>JAPXFQ010000717.1:1800000-2335000 GCA_028564705.1 Apricaphanius iberus | reverse complement strand
ATGTAATTATAAACTTACATGTTAAATCTACAAGAGCAAACTGTTCTGTAAAATCTTATAATTTAGACGATTAAAAAAAGTCAAATTCAGTGCAAATTAAGGTCAATTGCTTGTTAATGTAGATTTATTTCAGCATGCTTTCACATCTACATTAATCCTTACATCAGTTAACAATATCAGAATCTATATTTTAAGCTTCTGTCTCTGTTTATCAGCACCTGGGTAGACTCTGCTCATTTTGAAACATGTTTTGGAAAAATTTGCTTGTAAGAGCAGCTTTACCACCCCATACTTTTTTTTTTTTACTTTAACAATATTATTATTACTTAAGTAAAATTTCTAGATGTGCTACCCACTATGAGTAAATTCACTGAATGAAGAAGAAACATGCTTTCTAAAAAATACTCCAAACTTAGACACCTACAGTTTTGAACTGTTTCTACAAAAAACGTTGTATTTCTTTTATAATTGTCTATCTGGTAATCTTATTGTAGCATTTTGAGGTCAAGTATATTTTTTCACTGGAACAATTTTTTTCCTTGTTCTAAGATATTTATTGAAATTACCTACTGTTATTATGTGGGGGTGGGGGGTTAAAGAAGTTTGGGTTTTTTTCAGCTTGAATTTTTACATTTTTGTTATGTCATTTGTACTATTATGTTTTTCATTTTGGTTTTAGCATACCAGAATTTGCTCAGAACTTTATGTTTTTGTTTGCCTGATGACATTACTTTCAAAAAAATCCTAAATAAGATGTTACTCTTTACTCAAGTTGCCTTTTTACTAAATACTTTTTTACACTTACTTAAGTAATTTTTTTGGATAGCTGCCTTTTACTTTTACTTGAGTAAAAATGTGTTGAAGTAATGCTTCTCTTACTTGATAACAATTTTTGGGCACTCTACCCACCTCTGCCTAAAGGTGAAGTTGTGAAATACATTTAGGAGGTGTTAGACATGTACTGAAAGCAGAACATCAGGGTAAATATCTTGTATAAAATGCAGCCTGTTTTTTAACGCAGAATAACTCTTACAGGATTTGGTATGATATATTTAATGTTATCATAGTGCATAATGCTTTTATTTTACTTTTTATGGTTTCTTTAAGGTTAGCTCAGAATATCAGTTTCTATATTATTGTAAGTAGGAATTCGGTTACCCACTGTAGCCACTGTTCTGCAGCAGATCTAGTAATTGATCATACTGAATAAAGATTTTCAAGTGTTCTGTTGTCGGTACATTTTCCACAAGGGAGGATAATTGGTGGTGCATTGCCTACTTTCCTAAGTTCCTTTTCCTGTGTAAACATTGATCGACTTCTTTTAAATACCCACCCATTGCCCAAAACAACGTTTTCAGTCTCTAATTAAAACATCAAGCAGTTTCAAATCTCAGGTTTTCAGCCAGTTGGTTCTGGAACTTTGGAGCAAAAAAAACCCAGAATACTTTTTTCTTTCTAATAGTTCTCATCGTGGGAACTTATGAGGTCACTGGGGTTTTGAGGGGTCTAGGTTGTTCCTACCTTAGCAGCAACTCTTATATGTGTGTAGGCTCTAAACCAGTCAGTGCTGCATAGATCATGAAGTAAAAAAAAGCATTTATTTATTATTGAATATTATTGAATATTTATTTATATTTGAATGTCATTTTAAGATCAGATTTGCCTAAAGATCATAAACGTGCACTTTGGTGTTACCCCATCTAGTATTTGAACCTTCTTCTGGAACCTTACTCATGACTTCTGCAATATCCCTGTAGAAGCTCATAATTGGGTCACATTTCTGCCAATATCAGTCAAAAAAGACCAGCTTATTCAGCTAGTAAATCCTTAACAAGGCAACAGCTAACTTGTTCTTGTGTCTATTCTTGAAATCCTTATCCAGATGTGTATTAGCTATTCAAGAAGCACGTTTCATTTCTCATTTTCCAAGCTTTCTAGCAAGACACAGAAGATAAATCACTTCCATTAAAAAGATGCTTGGGTGTGCTGTGATCGGTGTGTGTTTAATAACTGGTAATGAGGCAATGAATGTTATAAAAACAACTTGCGATCCCCCTACCCTTCCACCCTCTTTTGCAGTTAGTTTTCTCCGCTCTTCCGACTTTTAATCTGTCCCTTCCCTCTGCTTGCCCTCCTTCTCTCGGCGTCTTTCTGACAGGAGGACAGCAGCCACCCTGACTGCTAATGAGGGACGGGGCCCTTACCGAGTGTAAGCGGGCGAGAGGGGCCGGGAGATGGGGGGGGTGACACAGAGAAACACGGTGTGTTTGTGTGTGTACTGCCTGTACTGGGATTTTGGCAGAGGTTAAGGCCAAGAACAGAAAGCGAGCGAGCAAAAAGATAAAGGAGGATGTGCTCTCCAGCTTTCTACCCTCGATCTGTTTCCTTTCTGTTACTAGGCAACACCTGCAGGCATGCACTAAATAAAGCCTTGTACCCTCTATTCACCCAAACCACCCCCACCCAGCTCAAGCTCTCTCTCCATCTCCCCTACTCCTCACCTCATCTATCTCTCCTGCTCTCCTTCACCCCTTCACCGCATCATTTGATCACTGACTACATTGCCTTCCCACACTTTTTCCCTATCAAATTCTTCCTGTTTAATCATCCTCTCACTGTTCTTGAAAATGGCTTCTTATAGGACCTGATTTGTTTGGAGATGAGCTGAAATGGAACCCCTTTGTTTTGTAAAAAATAAAGGAGGAAACATATCGTGGTGAATCATTCGGTAGCCAGTAGACCGGCTTAAGGTAGTAGAAAGATAGCAATAGCTCAAACTGTCAAACTGTGGTACACCATTTAATTGACACTCTGAACCGATGTAGCTACGAGCTAACTGAGCTAACTGAGCTAACCTGGAGGTGACATAAGCTAACAAGGGTTAGCAGCCGCTTTTAAACAGGAAACCCCTGTTGAGTGAGTCTAATACCCCTCTGCTTTCTAGGTTTGGTCAAATAAAAACTTGACACTTGTTGGTCTATAACTTTCACTAAAATTATGTAAATCTTAACAGGTTTTAATAATCAACATGTAAAGAAGAAACGTGATCATTTCAACCCATTTTCGATTCTTCAGCCTTAACCGCACAGCAGAAACTGAGAAAAATGGAGCAGGGACTACCTGGATGGTCTGTTAGTGTAATCAATACCACAGCAGACCATCTTTGTCCAATAAGTGCACGATTAACATCGGAACACGAAATCTAAGACCTGTCAATCAAAATGCCATGTCCCTTATTATTAAGAGTTTCAAGCTTAAATTAAACCTAAACGGATCAGTAATAAAAATTAAAAAATTCATCCCCTCAAAATTTTCATGACGGTAAACTTGACCCATGAAACCTAAAATGTTTTTGTTTTTTTAGCAGACTGTAATGTTTATTTCTTCTGTGAAGTTGTCATTTTTAACATGGGGGTCAATGGGGGTTATAGTTGTGATGATGATTTTATTTTGGGTTTGGGAAGGGTGGGGTCATTTTAATCTGTTAAGCACTTTGAGAAGCTTTGTAGTTGGAAAAGGGCTTTATAAATAAAGTTTGATTGATTGATCAACATGCAGCCCACAAATCAGCAGCAACTGAATGATGCTGTCATGTCAATATGAAAAATTATGTTTCTTTTCCATTTTTTGTCTGTTCCATTCCTGTCACAAAAACTTAAGACAAATTTCTGAGCGCAAAGGAAGGTCAAACAGAACCATAAAATAATTAATTGGTCAGTGAGTACTTGCCTTGACAGAAAGGTGAAACCAACAATAATGAACCTTTGCAAATAAGGAATACCACTGAAATACTCAAAGAATACCAAAGAATTAAACTATCTGTTCCAAGTATTAGTTTTCATGTTATTTTCTTCGGCATTTGAGAAATGAATGAATGTTGTTTATTCTGCCACACAAATGTTTCAACTTCAGATGAACCATGGCTCAGTTTTAGTACTGGATTTAGTTGCACTTGCTTGACATAGCATTCTGTTTATGAAAATTCAACTACAGAAATTATTTAGTGTATCTGCAGTAGCCTTGATACTTCGTTAACAAGAATAAACCGTATTAAACATGGTTGGTGTTTTCTTTGTAAATAAAACAAAAAAATAATACCAACATCCACTCACACTGAAACCACTCTGAATCAGAGTTGTGCAAATGTATAGCCTAAATGACTGAGTCCTTACACATACATGAACCTTAATGTCATTACATTTTTAACACAAAGAGCTAACACAAATGTTATTCACTGATTTTACATCTAACTTATCCAGATTTAGATTTAAAACTTTATCCATCCATCCAAGAAGTTTGATTTTGATGGTATCTCTCGAATAATAATAAAACAATGTAACAAGACAGAAATTTTGAAAAAAGAAATAAATATGTTTTTTTTTTGTTTTATTTGACAATATGAATTTCAAATTATACTCCTCTCAACAAACAATGAAAACATCTTTTCTAATTGCAGACATGCTTTTGCATCTTTCCTCTGGTATTTTGAAGAGTTTTTTGTGATGAGTTTTAGAATTTGAGGTTTACCATCACCTTAATCTTAACTCCACAGATTCTCTTTCATTCAAGTCAGGATTTTGGCAGAGCTGCTTCGAAATCTTATTAAAACTAACGGTAAACTAGGGATTTGAATAATGAAGGCTTTGATATGGAGATGGATTATCCCTTTGTAGCTATATCAGCTTCAACTTTTCTGTAAAGGTTGTTCACAAGGTTAGGAGTGTGTTTATTGGATATTTGACTATTCTTTTTAGAGAGCGTGTGGGGTCAGGCCCTGATGTTTTCAGGCGCTTACAGGGAAGTTCCTGCAGACCAGAGTCACAAAATAAAATCCCAATGGACATTCTTTGGCAGTTTTTTTTCCTCTTCACAATAATGTACTTTGTACTTTTCATATTTATGTTGTGTCACTTAAAAATCCATTAAAATACAGAAAAGTCTTTTATTTTACAGGGAAAATGTTTAAAATTTTAAGGGGCGTGAATATTTTGGCTAAAAAGTATTTGATGGCAACAAAGTGAATTTGGTTCAAAATTTTTTTTAATAAATTAATTGTCATAGTAATGAAGAGGATAGGTTTGAGTTTTTAAGGGGAGGATCCTGCTGACAACCAATAAATCCCCATCAACCAAGCAGCCATATCCTTTAATATATTTATGCATTCTTTTAAAATTATTTTTTTTAAGCTCTGCTAAATTGTGTTTTTACCCTTGTTGGCACGTTTACTGGCTAAGCAGTTCAGCTTTAATTGGGTTGCTCAGCTAAGCTTATTCCCTATTGGTCGACAAATGAAGGTTGCTCCGTTCTATCGTAAAATCATTCCTCAGGCTCTTACATTTGCAGAGCAAGTTCATTTTGGGTACAGACATGGTTGCCGAGGTAAAATGTGTGAAATCCCACAAGTGCACCACATTAACGCACAGGGCACAAGGATATAGACTGAGTCTGCCCTGGATGTTATGCTGAATTTTACAGGATATTACCTCGCTTCTGGTGGGTTATCTGCAGAGACGGGATGGCTACAGGAGACAGAGATGGAGAGTAGATAAAGATAGCACAGTCGCAGGCTCTGGGAGGTAAAACTAACTCAAAAATGTCACCCTGAAATGGTATCCTATGTTTTTCTAGCTGTGCTGCTAAGAAGGATTACTTCCAACCCTTATACAAAATCAGTCACCTGACAAAGAGCAATAGCTTTTATAGAGTGACCTAGTGTTATGTGGAGGTTTGATTGATAAATGAAGCTTTCACACCCCTACTTTCCATCTAGAGATGTTTGCACTCGTGACTAAGAATTATCCTCACACTGTATCTTCAGTTTTACTCAGTTCAGTTGAGCCGATGTACGTACAGTATATGCACTAAAATTACAAATTTTAAACCAATAAAAAAAAATACTTGATACTCAACACCATTTTTGTTACACTGGCAAAAAAAAAAAATCAAGGCACATGAGTCTTTCAATTTAAGGCAGAAAATCTTAGTAATTATGCTTCACTGTATAAACTGTTTTTTTGAACAGTTTTAAAAACCTTCAATTTATTTGTCTTTTATTAACTGTGTCATCAGACGAGAAGCAGGGTACACCCTGTACAGGTCGCCAGTCCATCGCATTACAAACAACGATGCATGCACACACACACACACACACACACACACACACACACCTAAGGGCATTTTATTTAGACCAATGAATCTAACAGCCTTTTTTTAAATTTAAACAGTGGGAAGCAGTGAGAGTACCCAGAGGGAACCCCCACATATTTGTTTGAAATAATATAAATGTAGTCTTTTGCTAAAGTTGGTAATTACAAATAAAAAATATGCATTAAACTTAGTTTTGCATTCTAACTTGCAACTGAAAGATTTTGGCCCACATTAAACAGTTTGATCACCATTGACCTAAAGATTACGCACAACTGCATACCTACCGAGACCTGGTCTACAGCCTAATTGTACAAAAAGAGGAGAGGATTATTCAGGGAAGCAGCCCGTGTTAACGCTGGACATCCATGGCTCACGTGGGAGAAGTCCTCATTATCCATTATGGCTGACACAAATCTGAGGCAAGAGGGAAACGATTGCTGAAAGAAAGGCATAAGAATTCCCTTTTGAAGTTTGCCACAAGCCATGTAGGCGACATGGTAAACATTTGGGAAAAGTTGCTCTGGTCTCACAAGAACAAACTCTTTAGCCCACGTGCAAAATACTGTGGCTACCTAACACTAGAAACAAGGTAGGAGCAGCCTCATGGTGTGAGGATCTTTTCAGTGGGTAGAGGGTTTGCTGATGTTGCTAAATTCAGGAATATCCTTCAAAAGAATATCTGGCAACTTTGCAAGAGAAACTGGTAAAATATACACAAATTTTTATTTTATCTCTTTAATTTTTCCTTTCACTCCACAACTACGCTTGTCGATACTTTATCTATCCTTAAAATTTCCAAAATATGCACTGACATTAGACAAGTGGATTGTTAAGACAAAATACAAAAGTTGAAGGTGCAGCAAAAGGTTATGAGATGTTTCAGTACAGCTTCACTGAAAGACTGGAACAGATCCATCCCAACTACATACTAAGCACATTTCTGTACCTCATAAAACTGACTCTGTATGTGTTCTCATGAGAAAAATCGGTAGGGTTAGTTAGTCTAGTTTAGAGAGTCTACAGTCTACCCTGCACATGACAGTAAATGATAGCTAATGTATGGGTTAGGTGATTTCAGGTAAAAAAAAATAGAAAAAAAAAGACTGGAAGATGATAAGGAGAAAAAGGTTGTTCTCAGTCAAGTAAAAATGAACCCAAACACATTGTGGAGTAGGAAAGGAGCTAGAGGTTTTACATGTAAAGAATTGAGCACGTGCAGACATAAATACAGAAACACTCTGGCTTTGCACAACAGAGGCAAAGCCCATAACCAGAGATTTACCAGAGGATTTTAAAAGGGCCAACAGTGGTGTGTAGAGAGAGCTGAATGGGATTTGGTTTAATCCAAACATGAAACACCAGACACACACACACTCTCTCTCTCTCTCTCTGTGTCTCTCCCCAACATACACACCCCACCATCACCACCGCCCCTCCTCCTATCCATCACACTCTGTATCTTTCAAAGTGTGCGTGTCAGTTTGCCTCCTGCAGTCTCATTTAGCGTTACGTAAGTGTGTGGTTATATAATCCCAGATATGTATGCATCTCCACAAGGCTGACTGCTACAGGGCATAAACTATGAAAGAGCTTGAAACTGGAGTGGAGGGGGTGATGATGATGATAATAGGGGGGTTGGAGGAAGGTAAGGAATACAAAGATAAGGAGGGACGATGTTGTGCTTTAATTATTATCTGGATGGATGTCTAGTGACAACAGATAATTGCTCCTAATTGTTGATATAAGATCACGTTACCACTCTGCTTTAAATTGATAATGTTAAGATGGCACCAAACCTTTGATCAATATGCTATGTATTATATAAATATAGAATCTGGCCAGATAAAGTTTTCTGACAAATACCTTGATGTCTTTCAAGATACCAATATGGAGTTAAAAAGCCAAATGTGTTTGGAGGCTTTGGATGTTGTCCTTAAAAGGCAGATGTGTGGCATCCCTCCATCTGTAGATGTGAAGGTTCAGTGCAGTCATAGAAACTGGTCCTTGAAGTGGATGGCTGTCAGATGCTTTGAAATCAGTTTTTGATGTGCACTTATCTCGAAAACTACTTTGATCTCCCTCTGAGAGGAATTAGATTGACTCTCTTATAAAAAAATAAAATAAGTAAAAACGACGGAAAAGGTCACCCGGGATGGGACGCGGACCAGGAACGTTCGCTTCGAGTTTGTAAAACTAGGAGATGGTAAGGTTTGAAAGGTAGATAGTGTCATTTTAGGTTAATAAACGTTATAATTAAGATATAAATACAACTTATTATACATATTTTTTCAAGATAACATTTTGAACATCTGGAGAGCTCTACAGTGGTCTGTAACATTCTTAGTTTACGGCTATGACTTTATCAACCTAATAGGATTGCTTCATATTGTGCTCATTAAGTGTTTCCCATCAAACATGTTTTTGCATTTATGTTTGAAATAAAGAGTTCATTTATTCAATCATAATCTTAAACTGAAAACG
The DNA here is from genome assembly GCA_028564705.1 of Apricaphanius iberus. NCBI lineage: Eukaryota > Metazoa > Chordata > Actinopteri > Cyprinodontiformes > Aphaniidae > Apricaphanius > Apricaphanius iberus. Next base: position 2,326,372 of record JAPXFQ010000717.1, on the reverse strand, counting down.
TAAATGGTCTGACAAGACAGGGTCGTGAAGAAATGCATTTAAATGTTCAAACTTTGTGCAACATTTCAGGACAAGATCAAAAGTATGATGACCAGAATGTGTGGGTCTGTGGACATTTTTGGGGAAAGTCAGTTGATTCCAGGATAGCATTCAAGATCACTTCCTACGTATACATGTAGGATAAATTGAATCAATTAATTACCTTATCATTTTTAGCACAAATCTGTTTTGTTTGAGAATGTTTCTAAAGATTTAGAATAGTAGATCTGATGGGCAATAAAATCCACAGCCAGAATAGGTTTTTTGTTCCTCCCATTTAACAGCAAAAAAACTACAAGTTATTTACTTGAAAGAACCATAACTTATTAACCTGAGGCTGAGGGTAAAGGCAGTAAAGATATGCTTTTAACATCTTGCATTTCTTACATTGCCAGCGAGACATGCATATCATTATATGGTTTATAAAAAAGATTTCTAGAGATTTCTATATTAGGTATTTATTAAAATGTTGCACAATATAATTTTTGCTACAACTAAAACAGATCAAATCTAACATGTGATGATATCTATTTAGTACAAATCACTGGGGATTGAGCTTTCAGAGCAATCTGGAGCCTAAAAATAATAACGTATCAGTTCTTTAGAAACTGGGGAAAAAGGATAATAAATAATGGCCAGCAACGAACTGAGATTTGGAAAATTTCTACATGTAGAAAAGCTTGAAAAATAAAATGATTGCAAAGAAATGGACCAAAACAACAAATTAATACAAAAATGTTAATAAAAAGTTAGTTGTTCGCAAGGTTTCACTCATACAACAGGACGAAACAAAAAGCTTTTAACCTTTCAATTCTAAGTACAATTAATGTTTTTCACAGTAATCTAGGTACTTGAAAGGACAGCCGTGTAAACTAAAAGAAATGTTGTTCTGTAACATCTCAACATTTTTACAAAGAAAAGGAGCAGAAGGACAACACTGTTTTAATGAAATATTTGTACTGATGGAAAACAAAAAGCATCATCTCAAATCGAGCTGAAAACTGGAAAGCCATTTATCAGCATTTTAGTGCTTTCAAAAAGGAAAAAAATTTAAATGTGGAGAGATTGATTTGTCTGGACAGAGTAGAAAAAAAGAAGACAAGGAATGGGTCTTCAAATGATAAAAGACGAGAGATAGTGGAGTGGCTTAGTCGACAGCAAAGTAGAAAAGTCACATAAAGTTAACGTGTGAGTCCAGAATAACTGATGTCATTGATAGAATGTATGGCTTTTACGGGGCAGTTTACACGACAACTTTGCCCTTTATGTTTGAATGGAGGGTTAAAAATGACACTGCGTTTACACGACAGGGCGAATGACCTGATCCTGTTTAAAACAATGTAGTACATATGCCCGTCCTTTAGGTGGCGGTGTGCACTGTGTACACAGTGTTCTATGGTTTCCCCCTTGTTTTCCTTTCCATTCGTGGAAAAGAGTTGAAGAATGCTGCCGTATGCAAGTCCAGTATGCCGTGAGCAGCTGGCAGTGACCTCATCGTTTTCTAAAGTTACCGGCCCCTTGTGTAGATGACAATGAATCACCCAGTGTTGTCAGAATTCTGCACTCTGGAACCCGTTTTTCGAAAGGTTGTGTTTTAACCCCCCTGACAGCATGTTCTCGTGTAAACGACAGGCCGAATCGCGGAGAAAAACCTACATTTTGCTAAAAAACGTAGTGTAAACGGCCCCTTAGGCCGTTTGGAAATCAGTATAGCATTTGACACTATTGACCATGATCTATAACTGAAACGACGAGAGACCCCGGTCGGACTCTCTGGTACAGTACTTGGCTGATTTGAGTCTTATCTTAAGTACAGAAACTTGTTTGTTTCAATAGGAAATTCGTGATCAGAACAGAAAGAAATCACATGTGAGGGTGCTGGGGCACCTCTGATTAAAAGGGCCTATATCATGCAAAATCACGTTTTTTTCAATCATCTGGTAATGCATTTTTGACACAAAAATAACATCAGAGGGGTTTTTGGCTTAATTCACCCATGTCTGAGTAATCCTCCTGAATCCTGCTCTCTGAGCAACTGCCCCTCCCTCTCCCAGAAAACGACTGAGCGTTCAAACTGTTCAACCTGTGACGTCACTAACTTAAAACAAGGGAGTGCTAGAAGTGTCTGCACCGCCCCTGCAGGCACAGCAGCTTACCTCTGCAAGAGTTCAAACACACCCTCCTCCATCCCAAAGTTCATTGCTGCTTCGGTTTTTGGCAGCTTAAATAACTTTTTTTGTTGGATTTTTTACTTTCTCTGTGAAAACGCCCGTTTGGTTGCATGGATTACCGGATTTTATTCTACATTCCTAAAGAACAGCAGCTGGATCAAAGAACAAACACAACTGATGGACAGAGAAGTAAGTAGCTAAATGCTAAGGCGGGTTAGCCATTTATCAAGCTGCTTATGTGATCTTATAACAGCATTGTGTGGTTAATTAATTGATCTGTGGCATCTCATAATGTTCAGTAAACGGGTGTAAACAACAACCAAAGCATTTTTTTAAATAATGGGATGGAAAGGTTTGCCTACTGGACTCAGCTGTGTTAGTTTTGGCTTTGTCTAAAGCATGGATAAGCAAGATCCTTAATGTGCTTATAGTTGCGCAAATGTTTCCGCTATTTTTTTTATAAATCCCAAACTTTGCGTATACAGTTGCTGACGTAGTTTTCAGCCACTGTTTTGTGCGTAAGCAAGCTGTATAAATGAGACCCCAGCACTATTTTTCTCAGTCTGAGCTGCTGTGGCTCTGCACGAGAGACTTTTAGCGGGGTGGCAGACCGCTCCCCCTGGCCAAAAAGGCCCGATGGGACTCTTCCTTCAGCTTGACAGCATCCCTCACCAACGGTGTCCACCAGCGGGTTCAAGGGTTGCCGCCATGACAGGCACAGACCACCTTGTTGCCACAGCTTACGGTCAGCCACCTCGACAATGGAGACACGGAACATAGCCCACTCGGACTCCATGTCCCCCGCCTCCCCCGACACGTGTTTGAAGTTCTGCCAGAGGTGAGAGTTGAAACTCCTGACAGAAGACTTTGCTAGACGTTCCCAGCAAACCCTCACAACACGTTTGGGCCTGCCAGGTCTGTCTGGCGTCCTCCCCCACCATCGGAGCCGACTAGCCACCAGCTAATGGTCGGCAGATAGCTCTCCCCCGCTCTTCAACCAAGTGTCCAAAACATATGGCCGCAGATCATATGAAACGATCATTGATCATTGAGCTGTGACCAAGGGTGTCCTGGTGCCAAGTGCGGACATGAACACCCTTATGTTTGAACATAGTGTTCGTTATGGACAATCCATGACTAGCACAGAAGTGCAATAACAAAACAACGCTCGGATTCAGACCGTAATGACTCTATATCATAATATTAGTTTGATTTTTAAAGTTGAATTACTGAAATAAACTTTTGTATGATATTCTCGTTTTTTGAATTTCTCTTGGAAATTTGCAGCCTCTTAACAGTTGGATATGGAACATTAACATGAGAGTGACATCTAGTTTATCTAGGTTGTACGTACAATAAAAACATAATTCCGACTGTTGGGTTGCCTGGTTCGCTGCCGATATGCCCAGTGACCTACCTGAACTTAGTCCAGTGAGGAATGTATTTTAGAAGAGTTTAACAAACAGCTAATGCTAGCAAAGTTAGCAAATGATTTAGCTTACCGATCCAGGAGGAAAATCGCCGTTTCCACCTATGTTTGATGCTGTGGAAATGTTTTATGTGCGTCCATCTAGTGTAGTATGCTTCACCAAAAACTACTCTAGTTTCTGTTCTTCTACAGTCACTCCTCTCCTGAGACAGATAACATCTCCGGGGCTCTGAAGCAGCTGATTGACTTGCTGAATCAACAATTTTTTCCACCGTGAGCCGAGCTGTGCTGAACCATATAGTTGGATCAAAGAGATGAGTATCTGTCAACTCACAACCTGCTGCTGCTATTGGCTGGTAGATGTAAACATGACGTCTTTCTCGTGCCGGTTTTAAATGTAGATTTTATTATATTTTAATTCAAATATAATTTTTTAAGGAAATGTGCTCTCATTCTGCACCCTTCTAAAAGCCCCTTGGATGTATTATTTTCTTTTAAATTTAGTTTTTATGAAAATGTTACATATACAACCTTTAAGAGACTAAAGCTGAACTTTTTGGCCTACTGAAGAATGCTGAATAATTTGTTACAGAAAAAAACGGGGGGGGGGGGGGGGGGGCGGCGCAACAGGAATTGAATGAATAACATATCGTTCAATATACTAACTGTTGATGCTGATTGCGTTACCAGTATGCCACTTTTGAACTGACTCAGTTGTATGGTTAACCAAGAGTCAGGATCACATCTCTACATTTTATTTTGTGGGTCTGAAGCTGGAAAGCTTGGAAACCACTGTTAAAGGTTTCCAAAGACTTGAAACTGGGTTGCAAGTTCATTATCCAGCAGCACAAAGATCCTAAAACACAACAGTAGAACAGTTTAAATTAAAGCACAATTACAGTCCAGACCTATACACAATTGAGTCTGTGGCCACACTTGAAAACTGATATTTCCAAGCACTATCCATGCAATATACATGTGCTTTGACAGTTTCAGACATAGCCCAAAAGATGACTCTACAAACTACTCACTTTTTTTAGATTTTGTCTGTAAAAGCTTAAATGTACTGTAGCATTTATGTTTGCCCCTTTGTGCTACTTTGTTAGCCTATGACAAAAAATCCCTGTGCAATAAGCTGAAGTTTGTAGTTGTAGTGTAACAAGACATGCAGTTTGTTCGCATTAATTTAAAAAGAATTAGTCACAGCTGGATCAAAGTCATGGTTACTTTGCATCTCAACACTGATATATATTAGGCAAAGACTCTTATTCTCAGAGGTTTGCTTCTCCAAACAGATCTATCCAAGCCAAAGACACTCGACATAACCGGTGCCCTCCTGTATGACCACTGCCACTATTCCACATTAGTCAAACAAAAAGAACAAACTCAAAAAGGAGATAAATGCGGAGGATGGGAAAAAGCCGAAAACATGAAGGAGTACAGGATGTGGTCCTTCTGTCCCCCTGTGTTTTCTTCCATCACAGCAGAGGTTGAGGGGGCTGGTTGTCATGACAGCTGTTGTCATGGCAGTAGGACCAGTTAATAAACAAGAGCAAGACATGACTGTCATACATCCGTCCAGCACAGCAATGCTGCCGTGGAAACCGCTGACGAGATGCAGCAAAGATATAAGATGCTTGTGTTTTTGTTATTCTTTGGTCGTTTTCTCTCTCTTTATTGGGACTCTAAGGAAATTGAACAACCTTGAGTTCTGAAATCTTTCAATACTTGTGGGGTCAGGCTAAGGCTTGGACACATCTAATCTACGGTCTTAGGAAATATAGCTAAAAGCAAAAAAGGTTCCTGTAATGATTCTTGCTTTTGCCCTTTTACAAGATCAATGGCTTTCGAGGAGTCTTCAAGTAGTTCTGAATGTGATGAGGGCGTTTGTTGATAGTAGATAATCAGATAAAGTGCAAAACAATTCCCATAATAAAGTTAAAAATAGGTCAGATATAGAGAGAGTAATACAGATTAAATTCTGACCACCACTCTTCATCTAACCTGTTCTCATTATCTCGGTAACTTCTTGATTATTCTTTTTATTTCAATAAATCACTAAGGAACTAATGCACAGCGCTTTTCTTTCTCTGACTCTATGGCTTGCATCTGTTGAGAGTTAAATGTAAATCCTAAATCAGTTGTTCATTCCAGGAACTGGTAATTAATCAACTGTTTATTTTCACTGAGCCTGCCATTCATGTCCTTGGTTGAAACCCTAAGACAGTTACATAAAAGGTTTCATTAGACTCCAAAAAACAAAAGTTCAGACTAGAAGACTTATGGTGCGTTCACACTGCACGCTGTCAACTAGTTCAATGCATATATACAGGATATACGTTTTAAAGGTGAAGCTTGCAAAGCTCGTAGGCGAGCCTTTCTCTGCCTGATGTTTTTAAAACGTCGGGTCACGTCACTACAGTGAGACGCCCTGATTGGTTGACGTGCTGCATCAAGAGCGTCAAGACCGTCAAGCCTAGTTTATGCTTCTTCGTTTTGACAAAGACGGATTGACGCAACGCCATTATCCATCAACACAAAGGCTCTCTGTCGCTTACGCAAGAACGCGTGGAGTAAAGGCCCAATTTTTAACTATCCATCTTCGAAAATGGAGAGAATATGCATCTGATTGGTCAGTTTCAGTAAAGGCCGGAGATCACTTCAGCAGAATGGGGCTCTATAGTTCCTGTAATCAGTAGTTAGTGCAGCGTGTGCCCACTACATGCTTTATATTGAAAGGATAATTGATCTAATCTGTTCTTTTGGTGATCTTAAACAAGGAGGAGAAGGAAAACAACAGCTGTGTTTGTTTCCATGTCTTTCTAGAGTATTCAATGAGCTGCACCTCTAGTAAAAAGTTTTAAAAGTTTAATCAAAACTTACTTGCTAGCTTGCTAGCCACTTACTAGCTTGAAAAGTCGACAGAGCCAACGCTCACAAAGCGCCGCAGAGACTGACGCTCCTCTGACTGCTTCAACCATAGACTTAACATGTAAACTTGCCGCTGCATGTAATCTGCCGGGGCGGTGTGAACGTACCATTAGGCCCTGTTTGCATGGAGATGAAAGCTGTTGCAGCACATATATTTAACTGAATAGGTGTCTCATCCACAAGGGGGCGGTCCTAGAGTCTGCTCAGTTGTTTGTGATTATGAGCTCTCCAGCAGTTTTTTGTGTTTCGAGTGGAAGACATCGCCCTCCACTTTCGTATATATTTAACACATATGCGCAACTCTGTGATAAACAAACATATATGGCACTATACATCGCTGCAGTCCTAAAAAAGCAAATACTGTTATGTCCCTCCTCTGTCACCAGCAGCAAAAAAATTGGATCCGGAGAGCCACAGATTGTGGTGTCCTTGAATTAAGTTCTGATTTGAAGCTAAACTTGTTTGCCACAGGGTTGACTGTACATCCTCAAGTTTTTTTTCCTTTGTTTCTCTGGAAGTGTCACAGCGCCACCAATGGCCCCGGCATAGGTACTACAGCCGCTTCAGCAATGTGTAATTAAGCATGGACAGACTTTCTCATAATTGCGGTGCCGTCTATACTGTTTCTGTTATTGGGTCAAAGGCTATATTGCTGTTTTTTTTCCATCATTTGAGAAACTCAACATACAAGTTTCAGGAGCTTGTGGGAAGTAGGCTGTCAACAATTTTTGTGCACAAATTCAACATCACACCCATGAATATGAAACTCATAATTGTAAAAGCCTTCATTCCTGTAAGTAAATGATAATATCAGAAATTAAAACACTGATAGATGGTTATCCTCAACCCTCATGTATATTTAAATCAGAGTGGTTTATCCTAGACCTGGTTCCGGTTCCTTTACCATCAACCAATACTTGCTGAGGATCATTGACCACAGTGAAATCTACTGGTTTTACAATAGTTTTAATTGGCATTTTGTGACTTACAGATTGATACCTTGGTGAAGGTTATATTTTCGGGACCGTTCGTTTCTTAGCTCGTAACATAATTCAAAAAGCTATACGTAGGGGGATTCTGATTAAATTGTCGGGAAAGGATTGCAATGGGACAGAAAACAAGTTGTTTGGTGATCTGTAAACAGCCTTTAAAGAAAACAGATTTTTGCGAATAACTACTAAACGAATACAGTATCAGCATGGGTCCAACTGCTTATATTTTTTCATGGTCAATGAATCTAAAAGTGTCAATGTGTTTTTTTCCCATTTACTGTGCAGGGGTGGGGGGGCTGTATTGTGCATTGTTCTTTGAGGTTGGATCTGACAGGCGTTAGCGGTCAAGGTGGATGTGGACCTGACATTACATGTAGGGGTTGGTTTGTGGTCCGATGAACGTAAATGATCTGAACTGGTAAAGTAGAGCGCTTGGCTTTTTCTTCCACCTTTTGTGGGCTGAAAACCAGGATCATGAGGCTGATCCCAGGCGGTTCACTAAGCAGACGGTAATGCCCCAAAGAAGCCAACAGAACAGGTGTAGTAAACAACCATAAATGAACGCTACAAAAAGGATTGTTGGCAAGGGAAATTACCTAGATAATATATATATATGTATCTGATATTTCTCTTTTGTGTACTTCTACATAAAAATATACTCATGATTACAGGTTATAACTATTCAGAAGTTCTGAACAAAAGAACTCTTTGCAGCAAATCTTCCAATGCTTTCAGATGAATCCAATTTTTTTGTGCAATTGTTGAATCTTAAGCAGTTAACGGATTGATGTAGTCCGTTTAGCCCAATATAGCAACATAACCCGGCAACCAGTTTTCAATTGTTCAGACAATGACGATATTATTGCGTCAGTTCCTTCCAGAGACTCAACAAGTTTCCCAAAGCTGTAAATTAACCATTATTTTGCTGATAGAAGAGATTGTGCAAATACCCTTTTTCATTGAGTGAATGGAAAAGAATTAAACCATTGAGACACTGTTGTAACGGCTTTACCCCATCTGTAGCTGTGGATAACAACCAGACAAATATGTGAGCATTGACGAAGCTACACGTCAACATTTTTAATCAACTTTGGGCTTCTGATCTCATTACAGTGGAACGTTAGGTGATGGGTATTTAAAATATAATAAAGAAAAAATGGCCACTTTATCAGTGGATCATGTTTGGTAAAACATCAACAACAAAAAATATTAAAAATAATACAAGTCATTGAGCTAGAAATGACTCCTAAAGGGGAGCCGAAATGAAATCTCCCAAAGGAGTCTAACTGAGAGGAAGCTGGTCGTGTGATGACCAGAGGCACATTTTGCCCTTCTACCACATCATGTGGGTTTGGACCTGGAAATCTCCAATCAGTCATCAATCTGCCATCCTTCAACTACTCTCCTTGTTCCCACCCTCAGTCTTTGGTTCCAGTGATCGGTTTTCATCACAGTTCTCCAACTCTCCGTCTTTTTCCGCCGCCTCCTCTGTGTCCTTTCCCACGTCCTCCTCTGCCTCCTCCTTGGCTCCGTCCCTCCTCTTCCCCCCCAGGCCCTGCTTCTCCCTGAATACCTCCACACCCAACATTCGCAGGTAATGGAAGCGCTCGTTGCGGGGGACGAATGCTCGAATGGACGTCTTTCCCCTCCAGCCGCACAGCTGGATGGGACACTGAGGCTCAGCGGGGTTACTGTGCAACAGAAAGGGGGAGGGTTGAACCAGAACATTTTGAAAATGTACTCAAACGCAACATGGACTGATGTGGATTTAGAGGCTTACTTTGGGTTTGGGATGTACTTCAACACTATGCTGCCCATTCCTGCAGAGAGAACGTTTCATTATAGTAGTGACTGACTACAAAATCAAGTTTTCTGAGTAAATTCCTATACCTACACTGCCTAAGAACTCTTCCAGCTCTGCTGTATGTAATTAGAACCTCAAGAGCGGATGAATACTAGCACCACATCAGCAGCTTTTTTAAGGAGGACACGCTTTCTCATTTTTAAAAATGCAGTTAGGTGTAGCGTGAACTTGGCAGGCCGTACCGGTTTGCTTGGCCTGAGCGTGAGCGTCGGCTTCCAGCTTGCTGAGGAAGGGGTTCTCCTGTGTCAGCAGCACTTTGATGTCCTCCACGCTTACTCTGATTATCCGGGAGCGAATATACGGCTGAAGAGTGTAGATACCCTACGGAGGACAGAGATGTGAACAGTAAACTAGGGGGCTACGCAACTGAAAGAATGAAAAGCTTTGAAAACTTTAGTGGGTAACTGTAGACATGTCAGAGAAATTGTAATTTGTGTGTTTACCTCCTGAGCCAGCCTGAAGGCACAGCCAAACTCCTCTCCATCGCTGTTTCGAGACCACACCTTCACCCCAGTGTTAATGACCTGTAGAGAAAAGCAAAACAAAGATACGTGAGGCTGACATAAAGCCAGCACAGACATGTCAAATACATACACTAGTAGCTTCTTTAATTGTAAGGCAGAAGAAATCAGTCCCTCCAGGATTTTGCGATGTTGCGATCACAACTATTAACGCAAATTCAGTCAATCTCCACAAATTCGGCAGGTCTTACAATTTTACCCAATTATCGCAATTTAGCGCCCCTTTTACCAATTGTGAGTCTCCCTTTTATCATCTTATATCTGACGCTGTCGCAGATCATCTACACTCCCCATTTCTTATGTGATCATGAATGAAATGTGTTACATTTGGATTTTGCCAAGGAATGTGCTATGGGTACAATTTTCTCATACCAGTCATGAAAATCCCAAGACCTTTTTGCGAACTTTGCAGTTTTGAATTCAAAATAGGTCACCTACGTGATCGGTGTATGTCCGATTAGAAAATAATCGGCTTCAGGTTTTAGGGAGAACAGTCTTTATGTGACTGACAGAAGCTTTAGTTTCAATTACGTTTTTACATCCGCTGAATTATTTAGGATTAAAATCTGTTTCGACCAACCTCGAATTGGCTGCGTGACGGTAACTTCAGCAGTGACTCAAGGCTCTTTTTCCAAAACTTTTGGGCCGATAGAAACCAAATTTAAAGCATCAAAATCTAAAGACTCAATGCTGTGCTGTAACCTCCTGACAGAGACTCAAAAAAAAAAAAAAAAAAAAAAAAAAATAATATATATATATATATATATAAAATTTACACTTAGTCGTTTTATTTTTCTAAGGTTTATGTGACAATGTAAACTCAACTCTGCTAGTAATGTTACAAAGTAACAATATTTATAAATCTTAAAAAAAGATACTTTTCAAACTATTTTCAAGTAAATGGCAAAAAATAAAAGAAAATCAAATAAAACATGTTTATAAAAACGATGTAACATCAGGTATTTTACGTTGCAACAATCACAAAAAAGTACAGCAAAATGCTGGAAGGACTGAGAATTAACTTTCTCGAAGTCAACAATGAATCCGTTCATTGAAGGTTTGATTTGACGAAGAATTCAACCTTTAGAAAAACAAAAAAATCCTGTATACTTTGAGCTTTAGCAGAATTCAAAGATGCAAGTAATCTCTGCGTTCTTGTAGCAGTGATGTTAGCTTCATTAATAGTTTGAACTCAGATGTCACAACCAACACAGAAAGCTCCACTATCAGTTTTAAAGAGATTAGTACTTCCTGTTCTGATGTGGACATACCCTGATTGTCCCATCGGACAACAGAGCTAACAGAAGAACTTGGGCAAATTTCCAGAGTTCTCAGTCTTTCTTCGCCCGTTAAGTAGAAACACAAAACGCTGAATTTAAATGTTTTATTACAGTGGTCAGGCTTTAAATATGGAAAGAAATTTGGATAAGTAGGGAAGACAGGTAGACCAATGGCACATAGATGGAACCGTAGACAGACAGATATTGGATAGGCCGAAAAAAGGGCAGAAATGAATAGATGGATGGCGCACACACAGAGCAAAAGGCCATCACTTTGGCATTGCTGCGATAAAAGGCCTTAATTTACAACAGAGTGAATCGATACCAGATATATTTTCTGCTAAAAGGAAACACTTATGCATCAGACTTTAATGTCCCCTCATCATCAGCCAACTCAACTTATACCGACAAAACACACACACTCAGCTGCCCCTGAAAAAAAAAAAAAAAAAAAACATAACCCCCAGCACACCTTCATGCGCTCGCTATTGTTGAGCAGAACGCTGCGCAGCTCTTTGGACACCATGTACAGGTGTCTCTTCTTGCCGTCGTGCGTCCTGGTGAGAACGTTGAGCTTGGGGAAGTCAGGGGACAGATCATAGAACGATCTAAGTAAGATGAGTGGAGAAAAACAAATTTGGTTGAGCTGGACCAACATGCTGAGGTCGTTTCTACACACAGTACAGAGAGGTTCTTACTGTATAGAGTTGAAGACTGGGTCATCTTCAGTCAGGAAGACAAAGGGGTCTTCTTTATAGCCAAACAATCTTAGCTTCTTAGATGGTGGAGGTCTGAGAACAGAGACCACCATTCTAATAATTCCCCAAATATACAGTTTTATGATTCTATTATAAAGCTCATGGCTGACTTGATGGCTGAACAATAACTTTAATGATCCTGATGTTAATCTATAACTTCTAGCTCTTAAACAAATTGACACACATCCTTTGTTTAGTGGCTAAAAAGGACTCACCCACACACAGCATCTTGTTTCCCAGCAGCCTCCTGAGCCATAGGAGCTCCTTCTGCTTCCGCCTCCCCTTCTATTTTTCCATCTGGGCCAGCTTCCTCAGTCTCCTCTGGTGAACTTTCAGGGAGGAGACGGGGGGCGTCTGCAGGGGAGGAGGCTGCAGGTGAAATCCCGGTTTGGGCTGACGCGCTCTTCCTCAGCTGTAAGAGGAGCAAATGTATATTTTAAAAAATGAATGGAAAGAATCCTGACTGAGGTTATGGTCATGTGTGTATTTCTTTAAGATCAGATCATTTCATGCGGAGGCGTTTGTCTAAAGCACCTTGGGATATCTCTTGTTCCACGGCATGGGGGCTTTCTTCACCAGCACAGCCACAAAGAAGCCTCCAGTGTTCTGGTGATGAGGCAGGATCCTCATACTGACAATAAAACACAGAAACATCAACCTCTGGCTCCACTGTTAGAGCTCCACCTAGTGGCAGAAAGGAGCGAGGGTTTTTAAATCAGTCAGACAAAAGGTTATTGGACAATGTGGGGCAACAGCTCCCTCTGTTGGTCGAAATCAGAGAACTCACTGACCAGTGCAGGAGGATGTAGAAATGACATCATGTAGAAATCAAACAGGCATAACATTATAACTACTGACAGTAGAGTTCATTATCGAGCTGCGACAGCAAGGATTTGTACTATTTTCGAAATATGAGTCAATAACATTTACAAAGTTTTTCAGAAAATATTTTAAATTGGCTTATTGGCTTCTGAGTTTGGAGTATTAAAGGAGGCGTTTCACAACAACTTTTGGCATCTGGACCAAGGTAAATCAGCTCCAACTGAAAAACTACAACTGGATTATTCAACCCTTAAAGGGGAAGTTTGTTTTTTCCCCAACATGAACCTTATTTTTAGCATGCAGTACATTCACTTACTCACCAAGACAAGTTTGGAGCCACTTTGAGTCCTTCAGAAGAAGTTTATATCCAGTCGCGATCAGTATATATCCATATAATGGGGGTCGTGAGGGCACAAGAAGAGCTGACTCTAAATAAGGCATTATCTGCCACAAAAGTCCTTCATTTAACCAAGGTTTTGTCACCATTGATAGAACTATTCCCCTCGGAGTTCGGGTCGTCCTGGAAGTGCTTCTTTGTTGTGCGCAGGTCTTTTTTTGCAGGCTTTTTATCCAAATACACAAACATACGATCTTAAGACGTTGCTCCCGTCCACCATGACAGTTGTGTGAGCAGGGCTTTCACTCTATGGCGCTCTATGGCGGCAGACGGTTAGACAGAAGTTGCTACTCCAAACAACATGGTTCGCGCTTGCGTGTTTCCAAATTGCACAAAGAAAACAACCAAGTGGATTAAAACCGCCATATTACACAGAGAAAAAGTCCTCCTCCGACTACAGCTGCCATGGGGCACTGCAGTAATGTCACTGAAATGGCAGCTTGTTGTAAGTTGTATTAAAAGCGTGTACATAACACTGGAAGAACATAAAGAAGCACTCCCGAGATGCCTGCAAATGTGAGGGTAATTGTAGTAGCTATAAATAACAGAAACATTGGTTAAATGAAGGAGTTTTGTGGCAAATAATGTGTTATTTAGAGGCGGGAGTTGCCGTGCCCCCACATTATATTTAAAGACGCTGATCGTAACTGAATATAAATGTCTCCCGAAGGACTCCAAGTAGCTCCAAACTTGTCTGTTTGAGTAAATGAACGCTATAAATGCTAAAAAAATAAGGTGAGAGAACTTCCCCTTTAAAGCTGCACCCAAGCTTTTGGGAGACAGAGGGAGACAGATTTTTATCGAATCCAACAAGCCAACACTACAGAAGTTACTTTGTTAATCCATGGTTATCCTTTGGTATCAGATAGCACCTCAAACCTGAAGCAGAGTGGGTGTTCATTGTAAAAAAGCTCCGTCCTGTTAATGCAACACGCTGCGCAGCCAAAAGATTTAGATGAACAAAAAAACAATAACCTGCTTTTATTACGGCAAAATACAGACCAGTTAGGTTGTTTTAGTTACAGTAAATGGAAAAAACTGCTGTTAATTCGTACCATCTCTCCAGATGCATGCTGGCCAACTTCTCTGGGTCTGTTGGTGGAAACATAGTGGGACGGATCTGAGTGTGACGGCTGCTCGGAACCTCGGACCAATCGGAGAACCACTGGCCCTCCTTGGTCATCAGCTGGAGAACATAGAGCGTTTCATCAGAAGCTTTGAATTCTGGATTTTTTTTAATACAATAACTCGTAAAATCCAAAGCATAAACTCTTCCGTACCTTCCAGGAAGTGACGCCGGGCATCCACTTTAGTCCTGGCAGGTCGGCGGACACATCCACCAGCTCCAGCGCTCCTGTCATGGTTTGAAAGTTAGCCATTTTTCAGCATAATAGCTAAAGGTGAAGAACTTGGAAGGTAAACAGGCAGTGTCTAACAAGCAAATGAATGTGAGCCTTAAAATGTATTTTAAACTTTAAAGATGACATGACTACAAACATGAAGTTATTTCTACATGTTTTATTCAGAAATAGATTTGATGGAAACTTTAGAGCTACAGCCAGAAGATACCTTGCTCTTTATGGTGCCGTTTGCCCACCAACAAATCTCTGAGGCCTCCACAGTAAAGACTAATTAAAATTTTGATTTGATTAGACACAGGAAAGGAGGACTATTCTTACTGTCATTTCCAGACTATAAAGCGCACCTGATTATAAGCTGCACTAGCCAATTTTAGGAAATAAATAAATAAAAAATGTGCTCATAAACAAGACGCACCCAATTAAGAGCCACAGGTTTTTTAACGTTAATTACCATTTGTAAAGGTCACAGGGGATTGTTGGAAAGGGATTTTGTTTGGGAAAGTTTAGATTTTATTAACATTTCAACACTGTGGAAACATCATGGCAATCCTCTGTGTTCAGCCAACCTTTAAGAAAGACTTCAAGTTCAGCCATCTGCTTTTATACCTCTGAAAGCTTTATTTCCTCTTATTGCATTCAGAGTGACGCTGGCGTCTCACCATTGATTGATTAATGCCGAGGGTATGTGAAGCCGCTCCATTTCCTTCTTTAGATGCCAGATCGACTACCTTTAACTTAAAAGCTGTATCATATAGATTTGTTTGTTTTCCATAATGAGGTTTTGTGCATGAAAACTTGGTTTTAGCAAACTGTCTTGCTCTTGTAATGTCTGTCTCTTCCACATTATCTTCCTTTGTTCGGGCAATCTGCCCATCTCACTTGTTTCCGATCTCAAACAAAAAATGCTTGAGAACGCCTTTTAAAGGCACAGTATCCCTTAAAGGTGATAGATGTATCCAGTACGATCCACAGAGCGAGGAGGTCCTCTAGTGGCTGTTAGCTGTAAAAATCCATAAATAAACCACACCATTGTATGGGCCAAAACATGGGAAAAAGTAGTGGCTTAAAGTCGGGAAATGATGGTACTTATTAGGAAACTTCAGAATCAGTTAACTGAACTGGTTTATGTTTAGTACACAGTAAGGGAGGCCAAGCACTTCTGAATTCTTTAGGTTGCTCTGGATTTTACTTCTGGGTATCAGAGTAAGGGGTTTGAGTTTTTTTTCTTTTTTCGAATTAGTAGTTAAGAAGAGCATCCTGCAGTATGTTTCAGAGCGTTGATGATATGTTCAGGGTGATACAAAGTATTCTTTACGGTCAGGAATTTGCTGCTGGACTGAGCAAAGGTGGAAAAGTGTGAGGGTTATAAATACTTTTCTAAATAGTTGTTTAACTTGCAACTTTCTCAGAGTCTGTTACCTTCACTCTTCTCCAGCAGCGCCGCTATGATGGCTTCGTCTTCTATAGGGTTGAGCGAACAGGTGGAGTACACCATCCTCCCCCCTACAGCCAGCTGTTCAACGCCACGCACTGCAATACGCAGCTGCAGCCTGGTAAACACACACATACACACCGATGGTGCATTAGCTGTTAGCGCCTCGTGAGCGAGCCTTTTCTTCTTCTACTTTGCTTCGTCTTTCGGAAGGATACATCTACACTCAGGCAGTGTCGCCTCCCCCTGACTCACCCGTGGAGGTGCAGGCTGTTGCTGGTCGTCCATTTCTTCCACACATCTATGTTTTTCCTCATGGTCCCGTCTCCGCTGCAGAGCACAGGGCAGAACCAGTCAGATTATCTGCGTCTGAATGCACCCCTGAGTTTCCGATGTTCAGGAGGTCTTTGAACCTTTTGCAGTTTGGGATTTAGCAGACTGATGACTAATTTCTGCTTTCTTCCCTTTGTCTTTATTACTGCCTTTACTTTCCTTTCCTGCACAGCTTTGCAAACTACTGCGGTTTAGCTACTGATTGTGGAGTGTTAGCTTAAATTGACTTTTTAGGACCCACGGGCATGTTGAAACTAACCTCGTGGCTGTATGTTAACTTTTTTTTTTAGCTTATAGCAGTGGTGCAGCAGAGGTTCCTGGTTTTGTAGCAAAGCCTAAAACGTTACAGCAACATAAAATATATGTTACGACCTCTTCAAAATCGTATATTTAAGAAGAGACTGTGGAACATGTCACTTTTTTGCCGGAAGTACACGATTGAGAAAGGGGAACTGCTACATTTACAAGATAGCAAATGCAACTGGACATCACAAAACCTTTTAAACAAAACGTCTAAAAAACACAGATATTTTAAAGACACACTCCGTAACTATTAATATTTGCCCTCTTTCGTCCTGTCAAGGCTTGCGACTTAACCTTAGTGTCGTAAAAAGAAATCTCTATGGGGCGCATTTGAATAAGTGTACTCTCCAGCTAAAAACAGCCAAACATCAAACTAACAGCTTGTCATTTGATAAATAGTCCAACAGCAGAGGAAAGCAGACACTATTTTAGTGCGTGAGCCCTCGTAGTCCGGGGATACAATTTCTGACAGGGATAGTAACTAGCTTGGCACAATACGGCACTGTATAACATAATCATGACCAAATAACGCCGGAACAAGAATTTATCAATTACCAATCCAGCAACACGGCTAGTTCAGCATCCCCATCTCATATTGTTGTATCTAACGCTTCATTCACAGCTACGACCACAAAACTGAAAAATTTTAACACTGGGTTTTAAAAGCTAACCCTACTTTGACCTAAACTGAGCAACAGTTGATCAGAAAAGATCTTTCACAGTAGCAAAGGGAAGCAAATGTTCTCTGACCTGTCTTGCTGCTGTCTGGGGGAGCAGGAGGAACCGCTGGAGATGCGCTTTAAATGAGGGGAACAGCCTGGTCTAGTTGGCGTTAATCAGGGGTTAACAAGCCTCCAGCGGTAAAGCTCCAGCAGCCCTCAGTTCGTGCAGCCCAGTTTCTGTTCCTCGGATTTTCTGCAAGCGTCTTCTGTGGTGGTGTAGTCTCAAAACCGCAGGTTTGTTTACGTCATTAGGTAGCGCGTAGCGTACTGCCGTGAAGCGAAACCCAGTCAGTACATCTGGCGAAGCGGGTAAAACGTTCCACAGTACGGTGATCAGTGGAAGGACCCTCCCATGTAAAAACGTGTTTTTAAGGTGAAGAAAAGTTACAGAGGGGGTCTCTTAAGAAAACAAAATTATTAGAAAGATTATAGTTTTTTTTTTTTTTTGGTGTTTTGTCAAACTAAGAAGGGCATATGTTGTATGCACCAAACGTTTGCCAAACGCCTGTAAAACAGAAGTTTATGGGTTATGATAGATCAGTGTTTTTTGCTACAAGTTTTGTAAGTCCTACGTTGTTGAACTCAGATATTTCGAACATTCCTCAGATGTAGCACAAGTTGCGATGCAGCGTACCTCAGACAAGCTTCTGCCTTATGTTGGTGTTCGTCTTATAAAAGAAAGATCGGTCTTATACCTGTAGATTTTTTTTTCGAACTCTTGAATTAGTTTTAAACGGAAAACAATTTTGTTTGCGAGTGGCCGCAATAAGCGGAGAAAGGTTTATGATCGGTCAGTCGATGTACGCATAGTTCCCTTTCTGAAGGTCTGGAAGCCGAGCAAGCTGGGCCTCTAATCTACAGGGAATATTGGCCACAAAGTTTCAAAGAAAGAAGCAAAGGGTGGACAGAAATGTTGCTGGATTTGTCATTATTTGAAAAAGAAAAGAAAAGAAAAAGTTGTTATGGAGCCTGGAAAGTTGCCTGAAATAGTGAAAATGTTGCTATATAATATTGGCAACACTGGCTTCAGGCAGTGTCAGAAATTCTATGACCAACCAAAAAAACAACAACATGCAGCTTGCAAAGTTGTTGCACAAGTGCTACATATGAAAAATAGTTTATCGCACAGAAAGTTATTGTCATTGCAAATGCGACACATATCTCGCATTGTACAGTCCTGAACCTAATGGATACAGAGTTTGAGTGCTGAACAGAGTGTCTCCATAGCGGCTACGTTACTGTAGTGCAGATTAAGCCTTGTGAGGTGAAACATACCATATCTTTATTTGCAGAGCGCACTTTATAGCAGCATGAGAGCCGATCAGGGCGCTGTACATCCCAGGACAAAACATACACATATAAGATAAGCAATATACACAAAAAAAAAAATCACATGGACAGAACGCGTTGGATCATAGGATTTTTAGCTGCTTCCATTCACTGCGGCTAGTTTTCTTTTTAAGTAGGCTTCTCTGGCGATACAGTTGTAGGATAAAAATGAGGGTGCTGAAGCACACCAGTGCAGATCAGGGTAACACTTTTGGTCAGGACGGGAGCAGAAGTTTTGCCTCCCAGAATGCTTTTCGTTTTGATTGAAGGTTTTGATACAGGACAGCAAACGTTTAAACTGACTGGAATATTGAACTGAAGGATTAATTGGAATGTAGGACTGTTGGAACTGAAAAGGCTTTTCCTGCAAAGTGCCTTAAGATAACATGTTGTGACTTGGTGGTAGATAAATGAGCTGAACTGAATTATTCCTTACTGTGGTGAATAACTGATAGACTAGGCTCATTATAGATTGCTGCTAAACTCTAAGAAGGGTGTCAGTCTGTTAGGTTTCTGTGCTATTGACCGCTGAAGAAACTTTTTACTTATAGAGGGATACAAAACCCCACATGAAGATGTCTCACTGAAACCAAACCTTGAACCGGTACAAAAAGAGGAGTCATTCTAAATCGTAATTAAAGCCATTCGCCAAGTCCCTAAAGACTCCTAATGTCTATCGTGGAACACAAAACCTGCGCAGAACTGAACAGAAAATGCTATAAAAATTACCATATAAGACCTTGAATCACCTGGCCCACCTACAACCACCCAGGATTGGTCTATGCAAGCGCCGGAAACTCCAGCCGGATGATCTGCTCACCTGCAGGGAACATCACACAGGACACGGTCGTAGAACAGGATGTCCTTCTTGCCGTCGGAGTCCACCTGAAGCATGGGGATGCAGGAGGCGTCGTGGTTCACCACCATGATGCAGGGACTGTTGAGGCGCTTGGCCTGGTGCACGAGCAGGTAGCAGCGCTTGTTGTCCACGTCGTTGGCAATCACAAAGCCCTCTAAACGGTGGAGACGAGGGCTTAAATGGTAATAAAAACATATAGCTGGGACAGATTAGAGGCCCACCGACATATATTACATTTTTTTCTGTATCGGCCGAAATTGTTTTTTAAAGCCAATTAAAAAAATACAAATAAAAAAAAGATTAGGCACCTGTGTGGACAGCTGCAGCTACCAATTGACTGAAGGACCCACACACTCAGAACCACTGTGAGCCAATCCACACATATTTTACACTTAGGTTTGGTGTTTAATCTTTGACTGTACTATTTTATTTATATTTTATTATTTACTGCCATGTGGTAGTGGGCTTTACTTTGTGATTTTTCTTTGATACTTTAGTCCAGACTCTACCTCAACCAGCGATTTGCACTATTATTATGGTTGCTGTTTGAATTTGTTATATTTACTTAAAAGAAACTTGATTCGGTTTTATATTCTATTGTTCTGAAACAATTTGCACTCAAGTTACTGTTTTGAGTGTTTCTATATCGTGTTATATTTGAGCTCAGTAAATATTTTAAAAGTTTTGACTTTTTAATTTATACTGCAAACAGTGAGTGTTCAACTGTTTTTCACAATAAGTGAGCTGCTAAACGGTATATAAATGTACATATATATATCTTCATTGGATATTAGCCTTAATAATAAGCTTACCCCCCCAAGAAAAACTTTATAAGCTTGTATCGGCCTTAAAAATGATTGGTCGGCCTCTTGGACAGATTCTTATTTTTTTTGTAGTTTCCATGCGCTAACCAGGAAATGGCACGTCCATGTCAGAGTGAAGCATCTCGATCAGCTGAGCCGTCTTTGAACCAGGAGCGGCGCACATATCCAGAATCTGCCCAGTAAAACAAGTGCAGTTACAGCGGTTTCCCACCTGTGGGTCACTGTCACAAATGGGTGACAACAGGGGGAAGATTCAAAGCTTCTTTCCGTTTAAATGCTAAAAATAGCCGTTTACCTTGTGATGGGACTCGATCTTCAGGAGCAGAGGAGGGATCATGCTGACAGCTTCCTGTCTGCTGATGTTACCCTGCAAAGACAAGCGTTAAGCAAATGTCTTGAGAGGTGTTGAGTGATGCCTTTGGGCAAATGTAATGAAGAATTACAACTTTAAAATAATTAAAATCTTTAAAAAAAGAAAAAAAGTGGAACTGACAGACTCCGTCTCGCTGACCAGGAACTGATGGAACTTCTCCAACAGGGGAGACTTCCTGATGAGCTTCCTGCTCATGTTGGTGTGCCAGGCCTGCTCATCAGGATACCTTGAGAGAACAAGTTAGTCTGCTGATTATTTTGTACTGGTGAAATCTGTGCGTTGTCATGAATAAATCCCGCTTCAAGCTAAAAACTACTCCACCAAAAATGAGAAAAAAGAAAAAGTTACCAGCTGAGAGGCTGTGGAGCTTCAATCTTCTGGCCGTCGATTTCCAGCTCCTGGATATCCTTGAAGTACTTTTCCTTCAGGCAGTGGAGGATCTCCTTAGCATGGCTGGAATATGGTAGGGAAAAAAAAAAGAAGGTGAAACTCATTAAATTAAGAAGAGACCTATATCTGACTGACAATACGGGGAAATGCTTCAGTTATCCAGATATGCCCTCCATCCAAACCTGACTGAGTTTGAAGTTATTTTGGCAAGGTTAAGCAAAAGGTGAGGCATCTCAGTGATAAAACTTTATACTAAAATTCTTACCAAAACCTTAAGCTCAGCAAAAAAATGAAAAAATGAACATGAAAAAATACCTAGATGAAGAAATTTTCTGAACCATAAAAGTGCTTTATAAATCCCACTCTCCCTAGAAATATGCCCAGGTGATTTTGGATCATATCCTGCCTCCTACACACCAACTTTGTCATAAATGGCCAGTTCAAGTGGATATTCTGCATCGACCCTAAACTGGCGGATATGAGGCGTTTCCCAGGTAACCATGGTAACCTAAAGCGCACTTCCACAGAGTATGAAATCGATGCGTTTAAAGAGACACCAGGCAACGTTTTCATGTTAATTACTCATCTTCGTAAGTCGGTATATGGTTAAATGACTCATTACAGGGCGAATGAAGACTCTCTCGCCCGCCCCTACTGCCTGTAGGAAGAATATCCCACTTGCAAGTTCAGTGTACCGTAACCGGTGTCCTTCAGTCTCGCGAAGTCTCAGACATCGCGAGAAGTAGGATCAGTTTTCGGCACGCATCCCCAACACCGAGGCAGGCTACCAAAACCCGGCAAACGAGTGTGGCAAACTAAGAAGCAGCGAAAACCCTTGGCGGAATATGCCAAGAAAACAAAAAGAGCTTCAGACCGAGCGATGGCTCGCAGACGCATCAATATTGGTGAAGCTTTTACCGAAGTAAAATAATTAAAATAGAATGATAGTAACAACAAACATAACCATAATAATAGTAATAATAATGTCATATTTTGTACACAATAAACGCAACACTTAAACATAGGGAACTTATTAATTATTCCTTTTGTTTTAATTGTATCGCTAATTGTCAAAATTAGTTTACATTCACTCTTCCTCTACCCAGCTGAAATGTGACCGACAGTTCGGACTGAACGGATCTCCTCGTTCATCGTTCACAGCTCAGGCTGTACTGTGTGTGGAGTAGTAGATTCGTTCATTTGTCACGTGACACCTACCTAGTCACTGTCGCGTTGTTAAACAATGATGGCAGCGTGGACACAAATAACTTTATTGTGGTGTGTATTTGCTTTCCTAGGTTTTCGAATTGCTTGTGGCATTTTGTTTTTTATTGTGCGGTAAAACAAAACATGTTGCCGTCTGTATTGTAGTGGAGAATTGAGCTGTGCGCCGGGAGTGAGCGATTTGTTCACGCTAGCGATTCAGCACCAGATATTGCAAGCTAGCTTCGGTTAGCTCTCGGAAAGGAAGGGGTGAGTAACTCAATGTGCTGTTAGCATGTTAGCAGAGCTATACTACTGTGAACTAATGAGCTATCCTCGTGATGTGAGTTTTTTTACTCAGGGTTTGTCTTCCAGTCCAGAGCAGAAATGTTTTTTTACTGGGTGTTTCTCCCCCCACAAATTTAATTATAAAGTATAAATATTTCTACGAATGAAATTAGCTGCTAAGAGTAACTGGACGGAGTCGGTAAATGAGTAACTTGGGGTTGTGAATTATGATTCGTTGGGGAACTGCAGCCTTGTTTACTACGACGCCTGCAAGAGGGAAACAACGCCACCTGCTGTTAAAAAGAACTAAATGATTTGTTCAAGATTCGTTCAATTTAACGTTCGAGAGTAAATGATCGGTAAAAAGAGTCGGTCTTCCCATCACTAGTATATAAAGCCTAAAAGATACCGTGCCTTTTGAAAAGGATCTTCTGCCCAAAATTAATGGAAAAGCTGTTAATGTTGCAGCAGTGTGCCTGGCATACAAAAAGAAGATGGAGGCAAAGAGGAAGAAGGCATGCCATAGGGGGGGGACGGGATGCAGGGTTCTGGTGGGTCTGTAGATCTAACACCAGGTCCATTTCAGCACATGAATCTAATAGGGAGGCTTTAGGGAATCTATTTAATTCCCCCTTTTCCACAATTGTTGGCTCAGGGGGACCCGGGTTGGGTTTCCATTGCCAATCTCAGGAACGCGCCAGTGGGCGGGTCCAGTGTCGCCAAAGTTCCAGCCCTCTTTCCCGGAATTTCTTTAGTTTGGGTGTGGGGGGGGTTGTCTTCAAAGAGCGCCAGCGCATCTGTTGCGCAGCATTATTCAGGAGTGAAACTGCGGTATTCGTGTTTCAACGCAACATAATTAATTCTCCGATAATTGCAATTGACATAATCTGAAGACATCCATATAAAACATACTGGGATATAATTCAGTAGGGGGTTGAGGTGGCGACTGTTCCTTGTGTTCCTGTGTGAACGAAGCATCTCTTAAAGTTGTGCACATTTTCCCGGATATTTCTCTATAGATCTCACACTTTGCCTAATAATGACCCTTAATCTCTTTATATGCAACCCTGGTGGAGTCGGTTAGGATTTTGGTGGGCTAAATACAAATGCACAATATTTCACATCCTTAATAAAAAAAACATGTATCATTTTTCCTTTATTACACTGTTAACATCCAAAACTGAGTTGGTCTTTCAGATGAAATCCAGTTGGTGTAAATTAAAAGTTTTTTTCTGTTGCTTCTACACTCTTGCCAGTGTTGAATACATCAAGTTATGAGGTCACCTCCACTCCATACTGCCTCACCTCTTATATCCAGTGATGCGGATGGTTGCAGGCAGCGGCTCCCTCATGGCCTCCATAAACTGCTCAAACTCTCCCTCTGGGATCAGGCCTTGTTCCTTGTAGTAGTGCTCAAACAGCTTGTTCTCCTTGATGATGTCAGCATAGCCTGCTCCCCAGCCCTGGAACAACAAGGATGCCTTTTTAGGAACCGAGAGAAGAACTCTTTATATTGCTCAAAAAACTGTTAGGTAAAGACACAACAATAAAAACAGCTACTTAATTATGAGGAATTAATGTGCATTCAATTGCATGTAAAAAAAACAACAACTGTTGAGCTGTATGTAATGAACAACCCTTTTCAGATTGTTATTTCATGCCAACTTTAACACTTGAAATAGCTTTAGTCATTATTGACTAAACTGTTGTCTGCAATGTTCCATGACATGATTAGAAATTATCTATTTTTACTGTAGGCCTTAAATTAAAGAAGGAAACAACGAGTACAGAGAGACAAACTGCCCATACACACACGGCAGCTATAAAGCAAACTTATTAGTTTAGTTGCAGACTACCTGCAGCAAGTTTAGCTAACTCAGAGAGCAACAAATATCTCCAAGGTTGACTTGAACGGCTTAGTTTGACTCAAAACGCCGTTAAAACGTGGCTGACAGAGCCGCACACATTAGCGGGGTTTTGCTACAGCAGGAGTGTGCCTCTCTTACAGCGTTGTCTCTGTCGTCTCTGTTAGCATTCTGGTTTTTCTGTCTCTGTCGGCTTCTTTTCCCCATGCTGGACCAGCAGATAACTCTGGAGGAAAGCCTACGGAACAACGTGGTGGGCTAGACGCGGGGAGTGGAGAGCTGGAACTCGGTAAAAACAGTTTTTCAACCAGCAGCCTTTTGGAGGAGATGTGCTGCTCTGCTGGGTATCACCGGAACGTGTTGCTTTTGTGACGCACGTGAACCAGGACCCCTTTGGAGGTAGCCATAAAACTTGCCAGAAATAATGGGACGCACCTTTGGGATATTGTGGCCGTTTAAATGCCTAAAATAAAAATAATAAAGAAATACTTTTAATAACGTTTTCAATCCGACTTTGGAGAGGTGAGTAAGGGTGAAAAAAGGC
The DNA here is from genome assembly GCA_028564705.1 of Apricaphanius iberus. Lineage (NCBI taxonomy): Eukaryota > Metazoa > Chordata > Actinopteri > Cyprinodontiformes > Aphaniidae > Apricaphanius > Apricaphanius iberus. Next base: position 2,301,342 of record JAPXFQ010000717.1, on the reverse strand, counting down.
ATAAACATAGACATACATTTAAATATTGATTATATTTATAATGATAAAAGTAATCTACTGCTACTTAATATATAGGCTACTACTACTATTACTACTACTACTACCACTAATAATAATAATAATAATAATAATAATAAAGAAATGTGTTATTTAATAATGTAATAATGATAACCAAAAGCAAAATTATTATTATTATTATTATTATTATTGCAAAACTAAATATAATTTCAAGTTGTGTTTTTTTTTCAGTGATGAAAATGTTATTTTTCTTTTTTCTTTTAAGATTTGGCGCTCATTAAAGTTTACGTTTCTTTCACCAAAAACCCACAAATAAATAAACAAGATCATGGAACATGAACGCAAAATTTCATTGTATATCGAAGACTTTAAGTAGGCTATCTTAAAAACTAGACGCAGAAACCTGCCAAATCCAGGGTTTTGTCAAGCTCTGTAAGAACGTGATAAAGCACGTTGTTATGTAGCTAATACACGCTTTTCTGTAATGCCATTCTGAATGGGGACGATATTTGTCCAATGAATGTGCGGAACATTTAAACGTACAGAACACAGTAGACCGCTTATCCAGTTAAATGTAAAGTCTGATGTCCTAATCACTTTCGTTCCATAAACATGCCCATCACAATATGGCGACCGCGTTGACGTATTGTTTCGGTAGGGCAACCAAAGCCCTTGGCTCGTTGGATAGTCTTGTTTGGGCGTTCGCTTAGAAGTCATATAAATGTATATATATCAATATTTAAATGAAATGAAACTTATGTCATGATGGTTAAAACGAAACGTTTTTAAGCAACGAGTCACTGACTGAATATTCATGCATTACGTTTTATTCTTATCTAACTAATTTAAAAACGGAGCTTTGTGATTGGGCGATAACATGTGACAGCATATATTTTAAAGTGTGATTGGTTCGAAGCTGTCCTTTGCTAACATGATTTCAGCGCGACATAAAGCAGTTCGTTGGTGAGAGCAGAGAAGCAGTCTCATCAGATTTTGATCCAGTTTCGTTCACCTTTGCGCTTTAATGGACGTCCTCCTGTCCCGGCTGTTCTCCTCGGAGGAGCAGGAGCTGTACGTTTTGGACTGTATGGCTTATTTCATGGATTTCATGTCAGTCTGCACCTTCGTTAGTCTACTTTTCCAAAACGTCCCATACGGGAGGTATGCCTCGAGCAAGTATGGCTTTCCTGTGAATGTGAAGTTTGCCTGGTTCGTTCAGGAGCTGCCCTCCTTATTGTTGCCTCTGTGTTTGGTGTTCTGGACATCAGCCTCGAAAACATCACTGTTACCCAATCAGCTCCTTATTGCCATGTTTTTCTGCCACTATATTCAAAGGTAATGAACCAGCAACGTTTATATAAACCTAAACTTTATTATCCTACTGTGCCCTGAAGTAGTAGTAATTTATAAAATGACCAATTTCTGTGGAACTTTATGTGGTACATATGCATGTGCAATTCTGTGAAATATCAAATACTAATTTATTTATTTATTTTTGCAGAACCCTCCTTTATCCATTTTTAATTCGAGGTGGTAAAGCAACACCGTTCGCCTCATTCGCCCTGGCCTTTGTCTTCTGCATCTACAATGGTTACATGCAGATCCGATACCTGAGCCATTATGCAGAGTACCCTGCAGACTGGGTCACACATCCATGCTTCATCACAGGTGAGGGTCCTCCATCTGCTCCTTCATTTCAAACAATTTGTATGTATGTATTTATGTATGTATGTGTGTGTGTGTATATATATTTATATATATATATATATATCAGATGTTCTGATCAGAGAACTCTCTAAAATCAGCTTATCTTTGTCAGTGTCCTGCAGATGTCTTCACATTCCTTGAGCCTTTTGATGTTATGACTTTAACATGTTTTTATTGGAATTTTATGTGATGGACCAACACAAAGTGGTGCGTCAATGTATTTTTTTATTTTTATTTATTTTTTAATAGAAACTAATTAAAATGTGACATTTGTGTTCAATACTGAAATTGAATCTGCATGTCAGAGTATTCTTCTACCAGCTTTGTATGCAGTGGATGTTTTTGCCCGGTGTTCTATGCAGAAAAAGCTCAAAATGGAATTGACTTAAATGCATATACTCAGTAGAATGTAGGTTTGGACTTTGGACGGTTCCATTGTAGCTCTTGCTGTATATTTCGGGGTTGCTTTTCTCACTGGAAAGCTCCTGTATTGAGTGTTTTAAGCCTCTAATGACTTTTCATCCGCCTTTGACCAACTTCACTGTCCCTATTGAAGAAAAAAGCCTCCCCACAGCAGGATGCTACCACCATCATAGGCCAAAAAATGATAAAATGTTTTAGTTTCTTCTTTTGCTTTTCCTGGGCACTTGCTGGTATCCTCATACCTGAACACCCGCCCTTGCGCCCGCCCCCAAAGTACAATGATTGGTCCGCACCACGAGTGGAGTTGAGTAGGACTGTTTAGTTGGATCCGTACAAGATGGATTCTCGTGGGGTTTGGAAAACTCCAAATCTCGCAAGACTAGCTTTGGCTTTCTTCTTGCCAGTCTTCCCTATTGGTTGGATTTGTGGAACGCATGACCATTAGATGTGAACTCAACAGATTATGGGATGTCTGTAGCTCCTCCTAAGTAACCATGGCCGCTCGGCTGCTTCTGTGATAAACCCTTGCTTGATTCTCATTATTTTTCTCCTGATTTCTGAATCTAAGCGGTTCCACGGAGTTTCACATAGAGCATATTAGATGAAGCACTGGCAGATGCCTAAGATGACAGATGCATGTCCAGCTTTTTAAAGTTATATTTGTGATCAAATAATATAAAATATATATATATATATATATATATATATTTCTATTCTCATTTACTACTTTGAGTTGCTTTATCACATAAAATCCCCAAAGAATTAAAATTTCTGACAAAAATGGAAATGCTGTTACGCATGTTGAAGCCTGCAGATGGATACAGCGTCTAATCACTGCGTAGCTGGTCGCACTTCGTTTTGATGTCCTCCGAGGCCCACGGCCATGTTTCTACTAGCTTTAAATGATGTCTGTGCATCTGTGATGCGTAGCCAAAGAGACGGCCAAGAAACGCATGTAATCTGCAGTCCTTGTATTTTTTAAAGACCCTTAATCGTCATCCATATCTACTGTTTACTTTTTTGTTGCCAAAAGGATCAACATAAGCCAAGCGTCGCTATTGAGTTATCTCTATTTGTACTATTAACATTCTGCAAGGCCGACGTTTCCGTGCTATCTAAATTTGCTGACGCATCCCACGTAAGGAAGAAAACTTCTACGTACTTTTACTTTCCTGTTGATCTGTTACTGATGATATGTGCTGAAAGAGCTCGGGGTCCGTCTGCAGGTTCTGCTCTGTGGCTGATCGGCTGGCTGATGAACATCTACTCTGACAGCATCCTGAGGAACCTGAGAAAGCCCGGCGAGACGGGTTACAAGATTCCAAGAGGTAAAGGGTTTTACTTTCATCCTGCAATCACTCATCAGGAGCGTTTGGTTGTCTACATGGAATGGCAAAATGTTGCCGTAAACGGCGTTGAAAACCATGAAAAGAACATGAGAAGTTGAAGTGAAGGCGTTATATTTGGTAGACAAATGCCGAGCCTATCAGGCCTACTCCCATTAAAACGCATCTCCACCCAGTCATTTAGAAAAGCTTTGCTTTGATTGGCTGTGTGCAGAGGAGAAAATCAGAGACATAACGTCTGCTAATAGTTTAATCGGTTAGAGCAGTGGCTAACCACTTTTTTTTTACTAGATCTAGTTAATTTACTGGAACACAGTAGATCAGGTGAAAACAGCCACTAACTACCAGTCATACTTTTATTTTATGAGAAAAATTACTGTCATTTTTAATATTTTAATTAAAATTCCTAAAAAAAATAAAAATTTATTCTTTGCTTTTTAATATCTGTACAATATCATGACATAAAATATCACGATATATTGGCATATCCATATTATCTTACATCCTTAGTTTATGCTGTTTTTTTATTCTTCGTTCAGTTGTTTTAAAAATGTTTGCCATTTTGTATTTACTTTTGTAAGTAACTAATTACTTTTACTGTGTGGTAACTGAGTTACTAACCCTATTACTTTTTGGGAAAAGTAATTTGTAACCAGAACGAATTAATTTTTTTATGTAAGATGCCCAACCCTGATAATGGTATATAAACCACATTAACAGTGAAAAACATTCTGAAGTAAACAAATTTGTTATGGCCCCTAATTTTAACATTGTGCACATTTCAGAGAGCTTCATCTCACAGAGCAGCAGCCTGCGTAGACGGGTATATTGTTTTCCAAGGTGGCTGTGATTTTTTTCTTTTTTTGGCTCCGTTGAACGCACAAACACTTTTCTCCTGTTCTCCGAATCTGACAGGCGGAATGTTCGAATACGTGTCCGGAGCCAACTTCTTGGGAGAGATAACGGAGTGGGCCGGCTTCGCTCTGGCCGGCCACTCTGCTCACAGTGCCGCTTTCTCCGTCTTCACCACAGTGGTCCTCGCCAACAGGGCTGTGGCCCACCACAAGTAAGAATAACCTGCATGCTGGGTGGGAAGGGTTTCCACGCACACGCTGTAACAAAAAAGCTCTTTTCTGTTCTTGCCTCGGCAGATGGTATCTTTCTAAGTTTGAAGACTACCCGAAAAGCAGGAAGGCACTGATTCCTTTCCTGTTCTAGAAAGATCCAGAACCAGATGGGAAGGTATTCTACTACAGCGCCTGAGATTAACTTTTATTTGGTTTACTTAATTTCTTTCTAATTTTCTAACCATTGTCTAACTGGCACTGCAGTCACATGCTTGGAATTGACTATTGGGGTAAAAAAAATCATTTTAAGAGAAGTCTTTTTTTTATTTTTTTACACATCACTAATACATTCAAAAAGCAAAGGGAAATTCAACAACCTCAGCTTAAATGTAATCAGAGTTCTGGTTGCTTCCCAAACTACCTGATGCAATGCTCTAGTGACTTAAACAGGGAAACAAGTCGACTGCAACTGCTTACTCCTTCGATCCAAAATGGAGACGCAGATGGAGCAGAAACTGGAAATCTGAAGCTCGTATTTCTTAATAACTTCACCTTTTTAAATGGAGACAAAGCAAAGCTGAATTCCTGCTTCTCTGCGGTTGACATATCATCAGAGAGGTCTAAAAAGGAGTTGGAGAGGAGGCCTCGGAGCGAGGCCTAAGCGTGAAGCCTGAGGCCGTGTCCGCCCACCAGCCCGTCCAAGGGCCTGCAGGGAGAAGCGTTCAGTGGGAGATCAAGCGCCTCCTCTCAATAATTCACCCACGCCTGAAACGAGGAGATGAGCGACCCGCTTCAGCCCTCTTAGGGTTTCTACGAATCCATGACAGAAGAGGAACTCGATGATAAATGTGGATGGCATGTCGAAGCTGCATCGCTGCTGGGACTGAATAGATGACGAGCAGAGCTTGAAAAGACCGAAAACTCAGAGAAAACATCCAGCGGGAATATCCGTATTGATTTATTGAGTTTCCTGTCTCTCAGCTTCTGGGATTTTCTTTTTTATGGTGACTATTACGGTGAATAAAAAAACATGTGGGCTTTGAGAGTGAGAACTACGGAACAGATTGTTCAATTATAGATTTGTATTACTAAAGGATAACACTCTGCATTAAGTGTTGATTTACTTTACTTTTTTTTGGATACAGCCAAAAGTAGAACATGAACATTTCCACATCTTGTCACGATATAACCAAAAACGTGCACTAGTTATTGATTGACAGACTAACACAAAGTCATGCAGAATTATGACGTTGAAAGAGAATTGCACATATTCTGTTATTTTTCTTTCTAGATGAAAATTGCAAGCTTAGATTGGGTGGAACACAACTTTCTGCCATAGATTCCTGTTCAAATATAGGCCTGGACTTGGAGTAGGCCATTTTAACACATGCATCTGCTTTCATCTAACTAGAAAGTAATTCTCCAACCACAGTCTCAAGTGTTTTGGGGGTTGTTTTTTGGAAGGGGCGACAAAATCTATATTGCGATATAATCTGAAGCATATGCGGTAATGCTATCTATTGCGGTATAAAAAAAATTTTTCTTGATGTATGTCAAAATAACTGCTTATAAAAATTCTCACTTTCTGTACACATTGCAGGAGAACCACTAACAATTACATTTTACCAAACATTTATTGCGCAAAATGGCATTTAAAAAATATTCAATTCTTTTTCCAAAAATAATGCAATACTAAAAATATTCCCAACGTTAATAAAGATGAAGGTATTTTATAATGAATGTTAAATATCATGAAAACAAAGTTCAAATGATCTGCTTTAGTGGTCAGTCATACATTTAATATCACCAACAAAAGAAACCAACATATATTTTAATTTAAAATGCTTAAAGGTCAACAAGTTTCTTTTCTGTTAAATTAAAAACAACAAACTTTAAACTTTTAGTAGTGTAAAGACAAACATTGAACAAATCCTTGCATACCTGGTACAAAGTATGAAGGCATACCTCGATGACATCATCAAAATGCATAATTGCCGTATGGCCGTATAGTCAAAATCTCTACCTTTGGGTAAATTTATATCATTTCTATCTTAAACCTTTTATATTTCCCACTTCTAACTCAGAATGCCAAGTGTGATAAATCAACTGGAACACCCACACCTCACCCCAGACGTCGGACTTGCCATGGTGACCCTAAGTCACGCCCATCTTCTTCCAGTTCATGTGTCTCTGGTCCAAAAATATGAAATAAAGTTAATGGAGCAATAAAAGTTATGTTCTGATCCCGCTTTCAATCTTCCCTGGATTTATAACATACGATGTCCACGAATTTTAAAGTCAGATTTCGAAAGCAGAAAAAGCACTAATTTCCAACCAGTTTTAGGTATGGTGTGATGACACGAAGTGGACTACAACTAAACAAGAAAAATGGCCGTGAGTTTAGCCAGCCTGCCTTCCTGTCTTCCTCCCAGACACTGCAGCCTCGCCGCAGCTTAACTTTTCTGTCACACGTCCACTTCGATGCTCCAACCCGCGTGTGGAAGGCGATAAGGGCCCCGATCGCATTCCTCTTGGTGGTCTGACGAAAATCTGCCATCACTCAATATCTTCCGATGTCCCAGATGCTGAAGCTGCAGTCTGTATTCAATGTAGATTCAGTTTTATCAAAACTACAACCCTCCCTAAACGCTATAAAACACTTTATGAAGCACTTAGTTTCTTTTAAATATGGAGCTACTGAAAGCAAAGAAAAATAAAATATTCTCTGAGACTTGGAGAACATTTCTGATCTTGGCACTGTTGCTGTTCTTACATTCTGAGACATCACTTTAAACAACCAACTCCAGGCAAATCAGCGACTACCGCTGCTAGGTAGGAGAAAGAGGGATATCGCATTACTGGACCAGTAGGTGGGCGTGTTGGGTTGCTTCGGCACACTTCAGGCCAAGGCAGAGGTCAGGGGTCGGCTTGGAGCTGACACAACTAATGTAAACACGCCAGAACGTTTTCAATCCTACCTGTTCCAGATCGTACTGGCCCTTGTGGAAAAGGGGCATGAGGGTTTTTAAGTGATAGCTAGCGTTAGCTTAGTGATGTCATATTTGCGACTTCTAATTTGTAGGCATTTTAACTATGAGTTATTATAGTTGTTTTTTTTGTCATATGACAAACAGTTGAACCCCAGTAAATCAATAATTATCATTTAAATTAAGGTACAAAATATGTGTGATTCAGGGCATAAGGCAAAGCGCACGAGAAAATAACGTTTATCACTCTTTTGACTTGTGTGCATGAATTGGTGAAGGACTACATGTAGTGTAAAGTGCTTTGTGGTCCACTGGCTGAAAAAGCGCTATACACATTCAGATCATTTATCAAACCTGTTTATTTCGCAAGAGGGCATCAAAAATCCGTGTTACATGTACAACCTCCAGCCGTAATCTTAAAAAAACTAATGCTTCGTTCAGACCACAGGGTTTGTCAGCGTCAGGCATAGCTGACAAAGAATCTAGTTTGACGCTTCTATGTTGAAGCTTGCAAAGTCTGCCACTTCTGAGCAAAAATAGCGTGTGGGCGGGGCTTCTTCTGTTGACTGACATTCTGAACTATGATGGATCTTATATTGAGAGTGGCTTTGTTTTATTTACTTAAAGCAGCAACATCAACTTCTACTGCATTAGCGCTGTTTGTGGATACACGCCATTGTTCGGATGCATACTGAGTTTGGGGAATGTTTAACCATTTGCTCCATGGGCTACATATGGATGAGGTTCACTCCCGGCGCTACTTTCGTCTGTTCTGCGCCCAGTTTGACAACCTCCTGAACCGCATCGGTGCTCAGATTGCCTACCAAAACAAGTGTTATTTATGATTTTTTTTAAATCTACGAGAACGGATCATAAAGTTCTCTGTGATTGCAGACGGCAACAATGAACTTGTCTTCCATTGTTGAGATACGTGTAGAAATATCACTAAAATTAAACCCTCTGATTAGTTGATGCGATGCTTCAGGACCGTCAAAACCGTCAAACGTTCAGCCATCTGAACTTCTGCGTTGCTGGCTTTTAGCGCTTTGAAGCATGAAAAGCAGGAAACGCTTGAAAAGTTGACGGAGCCTTAGCTCACAAATAGCCGCAGAGACCGTAACGCTCCTCCAACGGCCGCCACCATAGACTTAACATGTAATCTTGACGTTGCTGACGCTGACAAAGCCCTGAGTCTGAATGCACCATAAAAGCTATGTTTATATGTGCAGCTTATAATGACATATGTAAGAACTACCACCAGCCTGGCTACCCGGTCATTGCCATATTAGAATCCCAATTTATCAGACTATGTTAACTGGAAGGCTGCTTACTCGCGCGTAATGTCGAACCCAGTTCCAAGTTCCGATTTTCCAGGTGAATGGAACGCACCATTAAACTCTACCCTCCACCTTCATCGTCACTCTTTAAAACACACACACACACACATAGTATGACGCTGTTACCACTGTGTTTTCCTATGGGGATGGTGTGTTCAGGTAGATCCATTAGTTTTCACAGCCGGTTAAAAAGATGAATTTTGGCCTCATCCGAACCGAGCACCTCTCTCACATCTGTTTCCCAAACAGGATTTCTTTCAGCTTTCTTTCAACGCTGATGTATAAGCAACAGTTGTACCATCGCCAGATTCTCACACCTGAGCTATGTATCTTTGTGATTAATTCAGTTTGATATAGTGCCAATTGAGAACAGAGATCATCTCAAGACACTGTACAAGAAATGTGTAAACATTCCAATCAGTTAAAGGTTTTCTATGTAAGGAATCCCAGCAGATTATATTGAGGTTGTTCCCTGAACATTTAGAATGATTCCTGCAGGGTTACCACGGACTTCTTGGCGGGTCTGTTCTTATGCCATCCTCACCCCATTTTCAGATGATGGATTAAACAAACAACCTAACTCTGCTTTAAACTTCTCTCACATCTTCCTTTCCTGTCGGCTGTGTTCCTTCGTTCTCTAATGCTCTCTAGCAAACCTTGGATTTTTATTGATATCGAATGTGGCGTTTTAAAGTTATCTTTTTCTTTGGAAACCATGTATTATTTTCCTTCGACTTTACATGCACGCACAGCATTATGTTGGTCTGAGACCTAAAATCCCAATGTGCAGAGTTTCATGACTGCAACATAACAAAATGTGAAACGTTTAATCCTCACTGACTACCTGTAGCTCAGAGAATAGACTCACTCAAGTACTCCAACTCTAATTTATTAATCATCCCTAGAATCAGAACGTAACCCGGAGAAGAAGCTTTCAGTTTCTATGCTCCCCTTATCAGGAACAAACTTCCTGATGACTGCAAACCTGGTGAAATACTGAGCTGCTTTAAATCAAAACTAAAAACTCATTTTTCAGACCTGCCTTTGGGTGGATTATTAATTCTTGAATGCCATATTTTTTAATGTGTCAGGTGTTTTGCGTCTCTAATGTTGTATTTCATGCTTTTATTGTTCTGCTATAATCTCCCAAAGCTCCTTGAATTGCCTCGTTGTTGAAACTGTTCTGTACAAATAGTCTCCTTGCCTAAGTTCCTCCACTGAGATGTCAAAGAGTCAGCGCTGAAATACTTGGCTGCTGTAAATCAAAACTTAAAACATATCTGTTTAAAGCTGCCTAAAGAGTCACCCATTTAGATTCCTCTCTGTTTTCTTTGATCTATTCTCATGCTTTATGCTAAATGGCTGTTTTTTTAATGTTCTTACTTTTATGCTGTTTTTTATCTTATTCCTAATTGATGTTTTTACTTTCTATGCTTTTATCATATGTTTTGGTCTGTTTCCACCAAATTTGGTAAAGCACCTTGTTGAAAGTGTGCTATTAGAATAAAATTGCCATGACGCTTCCCCAAGGCCCAGTAGTTCAGGTCAGTCCTACAGCAGTTTCTACAGACCAATGTGTTTAGGGTTGTCATGTCTCTACCCAGAGTCATCAAAAGAAACATAACTACTGTATCTAAGTGTGATGAATCTTGGCAGCTCTGTACTGCTGGAGGCTTCGCTGATTAACGTCCCTCATTTTCCCAATCCTTGCTGCTGCCGTGCTTTTTCTTCTTCAGGCCGTTTCCTCCATGCATCCTCTTAAGCCACGCTCCTTGTAATTGCATCACTATGTTACAGACAGTTTTAAACGAGACTTCCTCTTGATCCTGTTTTTTTTTTTTTTTGAAAGCAAAGCATCCTGATAAAGAATGCTAAGTCTGGCCTCTAAACACTTTGCGACAGGAGCCCTGTAGGCACTGTTAACAGTATAGCTGTTAATGCATGTACAGGATCTAAATTTAAAGAATCAAGGCCAAACGTAACAAGGTAAAGTCCGTCACAAAAGGCGAATCCAGAGCAGCACCTTTCCGATGCAGAGGATGACGGGGCCTCCTTAACCTCTCTTAAACGATGAGGCCAGTCACTCCACAGAGGAGCGCTCTGCAGCCGCTTCTGTCCATGATGCGTGTCGCTTTGTCACTCTTAAATAGTTTTTCTTTTACAGTCAGTGAAGTTCAGAAGGCAGACGCCTTTTTGACTCAGAGTAAATGATAAAACTACAAAAAAAAGTATCAAAATGTTGGAATGCAACAAATGGAAAATAATGGGAGTTACATTAAATAGCACTGATTAAAGGTTAGTTATTTAAGGTAATATGAAAAAATACAAAAAAAAATTCTTCACACTCACTGCATTTTTTTTCCCGTGGGGTTTTTTTTTCTGAAAGGGTGGAGTTACATTTATTTTACTTCTGTTATTTACCATAAACAGACTTCCAGTGAGGTTTTGCTTTATTTTTTATAACTTGCTGCAAAAACACACAACAATAACAGGGAGGGTTAGTCAGTGTAAAATAAAATATACCGTGACAGAAAGCACCATTATTTTTTCTTTTCTTTTTTACAATGTGCATCTGGCATTCAAAGGTGGCAGTAATTTACAGTGAATGTTACAGATGTTTACAGAAAATAAATGAAAATCTTTGTCGTAACGGAAATATTTCAACACTGGATTACCTGTTTAAGAGGTAGAAGTCAAGGATATTGGGTTACAGAATATAGACATTAATACATATTTTATTTTGGATTTGCATGATTGCTTTGGAACCTCCTTGTTGACAAGCTGTAATAAAGTCTCATCCAATTGACAAAATCTACTTTTATTCTTTTTAGAAATAAATTTCCATAGCAGTCATCTGATTCCATTTTTCGACATTGTTATACATTTATTTATTAAAAATTTTAATAAATTCTTGGTTTATTGATTAACAAATGAATTCTTCATTGCGTGGTTCTCTTGTCAGTGCTGATTACTTATTGCACAGTTTTGTCTTTGTTTTTTGGGTTATTTTTTTTATATCTGCCTTTTGATATATTATTGAATTTTGATGTGATTTTCCAGAAAACTGAAATCAATGTTAATGAGTAAAATCAATGCCTCTATAGAGAAATCATTTCTTACTTTTACACAAATAAGGATACTTATAAACACATTTTTTAAAGGAAGTACATAACCGACTGTTATATTTGTGTATGATATTCTACGTTCCCACCGGAAGCTATTCTCTCCTACGAAACAACGGATACAAAACGAATGCCTTGTTTTGAGTCTTGGCTTTTGATATTAATGCAATAGCTGCCTGTAGTTTATGGTATAATATTCCACCTTTTTAACGTCAAATTGACCAATCGGGTCAGATGTGGACTTTCATACGGTTGTCTTCAAGAAGCAGAAGCTTTCAGGGGAGCGTTATATTAAAAGACTTATTGGTAATGTACAGTTTGATTTTCAAACTGTATGTCAAAAACAGATCAATCTCAATGTGATTTCCATTTTTTTATGAAAAAAATTACATCCTAAAATTTAAAGCATCCATTTTCAGTTACCTTTTAATACTGGTTGGGGGGAAAAATGTTTCCTCTCAAGATTGAAATGAACATTTGCATATGTAAAACAAAAAGGAACAAAATGTTCTGTTACACATACTTGAGCAGATCTTCCTGCCTATAGAGGGCACCAATGAGCAGACTTTCTTTACCAGTTTAAATTTGCAGCTGTATTTGTTTCTTTAGTTAGTCTATCCATTTGTGTGATGCATTCAAAGTGGTTTAGAATATAAATCATACATATGACAGTGACTCTGTTTCTGCAGATTTTTTTGGGGGGAAAAGACAAACGTGTTTATGTGAAATAGCTGCTAACATTGTACAACTGGTTGCAACTCATGTGGGTTTAACATGTGGTACGTGCTGCCTCTGATCACTGCTGCTTCTTGAATAGTATTTTTGGATTAACCATGGTGTCTTGGAACATTCTCTTCTGCAGCACAGCTTTGTGTTTGTAAAGCATCCTTCCATAAAAGATGACCATAAGCTAAAGCAGCCAATAGAAAGCAACAAAAAAAAAAACCCTTCTCAGTCTAGTCTGTTGGATGCTTGTGTTTAGACTTGATTCCAACTGGCTTACAGTGAGCGAGGAGCTGTGTGCTTCCCCGAGTACGTTACATATGCAGTTACATATCCTAGCTGACACATAACTTCCCTTAGGGGGGGTTTCCTTGATGGGTCACATGCCGCATGTTAGCAGCACAGATTGGGGGGTGGAAAACATGCAGCAGACACTCACTCCCGTTTTTGCATGCAAATACAATGTTTTCCGTTGCCTTGTGCAGATTGTTGCCTTTTTAGAGCTTTATGGGTTGGGAGATACCGGCAACTAGTTTGATCTACACCATCTGTTTGTTTAAAATGGCTTCAACAATAAAGGAAAAAATAAATTCATACTGTACTAACAGAGTCAAAAAAACAAAACAAAAACACTGCTCTACAAAATATTCCATGCCATAATAATTAAATGTATTATCATTTACAAAAAGGTAATAAAAATAAAGGTTTGATTATTAGTTTTGCGTTGCACAAATCATACCAGTCCGGAAAATTGGCAAGAAAAAAAATTAATTAGAAAAATAAATAAAGATATGCTCAAATTTGGCCAAAAGCTGTGAAAGGAAGACAGCAAACATGTGGAAGAAGGTGTTCTGGTATGAAAAACACTAAACATTTGGGCTCATTCCAAAAGAAAAAAAGGTGTGGCTCACAACTAACTGCTGCGTTCCATCTATAGTCAAAACTTGGAAATTCTGACCTCCGAAAAACAAACATTGAAGTTGAACCACTCTGAAAATACTTCTTTTTTTTTTCAAACCCGTACTTCAAGATCCAATATGGCAGCTCTTTGCATCAACAATGGGATTCTGTGGTGAAAACGTGTGTATTTTACAAGACGCGCTTGGAGGAAAATCGATACTAAATGTAACGGCTAAACTGAACATATTAAAAAGGGCTGCTTGCTTGTGAAAAGTACGGCTTAAAACAAGATTTGTAAGACGTACTACTTGGGCGTACTAGAATCCTGATCTCTTTGATATATGGTGCGTTCCATTTGTAGTTGGCACTTGGAAATTCTGACTGAGTGGGGAAAAATCTACTGGAATGCATACCACAGTCAAACTTCCCACCTGCAAAGTCTGATTTTTTTTCCTTGCTTTGACTTTGAATACGGCTGCTCATTGCGTCAAAAACAGTAAGTTGCTTTGGAAACACGTTTATTTTACAAGAAACAGCGGTCGGAGGTCTGCTAAAAATAAAGGATACATCATGTAGACCCTGCAACTCTAAACTGAATACTGTAAAAGTGGAGTTTGATTATGGTAAGTTCAGTTTATAACTATGTTTAAAGTAGACACTACCAACAGTGGCTACTGTCGCCATATCGGAATCTTGATTTATCCGACTAGGTTAATAGGAATGCTGGTAACTCTGGTCTGACATCACTTCCAACTTGGAGTCCAGGGATAAATGGAAGGCAGCACCATGTCCTTACCATGTTTTAGTCCACAATAAAACAAGGGGAAAGCAGCATTATGCTGTTGCAAAGGGGACAAAAAAAGAACATTTAAGAAACCAAAATGCAGGGCACTTGTGTCAGATTTATATATAGGTATATGGGTTATCTTGTCAAATAAGAAAATATGTTAAGGCTTGAAGCTTAAAATGAAAGAGGTGTACTTTTAGAAAATACTTTAACTATATGCATAGGCTGGCTGAGTTCTGGTGCGTTCACACCGCACACTTTGTCAGCATCAAACAACACTCACTACAGTGAGATGCTCTGATTGGTTCCTGCACCGTGTCAAGAGCGTCAAAATTTCCGCCAATGCACACAAAGCGCCACAAATACTCTGAATGCCTCAACTAATAGACTTCATATGTAATCTTTATGCTCCTGACGCTGACGTTTGGGGCGGTGTGAATGTACCCATATGTTTTCTTTTGCTTTAAAGGTTCTGTTTTTAGGAGCTGATGGGTTAATTCGACCCCACAAGTGCTTCATTTAAACATAAATTACTACAGACAGATCCTATAGACGGCCCAGGAGAATTGAGCAAACACTAAATACCGACTTGTATGATCGTAATACCTCTCTACAACTTAAACTTGTGATTACAGCTTTCAAGACAGCAATGTGTGCTAGGGTGTCAATGATTGTCAGTCCTGAAAGATGTAAATCCTGTATGGTGGAATAAATATGGGATTCCCTGTAGAAGCTTCCCTTCCATGCTCCCCCTACTGGCTATGGGTGGAGAATTAAAATACAGGTTTCAACGACCTCGTTGAACTTCCA
The DNA here is from genome assembly GCA_028564705.1 of Apricaphanius iberus. Taxonomy (NCBI): domain Eukaryota; kingdom Metazoa; phylum Chordata; class Actinopteri; order Cyprinodontiformes; family Aphaniidae; genus Apricaphanius; species Apricaphanius iberus. Next base: position 2,286,115 of record JAPXFQ010000717.1, on the reverse strand, counting down.
GGAAACTGTCGATAAACGAGTAAAGAAGCGTACATTAAATGAACCGCTTGCCCTTAAAACGTAAGTCTTATATTTATCAAATAAAATGTCAATTGTTACTGCTGTGATTCGTTCGAGTGTTGAGCATAGACTGTAAAAAAGAGGAGGAGTGGATGGATGGGGGCAGAGTCGTTTAAAAAAAATGGACAGAGCGCATGCGCATGGATTTGAAGCGAATACGCCATATTGAATTCCCGTAGGATTCACTGCATTCTTGCAGCTACGAGGGCCAGTTTATTAATGGTCCTAAATTGAATGTTTTATTTTTCCCTCGTTCTGTAAACCCGGTTAGCACAGCGAGTATCGTTGGATCCGGACAGCGGCGCAGATTCAAAACGGGCTCGCTAACGGCAGGTTACTTGTCGGGGGGCGGGGGGGTTGACCAGGCAGAGGAGTTGAATGGATCCGAGGGTAGCTTGGATTCAGCCGGAGCAGAAAGGACCTGCGAACGCCTTATGGATGCAAATCTGGGAGACCTCTCAGGGAGTAAGGACGTTCTCCGCTCACAACCAGAACCACAGCCATTGTGTGAGTTATGCGGCTTTGATGGCTTTAAATAATGTGGCGGCCGCAGCGGCATCGTGCGAGAGCCCCTTCAGCTCGAGCAACGGTAGCGTTACAGGCAGCCTGAGTAACGGCAGCGGCCATCACGGCATCAGGAGCTACCCCGCACACAGCAGCAGCGGCAGCACAGGCGGCGCGGCGATTTCCGCGCAGGGGACACCGGTGTCCAACGGGAACGCACAGAACTCCCAGCCCGCGGCAAACGATCGAGCTGAGGAAAAAAAACAGATCCCGAAGACGGGCTCTGCCTCCACGTCGTCTTCACGGGAATCGGGGACAGAAAGTCCCGTTTCTAGCAACTCGCTACTCGAGAGGACTTTGGGTGGAAATGCGGGGGGCGAGTTTAATAAGAACGAGAGCGGTGCCAATCTGCTCCTCAGCCTGAGCGACGGCATGGGAACCAACGCGAACCTGTACCAAGAGCAACATCAGCGCAACCTGGAGGAACACCCGGCTTTCCGTTTGCAGCAGATCTGCGCGAAGCAGCATCAAGTCCACTCTGCTGGAGCCGTTAATCACGCACACAATCTCCACCCGGGCCGGAGGAAAAGTGACAACAAGGCGAGCACCTATGGGATGAATTACTTGCTTTCGAACTGCACTAACGGGAATCATGTGAACACTTGGACGCCGTGGAAGAAGAGGATCTACAGCTCCGGAGTGCTCGGGTAAGCTGCTTGAGGAACGTCTGTCTTTCTGTCGGTGTTCTTATTAGTGTCGGTCAGCCATTTAGGTATTTCACCTTACATTTACGTCAATATTAATGCTCGAAATATGAGAGCACATCAAACAGTGGAGTACTTTAGAGATATCCATTTAATGGTGTTCTTTTTTATCTGCTTTCCTCCCGTTGGCTATCTCGTTAGCCCACCACCGTTGAATAACTACGCGAAGACAGCCGCTACGTTCGAATTCTCCACTTGTTCCCTACGCAGTGCCCTACGTAGACTTTTGTAGTTTTTAAGCCTTTTTATTGTTGCAGATGTTTAGCTAGAATGTTTGCGGTACTATCTGTGAATTTGGAATCAAACTATTTGAAAACGTGCATTTTTACATCTAAACAATAAATACCTCCATAGGTATGTGCTAATTTTCGAAGCGAACAGCAAAGAAATGGTGAAAAATAAGCTATTAAACAATCGGAATGCAGCAGTGGAAAAGACCGGAAGTGCTCAGATTTGTTTACTGAGTGTTTGAAAAAGGAAAAATATCGTTTTATATATTTATAAAGGTGTGTTTTTTCTCTATAGATGCTTCAGTAAGATACAAGCAGTTACCAGACACACTAAAAGCAATGTCTGTGTTGGATAATGTTTGTTTTTTTCTTTAGGTTTATGTTCTAAGTTTTAATACCTCGTATAACTTAAATCTATTATTTTTAAGAATTAAAAAAATGTTATGCATTTTTATCCATTTTGCTTCCCACTGCAGTTTAGCTTGTTCTCTGCTGTTATATAGCTACATGATGGATCCAGTTCATGTGTTTGAATTATCCTGCTATACCCTACATAGTGGACCAACTAGTGCTGCAATGCATGTGACCCATAAGATTTGCAAAATGATTGGGAGATTGTGTGTTTAAATTCTTTTGAAACCTTTTGACATAACAAGAAATATTTCTCAAGGTACGTCGTAAATGTGGAAATAAAGAGCAAGGTTTGATCTAGGTAGCAAGGAAACAAACTGTATTGATTTTGTTTGACAATTAAATCAAGAAAATAAAAATAGAATGTGTATAAAGGTAGAAACATAATTAAAGAGTAAATTAAGTATTGTTTTAGTTTTCATTAAAATATTTGACCAGATATTTTAAGGTTGTAGAAGTAGATGGGGGGGATCTGTTAGGATTGTATTTCAAGAAAATTCAGTTCATTACACGACAGATGTCATCTCAACAAAAAAAAGTTATTATAATACAATTATAAAAACATTACAATCAGTTAAGTTTTCTATGTAAGGAATCCTAGCAGATTGTGTTGAGTCACTGATGTGAGGTTGTGCCCGGATCATGCAGACTCCAACCACAGCTATTCCTCATACTGAGCAAGCATGTAGTGACAGCGAAGAGGAAAAACTCTTCTTTAACATGAAGAAACCTCCGGCAGAACATGGGTCAGTACAAGCAGGTATCTGCCATGACTGTCTATGGGGGTGAGAAGACAAAAAAGACACAAAAAGAACAAAGGAATTGATGTAAGAGTACTTTATACATTAATAATTACAATAAAGTGAAAATGTGACAACAGGATATTGAGAAAATGTGGTCACCCGGACCATAATCTGAATCAATGCTCCCCATCCGTTGTAGGTGAGCTGAATACTAGACCAGGTGTAGCTTCTATGGGGAGAAAAACTGAGAGAAAACATGGTTAACAATCAAAATAGCAGAAAAAAATAAGGAGTTGTAGAAAAAAACTAGAAGAGTCAAAGAGTCTGTACACAATTCTTGGAAGCTGAAAATGTCCCAGTTCTTGCATGGCCAGCATACTCACCAGACATGTCACCCATTGAGCATGTTTGGGATGTGCTTGACCGGCGTATACAGCAGCGTATACCAGTCCCACTAATATCCAACAACTTCACACAGCCGTTGAAGAGGAGTGGACCAACATTCCACAGGCCACAATTGACAATCTGATAAACTCTATCCGAAGATGTGTTGCACTGCATGAGGCAAATGGTGGTCACACCAGATACTTACCGGTTCTGAGTCCCCAGACCCCCAATAAAGCAAAGGTTGTGAGGCCGGTTGGATGTACTGCCATATTCTCTGAAACGCCTTTGGAGACGGCTTACGGTGGATAAATGAACATTCAATGCACGTGCAACAGATCTGGTTGACATTCCTGCTGTCAGCATGCCAATTGCACGCTCCCTCAATGCTTGTGGCATCTGTGGCATTTAGCTGTGAGAAAACTGCACATTCCAGGGTGGCCTTTTATTGTGGGCAGTATAAGGTACACCTGTGCTAATCATGATGTCAGATCAGCATCTTGATTTGGCTACCTGTGAGGTGGGATGGATTGTCTCAGCAAAGCAGAAGTGCTCAATATCACACATTTAGACTGATTTGTGAACCATGTTTAAGAGAAATGGTAATATTGTGTATCTGGAATGAATTTTAGATCTTTAAGTCCATCTCATGAAAAATGGGAGCAGAAACAAAGGTGTTGCATTTATATTTTTGTTGAGTGTAAAAGATCTGCCTCCCATTACTTTTAGAAATCCTAGGAACTACCAATAGACCTGCATTCTGAGAGCGAAGTGCTCTGTTAGGAACATATGGAACAATCAGATCTCTCATGTACGATGGAGCTCGATTATTAAGGGCTTTATAAGTAAGGAGGAGGATCTTAAACTCTATTCTGGATTTAACAGGGAGCCAATGGAGAGTAGCCAAAACAGAAGAAATGTGATCTCTCTTTTTAATATTCATCAGAACTCTTGCTGCAGCATTTTGGATTAACTGAAGGCCTTTAATTACATTTTGCAGACTTCCTGATAATAAGGAAATTACAGTAGTCCAGCCTTGACGTAAACATGCATGGACTAGTTTCTCCAAGTCACTCCTGGACAGGATGTTTCTGGTTTTATCAATATTCCAGAGATGGAGGAAAGAAATCTTAGAAACCTGTTTATTATGGGATTTAAATGTCACGTCTTTGTCAAAAATTACACAGAGGTTCTTTACCTTATTACCACAGTCACAATGCAAACACTTCTGTGTAGTCTGAATTTAAAAGCAGAAAGTCATCCAGGTTTATATGTCTTTGCCTGTAATCTACCTAACTAATTGGATTAATCTGGATTTATGGATAAATATAATTGTGTATCATCAGCATAACTGTGGAAATTCATACCATGTTGTCAAATTATCTTGCCAATTGGAAGCATGTATATAGTAAAGAGAATCGGTCCAAGCACAGAACCCTGTGGTACTCCACAAGGTAACCCTTGAGTGTGAAGAAGATTTACATTGACATAAACAAACTGGAATCTGTCGGACAGATATGATTTAAACCAGCCTAGTGCTGTTCCCTTGATCCCTACATGTTCAATCCTTTCTAAGAGAATATTATGATCGACTGTGTCAAAAGCAGCGCTGAGATCCAACAAGACCAGAACATTCACAAATCCTTTATCTGAGGCCATTAAAATATCGTTAGTAACTTTTACCAGTACTGTTTCAGTGCTATGATGAGCTCTAAAATGTTCTCAAGAATTTTAGATAAGAAAGGTTAGATATAGGTCTGTAGTTTGCTAAATGATCTTGATCCAGGAAGGGTTTAAGAAAATTTTTAATTACAGCAACCTGAAATTCCTGAGGCATATATCCATTTATTAAAAATACATTCATCAGGTCTAGAATAGGGCCAGTAACCAAAGGGAACACTTCCTTTAAGAATTTGGTTGGTATTGGTATAACATACAAGTTGAGGGTTTAGATGAAGCTGATTTTTGTGAGGATTCCGAAAGTTTAACAGAATCAAAACAGCACAGACATAGACATGGTTCTACAGTTCTCTCTGATACTGCCTCATTTACTGAAAGAGGAGCAATCATGTCTTAGGAAAATGACAATATAAAAAAAAAATAGAATTAATATTACTTATGAAGAATCCCATAAAGTCATCACTACTGAGAGAAGGGGGAATAGTTGGCTCAACAGAGCTATGACTCTAAGTTGGGCAACTGTACTAAAAAGAAACCTAGGCTACGTCCACACTAAGCCGATAAGGTTATATGGGGAGTTAGACGCCTAATGTTATCCACTCAACACGAGCATTTACGCCCCATTTAAGGTCCCATGATTGCGCAATCCCATACCGACATGTGCAAATACTTGGCATGCGCGAAAAGACACAAGTAACACGCGTATAATCTACATGATGCCAGCGCCTACATGATACATACAAGAAGCTCTACAGCACAGTACATATCTGCTTGTCCCGTTAACCGAAGAGAACAATAGCTGCTCAGAAGAAGAGAGAGGGTTTTTTTGGCGTGGACAGACGACGAGATCGATGTATTACTCTTCGCTGTTGTCTTTTTCTGTAGTGTCGTATTATTATTGACGCAGCATTCATTGACGCCACTACCTTTAATTATCCGGGGAAGCTGTCCACACTAGCTTGTTTAGCCGTTGAATTAAGATTTACACGGCTCTCTTACCCGGCTAATAGTTATCCAGCCACAGACCTTAAACGACGCCGGGTTAGTGTGGACGATAGGGGGGTGTAGACTAAATAATTATACGTTTAAGGTATTATCCGGCTTAGTGTGGACGTGGCCCTAGAATTGTCTCCAGTTTCCTAGTATTCTGCTTTAAAGGATGCAACTCTCCATTAAACCGGGGAGCCAACCTCCTATGGCTGAAAACCTGCTTTTTCAGGGGTCTACACTGTTCAATGCCAAACGCATTGAGGAAGTAATGCTTTGAACCAGACCATCAATTTCTGAAGGGTTAGTGATGGAATTACTGCCATCCACTGTGGTATTCTGGGAGACATAGAGAAACAAGAATGGAACAGATTCTTAAAAACTTGTTACAGCACTGTCTGATAAAGTTCTGCTGTAATTAAATTTTCTTTCAGATTTGGGAAGATCAGATAAACATAGGACCGGGTTATGTGGGTGGATTGTTACTTCCTCACACTCAATGCCGTATGTCAGTACAGCATCTAAAGAGTGCTGAGTGCGTGGGTCCCTTCACTTTATTAGTAAAGGCAGTTGAGTTCAAAATAACATTAAAGGCTGCAGTTAAGGTATCACCTTCAGTGTGAATGTGAACATTGAAATCCCCTACTATAATTAGTGTTTTAATATAAAATCAGATAAAAAAAAATTTGAGGTCTAATCCAAGAATTGAGAGTAAGACGCCTGGTGGTCGATACAAAACCACAAACTAAAATGGTTTTAAAGCCCCCCCCTCTAAACCTTAATTTAGAAAAATATAATGGGAACAGTTTTTGAATAAAAATTTATCAATATATATATATATACATTGTTTTCGCTATTAGTCAGGTTTTTTGTGTGTTTTTTTCTTCAGAATACGAGACCGGAAGTGACTTGGGGGAGGGGAGTTCTGTCAACTCGATCAATAGAAAACTATGGATTATAACGCTGACTTTGACACAGATGAAATTTTAAACATTTACAACTGCTCATGAGTTTTTTATACAACCCACATATTACGTTGATTCTGATTGATAGCAATCTTTCACAACTACACATGCGATGGACCACAACCATACAACTATGAGCCCACTACATGCCCCAGATAACAGAGACGAGGGGGAGAGCAGGGAAAGCATTAAAGCCCATATCAAACCAATGGTAGCCGACGCTAACACTTAGCCTCAGCGCTACAAGTTAGCTTTACAACCCACATAGGACGATTCTATTCTTTGATAGCAATCTTTTGACAAAGTTGGTGGCAGATATTAGACAACAAGACTTACAAAGCAGAGGTTCTATCTGCGCAGAGCTGAGCTTCTGATCGGTCCCGGTCATGTGTCCCAGCCGGCTGCTGCATCAGCCACGTACAGAGGTCCCCTGAATTCCCATTCTTTAGAAACCTTTCGGGTCGATGTCCTCACAGGCTGGTGTTTCTACAGCAAGCACAGTAAATTACTATCATGAAGAAAATGAATCACAATCTAAATCTATTAACCACACTGACTCTTGATAACGCAACTGCAGGATCTGATAACTAGAAACTGAGAAGCTGGCGCAAAGCATATGACCCCCCCACATACACACACGGATCAAGATTATTAAACTTTTGACATTTAAAATGACCTCGATAAAAATTTAAAATGTTTATTTTTGTACATTTTAAATGCATGTTAATAACTACTTAACCTGCGCTTTAATGTTTTGCAGCTTAGATGAGGAAAACTAAGGATTAGATGTTCAAAAGATCTGTAGCTATTAATTGGTCTAGGATGAACTTGTAAATCTGAATGAAAGATTGTTGCAACTCCTTCTTGCTAACGAAAATGTAAATAATTGGAAGGAGTTGACTCATTTATACCTACAAAATCCACCTGCTGCAGCCAGGTTTCTGATAGGCAAAACAAATCGATTTTACAATCACATATCAAGTCATTTCCTAATAAAGTACTTGAGGAGAAGCAATCTTATGTTCAATAAACCAGATTTGCCTTATTTTTTTTTGTTTATTCAAAGTTGTATTTATTTTAAGGAGAGTTTTAGAATTTGCTTTTGTAAGTTTAACTTTTAATCTATTTAATTTTGGCCTGGATTGAGTATAGAGTGGGTTACAGTACAGAAGCTGCAGAAAGGTGGGTTAAACTACGACTCTGCTTTTTGGTCTAGACCCTGGTTTATCTGTGTTTTGATTCCTAGAAAGAATAGCTGCTCCATCCAAAGTGGGATGGATGCCATCACTCTGGATCAAACCAGGTTTCCCCCAAAAGGCCTTCCAGTTATCAATGTACGGCAAGTTGTTTGCTGGACAGCACTCAGACAACCATCAGTGGAATGACAGCATGCGGCTAACCATGTCATCACTGGTCTGATCGGGCAGGGGACCAGAAAAGATTACAGAGTATGACATTGTTTTATCAAACCTACACACCGAAGTAACACTGATTTTAGTGACCTCCGACAGGCGTAACTGGGTGTCATTACAGCCAGCGTGAATGACAATCTTACTTTATTTACATTTACCTTTAGCCAGCAGTTTCAGGTGGGATTTATAATATGCTTATATATGTAGCAAATTGTTTAGTCACCACAAGAGGCATTATCTGTCAAAAAGCTGCAGCCTGTTAGTTTGTTTTCTATGGAGAGCCAAAACTGACATAAGTAAAAATAAAAGTATATATATATGCTGGACGATAATTTGATAGAGATATATATCTATTGATAGATGTGTGGTACGATAGAGAAAAAAATTTGCCCTCGTTTTTTCATTATTCCCTATCAGGCAGCTCAATACAACAATGTTAACTTACTCCAAACAAATCATTAACAATGACCCACACAGCTCCGTCAGCCACCCTCTCTCCTTTCAAACCACAAAAAGAAACAAATGATTTAAGCGGAAACAGAATTTTTTGATAGTTCCTAAGCTAACCATTGCTGTAACTTCACCGCGGTCAGATGTCAAAGCAAGGGAGCATCGGAGGAAGTTGTTCCAGGAGAATGTTTCAGTGGCCCAGGTAAAGGTTGTGTCCTGTTTTTAACCGATCCTCTACACACTAAAACACTAAACCTAGATAATAAACCAAATATTATACTACGATCAGCTGTTTTAAGCAGGACTCCCCTCTCCCAGCTCACTACGAATCTGTTACAGAGAGACACAGGAAACTTACCCAGGTGCTAACAACACCTGTAGCTTTTAAAATGTCCCCTCGGTTCTGCTCCCAGTCACCACTACAGGGTTGGATAGACCTGCCGGCTTCAGCTCTGAATGGCTTTGGTTACGGAGTTCTCGGCTCCGTCTATACTCTGGTAACTGGTTAGCTTTAGCCAACAGCTGAACCAGAGCTGAACTGAATTAGAAAAGGCATTATTGACAGAAAATCCAAAGGTTTCATTCATTAATATTATAAAGTGTCATAAAAAGTGTTAACAACTACAGAGAATCAAGATAACCTTTAATTTAAATTACTAACATAATTAAAAACAAAAACAATATAATGGTTAATAATTTTACTTTATAATTACTGATGTTACTCAGGTCTCTTGATTTTGTTTCTGTCTTAAAAATTTAGTTATGATAAAAAGAAGTGTTTGAAAATTTTATTAAATGAATTCTTAGTTCAAATTTGTTCATTGAAGAATAACAAAATGACAGGGGAGGGACTTAAAATATATTTTTTACATTTTGTGATATGTATGGATAATTATCGTTAAGTATCAATGAGTATTCCTTTATCAATATGCTCTTTGTCTATATCGTCCAGCCCTTATATATAATTGTTTTTACTTCTCCTTATAGATGCATTTTTTTTTTGAAGAGAAATGTAAATGTCTAGTTTTTCCTAATAATGTGCAATTATTTTGGCAGGAATTGCCTTCCATACTTGATTTTCACATCACAGCTTTACTTGTGACACTAAAAAGGACAAATCCTGTCAGTTTGAATATCCCTGCTTGAAACTCATTAATAATTTACTTCAAGGAAAGTTGGTCTAAGATGTTATAATGTCGTTAAAGTAACAGTTTGCATTAGTGACGATCACCTTACAGTGACTGATCACATTCGGCTCCGATACAGCGGATCAATGTTTTTAAAAGGAGTAGATGCTCTAACCTGTTTGGCGAGAAGAGGTCGGTAAAAAGTGGAGGTTTCGTTCTTGGAAAGTGAGATTTTTGCTTTCCCTGCTGCCATGCCAGCATGAGCAACCTGCATGACCAAATGCTGCTCCTTTCTGCAGTCTCATCCTGTATGCTGTGACAAGCTGGCCCCCGTAGAACCTGGATGTCGTTAAAGGGAGCATTGCTCCCAACTCTAGCAGCTTGAGATGGACGTACAGTAGTTCAGCACAGCACAGTGACATTTTTGAGTAAGACTATGCAGAGACCTGCTTCACATAGGTTTTAGTTATGGGTAGAATTTACAACCTATGGCAAATCTACTGCGACATCATTGTACGAGGGAGACCAGTTCTAGCATATTTCTGGGTGAATCGTGAGTAACCCTTGTTTTTGTTCAATCCAGACTCCACGAAGAGGTGATGGACTTCTACAACTTCATGTCTCCCCGACCTGAAGAGGCAGCTATGAGGAAGGAGGTGGTGAAGCGAATAGAGATGATCATCAAGGAGTTGTGGCCCACTGCTGATGTAAGACCCACGCGTCCACTTTCTGAACTCCAGACAGTCTGGGTCTGGGCCGCTTTGAAAAGCTCTGTTGGCTCTCCGTGCCGGTGTTTCCTAGAACAAAACTATTGTGATGTGTGTTATGATGCAGTCTTACTATAACAGTTCTGAGCATCAATCTGTTTAGAGAGAGATATCAAAACTAAACATGGTTTCATTATTAAAAACAAAATGCATGATTACAGATTCCCCATTTTAAGCACCCTTTGTGCTCTGTTTGTTTTTTTCTTACTTTAAATACGAAAGGAATATGTTGTTTTGAAACTGAAAGTTGTGTGAAAATGGCTACATTTAAATCGAGCTGTGTATTTAATGTCTAAGTTATTAATTTGGTATGGTAAAGGGAAAATAGAAACTAAGTTATATGATAGAACATGGTGTTGGTTAGCATTACTGTTATGTGTGCTTTCCCCTGTAGAACATTGACCTTTAGCTCTGTTATGTCCTAAAAGCTGCCACCATTACCTAATCCTGCTGGTCCTCGGCCATTTTAAAGCTGAAAAAGATTAAACAGTGTTAAAAGTGTTTTCCTGGACTTCCTGGTATCTGCTAAAAGGCCTTCTCTCAAACACACAGACTTGTCTCAATGTGTCTTAAAAAAACACGTTTGAAATAGCATTTTACTTCTCTGTATTTAACTTGCCTCTAATTTTTTTTTTTCTTTAAAGAAAGTATTTAAATTGACTCACTATGAATCTTCTTTACTCAGTCAAATCTTCCACACTTGAAGAATGTAGTTACGGTTACCTGTTGGCACTTCGTTCAGGCGAGGCCCCCCCCCCCCCCCCCCCCAAAAAACCCCAATTGAATTTAGCCTCCTGTTTTTGCCCTTTTCCAAACCCAAATGACCTGAAATCAAGAGTAATGTAGAGCTGAGTTGATCTTAGTCACCACACACAGAATAGTTAATTATTTTAAAAAAATGTATAGCTTGTCTTATGACGTAGATACAGCTTAGAAGGCATTTTAATAATCTCTACAAAATCTATTCACTATGCAATTTTTTGTCAGAGAACTTTAGTTGTGAATATTTTAGAATATCTTGTGGCAACGGGTGGTATTACACAATAAAGGTATACATTTTTTTATTGATTGAGATATTGGGTGTATTTATATAAATAAATCCATACGTTTTTGAGGGAAATGACTTCCTAAGTCAAACAGTGTGGTCATATTCCATTTTGATTATAGATTAAAGTTGCTATTTTAACCCTCTAAAAGTTTGCATTTTCACATCTTAATTAAGAACTTATTGCTTATTTGTAGAAGTAGAGGGTCATGCGCTGCGGTAGGATTGATGTCATTGCCCACTCGCTGCTTATTGGCGCCCAAGTACAAGCGACGGCGATTCTTTTGGCTGCCAGCCGTTCCCACTTCCACTGTGAGCCACAATGTCGGATGAATGGACCCAAGTCCAACATTTGTTCCAGCTTCCTTTTGCTTTTGTACATTTCAGCCTGCTATTTCAGGGACGTCCCAGTACTGCTGCCTTGTCGTGTTTAACAGGAGGAAAGGGAAAGAACTTATTTCTGCTTCCTTTCAGGAGCTTTTACTTAAAGGCCCCCAAAGCCCAAAACTTCTTTTTGTCGTTTTTTTAAACCTTTGTGCGCCTCGTTTGGCTGTATGTAGACATTGGCAGTGCTTTCCATCTCGTGAGTGGAACCCAGAAGTTTCATCGTTTTTGGAAGCTAGCAGACATTAGACTTAATAAATATATCAGAACTTTAAAGCTCTCCTCTAGAACGCTGGAGTCCCGCCACCTTGATTATCCTCAGCAGGTTTCAGTACTTCAGTAACCGTGCTGTCTCTGACTTTGTGCCGCCAGGTCCAGATATTTGGCAGCTTCAGCACGGGACTCTACCTTCCGACAAGGTAAGGCCTTATCGATACCAACTGTCCTTTTTTAAATCCTGCTGCATTGCTGTCATTTAATGTTTGCTGTTTTTTTTCGTTCCCTCTAACCCGCAGCGACATAGACCTGGTCGTGTTGGGGAAGTGGGACCGCCCCCCGCTACAGGAGCTAGAGCAAGCTCTTCGGAAACACAATGTGGCAGAACCTTTCTCCATTAAAGTGCTGGACAAGGCCACTGTAAGTAAAGGCATCTCTTCCACTGTTTCATCTGCTCACTTAGGTGTTTTAATCCAACTATATTTTTTACATTTATTTCTAAAGATCTCTGATCGCTGGAGACTAAACAGATTCTCCATCTCTAACTGATGGTCCATTTATTTCACCTTTGGTGAACTTGCCATTTTTTCCAAATCTTTGACAAATGAGGCCTTCTGCCGAAAGGGAGCACGGTCTTTGGTTCTTTGGTTCCTAGGGATCAGAACCTTAGGACCAGCGGTCATGGAGCATAGAAAGATGCGTCCACAGCAGGATGTAACTTCCTAACGACTTGCCGATAATTGTGTTGATGTACATCTCATCGTTGAGCTTTTGCTGTAGTATAGTCCAACTTTCCCCGACTGCTACTTTCAGGTAAATGTCAGAATTAGATCAAAATATCTGTTACACTGCTGTAAATTTCCGCCTCAGGCTGTTGAGACTGAACTGTATGTAAATGTATATTCTTGATGTTATAGCACCTATTTAATTGTGCTGTGAAACCAAGATTCATTCCATCACACATATTTTTTTCTTGTCTCTTAAGTATGTCAGATCATCAGGCAAATATTAATATCAGACAACAATGAGGTGTAAAAAAATATAAGAAGCCGTTTTAATGATTGTCTATTTTGTAGATCGACTCCGCTCTAAACAAATAAATCCCAGTCGGCCTTGTTAAATCATGACTGAGATTTCAGGAACCACGTTTTCTCTGACAGCTTAGGTTTATTTTGAGCTTATACAGCACCTGAATGATCTCAAATAGCTGTTGTTGCTGACCTCTGTTAGTCATAAAAAGGCCTTTTTGACTCTTTAAATGATAATGGGGGTTTACGGAACCACAAAAAGGCTTATCGCCTACAAATGGAGAAAACCGTAACCAGTGGTGAGCCTTCCCAGGAATTTCGTTGTTAACCAAAATTGCTCCAAGAGAACCTCATCAAGGAGGTTGATATTCCACGGCATTCGCAGTACTCCGCTGTATTCATCTTAATGGGTAAATTACTAAAATGTAGTTTATAAATCACTAAATGGTTTAGCACCAAAGTATGTTATGGACCTGCTGTCTTTATACCAACCTCCTAGACCACTCAGGTCCTCCAACTCTAATTTATTAATCATCCCTAGAATCAGAAACAAACCCGGAGAAGCAGCTTTCAGCTTCTATGCTCCCCTTATCAGGAACAAACTTCCTGATGACAGCAAAGCTGCTGAAATACTCAGCTGCTTTAAATCAAAACTAAAAACTAATTTTTTTTAGACCTGCCTTTGAGTGGATTGTTAATTAATGCTTGAATGCCATATGTTTTAATGTGTCATGTGTTTTGTGTCTCTAATGTTGTATTTCATGCTTTTATTGTTCTCCTATAATCACTCAAAGCTCCTTGAATTGCCTCGTTGTTGTAACTGTTCTATACAAATAAAGTTTCCTTACCTAAGTTCCTCCAGAGGGATATCAAAGACTCTGTGCCAGTTCTCACAAGCCTTGGTGGGGATTGTTCCTCCTAGCAAGACCGTCCTAAGGTTTAGGGAACAACTGCTTTCTCCCATTATTGTCTACTTAAAACTAAAAGATGGACTGCGAGCCTGGAAATGTATGGAATCTGGGAAGCTTTGGAATATGGATTCATATATAGGAAGCCTGAGGTCAGAGGTGCTTCTTTTCTGCCATTACTTCCCTCCATTTTGTTGAAGCTGGAGGTCCATCTTCCATAGCTGGCCATAATTTGTGCAACAGCTTCTGTGGCTAACGATACAGAATAACCTCTGGAACTGGCCGCACATTAATATCCCGTGGTATTCCCTCATAACCAGGCAAACTGTCAGGATTCTTTCTAATTGCCACATGAAACCAGTTAATGGCTCGTTAGCTTTTTTTTTTATCCTCTCCAAAGGGGCCTCTGTGCCTTACCTAAACGCCTAACGCCTTACGTTTCCATCCCTCTCTTTCAGGTGCCGATCATCAAGTTGACAGACCAAGAAACCGAGGTCAAGGTGGACATCAGTTTTAACATGAAAAGTGGTGTCAAGGCGGCCAGCTTCATCAAAGACTACTTAAAGGTGACCGATGCTCTCTGTTCACGTCTGCTTAATGCGCCACGCAAGTTCCCTGTGACCGAAACATAGATGGAGCAGGATAAGGTCACGTAGATGTAATAAAATAGACACAAAAACATGCTCCCAAAAAACTCCGGCTCCGCTGGCTCATCTCTGTTAATCTGCACCGATCAGGATATTGTCAGATCTCTTCAGCTGCCTGAAGTTTTACCTCCTGCTCTCAGGACGGATTCCTCGCTGTGTCACTCGCTGCTATTGGCTACTGAGGGGGAAAGGAATGTCTGCAGCTCAGGTTTCAGTGAAGCCGGCAGGTCCATTCTTTTGCCTCCTGCCGGTGCGCACCTTGTTTACGCTCGTTCCGTAGCAGAACATGTCAGTGCTAGATAGGCCTCTGCCTCTTCGAACCCTGATGTCTGAATGCACCGGTTTGATAGGTGGATGATGATGCTCCCGCAGCTAAAGAGGCAGGGCATGCGTCTCAAGTTTCCTTGGCACAAATATGCCTGCTCGTGCTATCATGAGGTCATGTTGCTTTCTCAAATGGGAAATGAGCATACTTATGATTCCCATTCCTCAGCCTGGCGGTTTAAGAGTCGCCGTGTGTGGAGATCCTTTAGCAAACAGGGGCCCAACTGGCACCCACTACTCATCTCATTCAGCGAAGCCGGAAAAATGGGAAAAGCTGCTCAGATTTCCCATTAACATCAAACTGGTGCTGCAAAAAAATCTATTTACTTGAGATTAAAGGATCGTCTATTAGGATAGAATTGCTTTTAAGTAGAAGGAATGGCCAACAAATATTAATTCTAACAGCAAAAGTTAGCAGTAAATTGATGGTCGGTCAAACTTTAGTTCACAAGCAAGTTATTTTTTTTTTTTCATGAACAAAGCCATTTCCCCAAAAAGCTGACTCATTTCAGCTAGCTGAGTCGCAGCGTGCAGCAATAGGTGGCTGCGTGGCAGAAAATCACTAATCGCCGGGGGGATCGGCGTTTATTGTAGATCAAGATCTACTACTGAATTAAGAAATGTTCAAACGGACTCAAAAAGCTGTTGGTATGACGTGTGGAGTTGGGACTCGGAAGCCATCTCGATGAAGATGAAGCTGAAACAATGATTCTTTGGAACAGATCCGAAGACTTCAACTCTGATCGGCGTTGTTTTTGACGCTGCCGCAAGAAAAACCGGAAAGTCAGGGTTTGAATCGATCTGGTTAGAAATAAAACACATTTTAATTCTTTCTTCTTTTTTTTTCGTAAAAACGAGCAGCAGCTTCTCCTACCTCTATGATAAAATAACAGTTTAAGTAGTGCAGTTCTAACACGATTAGATTTTTCACACGGTGGTGTAGCTTATACAAGTACGGTGTGATTGGGGCTTTTAATTCTTTCCTCGCTCCTCCGCCCTCTGCTTTAATCCTCAGGTTGGCAGAATCCGCCTTTCCTCATCGTTTGCCTGTTTCTGCCCTCTCTTCCAGAAGTATCCCGTGCTGCCTTACTTGATCTTCGTGCTGAAGCAGTTCCTGCTACAGAGAGATCTGAATGAAGTCTTCACTGGGGGCATCAGCTCTTACAGCCTCATCCTTATGGTCATCAGTTTCCTGCAGGTACTGTCATAGTGCTTTTCCTTCGCGTTTTACTAACTTTACTGGCAATGTCAGGTGGTGAAAATCATTGGCGCACCGATCCGACTTTTTCAGTCCTGATGCCGATGCCGGGATTTTGTGTATCTGTTGATACCCGATGCTGTTGTTGAATTAATAAACTGTAAAACTTCCACCGTATTTCTATCTTGACGAGACTAAATGCACAAGACAAAATAACAGATGTAAAATATACCATTAGCACAAAATTTAAATTTAAATTGAAAAATGAACCTTTTTGTGCGAAATTATTGCAGATTTTCCACATTTTAAATGTATCGGTTCATGGTATCGGATCATTTTAACTGATACATGTACATTAGACAGTATCGGTGCTGATACCTGATACCAGTATCCCTATCGGTGCATCCCTAGTGAAAATAATTGCTATTGGTTATGCTTCCCATCGTTTATTCTTGAACTAGCAAAATTTCTCCACCAGATAGCGAAAGTGTGCTACACAAATAAAAATGCTTTACCTAATTAGTCCATGGGCCAGAGCCCAAAATTTCACATGTCTGTACCACTCAAGGTGACAAACTTGCTTATGATTTTTTAAAAAAAGACTTATGTCAGTAATAATTTCTTTTTGTCCGTTTTGATGTTTTTGTGGACTTTTTGTTTGTTTTATTAAACGGTGGCCGTTGGTAAACATGAAGGCTGTCGGCCATTTTGACAGATCACAATTCCCTCACCTGACCACTAGATGCAAATGTGCAATCAATCAATCCTAAGAAGAAGAAAAAAAGAGAGCTTCCCACGAGAGCATCTGAGCATCCTCTCAGATCTGGATACCGCACTCAATACAAGTGTGCCTTTTAAAATGTTATTATTTCCGAGGCTATTTACCCATCTTTCCCTGGGGGGCATCTACACTGAATGAGATTACCAGCAGTTCATACATGGGACACGTTAATTTTTAGAAATGACTTAAATAATAAATAAAAATCTTCCCCCTCTGTCTCCACTTCAGCTCCATCCACGCATCGACGCCAGGGACCCTAACCAGAACCTGGGCGTCTTACTGATCGAGTTCTTCGAGTTGTACGGCCGCCATTTCAACTACTTGAAAACAGGGATTCGCATCACGAACGGAGGTGCGTACGTTGCCAAAGAGGAAGTGATGAAGACCATGACGAACGGATACACCTCATCCATGCTCTGCATAGAGGACCCGCTGCTCCCCGGTGAGTAACTGTTGACGGGGAAGATGGATCAGTCATAAAAACACGGATTTATTGATATTTCCATGTTCCACCTTTGTGGTATTGCTACGTGCTCGCCTGCTCTTTTTTTTGCGCTTTGCACTATAGTCTGTTTTGAATTTCTTTTCGCTGCAAGTAGCTTGAAGTATTTCTCTGTCCGAGGATAAGTTCTGATAAACCCGTCTTAAAGAAAAACAGATTTAATAATAGCTTTTTAGAGCCGTTTGTAAACCACTGTTCTGAATCCAGCTACGTTTTTTTCCAGTTTTACGCAGTAATGGGCATCTTACATTAAAAAAAAGTAATTGGTTTCAGTTACAAATTACTTTCCCCAAAAAGTAATTGATTTAGTAACTCAGTTACTACACTGTAAATGTAATTAGTTGCTCAGCATAGTAACTTTTACGTTATTGCTATGTTCTGTAACCGATCTAAACGACGGTTACGATCTATAATATCTCTAGCATAAAATACTTTTATAACTGAATGACGAAAACACCTTATACAGTGTTTTAGAACGTTTGGTCTTTCAACGTGAATCAGTAAGATTGAAGCTGTATGCAGAAGTATAAAACTATACAAAAAGTAAATATTGAACACACATATTCATAGAATTCTCATTTAATTTGCAAAATGGTCAAATGTGGGTAAAAATGAAACGAAGGGAAATCCGTCCATTAGGTTTTCTGTATCTGTAATATTGCACAGTAAACAGAGCACTATCCAATTAGTTGTGGTAAGGCGTTTTAAGAGTGATTTGGTGTCACCTGGTCACATGACCTGGAAGCTATTGGGGAAAAAAATACATATTTATAGTAACAAAGAAATACTACATATGTTGTTTTCTTTTTATCTATTTTCTTTAGTAAATCGGTTTGTCATGATCCTCTGGTGTTGAGCAACAATTTATCAACATTTTGGGGATAGTTTGTTAGTAGATTTAACAAGTATTGATTTATTGTCTGGGATGTATGGCTATTTAGCGAAAACTAAACCCTAACCCAGTGGTTCCCAAAGTGTGGGGCGCGCCCCCTAGGGGGGGCGTCGTGCCATTGCAGGGGGGGCGCGAGACAAATGAATGATAAACAAAATAACAAAATCACTACTTGACAGCTAGCAAAATGGTCAGTTTGGTGTTATGTAAACCAAAAGGGGGGCCCAGAAGAAAATGTTTGGGAACCACTGCCCTAACCCATCCCACCGCCTTCAGGAGCGAAGCCTTTGGCGGCGATGTATCTATCAGTGTTATTCTTGGTGAGCCGTTGGCTGGAGTCTCCGCTTTAATGAAACGAATGTCCGTCGAATATCCATCTAAAAACTAACTTCACGGCGAGAGCGCTGGGTTCTCCGCCCACCCCGCAATCATCACCAACAACTGCTCTCTCCGTCTAGCTGAATTGTGGCTTTCAGAAAGACTGAACACTGCACGTCGTTAAGCCACACTATAGTAACGCGCCACTTTACATCTCCAGTAACCATAACGGTGTTGCCACAATAGGTTAAGTAATTATTAGATTACTCCGTTACCTAAAAAATAACTCTTTCAGTAACGCTGTTATACTTTAACTCTGTTACTCCCAACACTGGTTTTACGTCCTGTGATTTTTAGATTTACGTTTTCCATTGCAAAACCACTAGGGGGAGGGGGAAAAAAAGTTAAAGAAAAATAGCACATTTTGACTAAATGGTTTTTGTGTTTTAATTCAATTGGGACACCAATGCATAGTGTCCCAATTATTGTTGAGCAAAAGCATAAAGCATAACAATCGTTTTGTTTGCTTTTGTTTTTTTCCCATGTAGGCAACGATGTGGGGAGGGGCTCTTACGGTGCCATGCACGTCAAGCAGGTGTTTGACTACGCCTACACCGTCCTGAGTCACGCCGTGACGCCGCTCGCCAAGTCCTATCCCAACAAGGACCGCGAAAGGTGAGAACTCAGCTGGCACGATGCGTTCTGAAACAAAGATCTTTGAGACGCTCGCATCCAAACATTTGTCCGTTGTACCCGCAGCACCCTGGGGAGGATAATAAGACTAACCCAAGAGGTCATTGAATACAGGGAGTGGATCATTAAGAAGTGGGGAGGCAAGGACTCACCGCAGACGGACAACAGAGGTAGAAACGGGCTTCCACAGAGTATCTTGAGGATATCTGTTAAAGTTGTGTGAATCTTGGCTTAGTTTCTTATTTATCTCCTCTTATCTCGCTGTAGCATCTTCTCCTAAGGAGGCTGTTTCCGAGCAGGAGTCCTGTGTGCCGGGTGGTGGTGGTGGTGGTGGTGTTGTTGGCCCTGAAGAGCAGCAGAGGGACTCTGCTTCACCTCACAGCGCAGACTCGCCCATGTCCATCTCCAGCCCTAAACAGCACTCCTCAGCCTCGTCGGTGTCATCGCTGTCCGGCTCTGACAACGTAAGGCCCACCTTTCTATGATACCACTCACTCCTCTCCCCCCCCATGCATGGCATCTAAAAAGATTTCTGTTGTTGCTTTATTTTTGACCTGCCAGGACTCTGATTCAGCTTTGCCATATACCCTCCCTCCACCAACCCTGTCAGCATACGCGTCGTTCCCGGCCCTGGGCCTAGCCTTGCAGCCGGGCATACACTTGGGCACCGGAAAGCACGGCATGGGAGGACACCATCTGCTCCTTCCTCCAGGTTCGCAGGTAGGCCCTCAGGCTTTTCCCTTCAACAACATCTGAAACATTTGGACCACACACAAAAAAAAACCCATCTTTGATGCTTGGTGGGATAAAATCTTTCAAATATTAAATATAAAACATTAAAAGAAAAATAATTTTTTTAGATGCATTGTATAGAACCCCAGTTTCCTTCTGCTTGCTTCCAGGCTCACGTCTCGCTGCCCAGCGGTCTAGCAATGCACTCCATGCCTGGCAGACAGGTGTGTATGGACACTGGGCTCCCCCCCTTCTACCATATGCCCCCCCCAGCCCATGCTCATACCCCTGCCCCCTCCAGCCCCCAGCCTCCGCTCAGCCCCCACTCCAGCCACACGCACAAGGTAGGCGCCGGATGCTGCAAACGCTCACATGCATCACACCGAGGGGCAGTCTCGTCTCTCACTCATCCTTACATTTTACTCTCCGCTGTCCAGTCCTCCTCTACTAGTTCCAGACACATTTAATCAAAAATTTCATGTTTTTTTTTGGGGGGGGGGTTCTGTTTTGTTTCATTTTTCTTCACTATTTAGTTAGTAACTCCTACATTCTCCTCACAGCTATTCACACAAACCTGCTTCTTTTCAGCAGTAAAGTGACTGTGAGCAGCTGTGAGACAGATTCCCTAAACAACATGGATACTCCTGGTTCTTTTTGCAGCTCTGGATGATTTTTTTTATTATTGTTTTCTAGCATGCTGGGGCAAAAGTGGCTCATTGATTTTTAAAAAGTTCATTGACCTTCGGTGTAAAAAGTGTTTTTAGTCTATTCCCAGCTAAATGGACAAGAGCTTTCTTTGAAAAGCTTTGCTTTATTTAGCCAGACTTAATGAAGGGGTGTGTTGAGGTCACTAGATGTTTGCGACCATTTTTAGTACGATTTTAAAACCAAAGTTAAAAAAAGTTGCTAATACAAGACCATTGATTTATGTTTTGCAATAAGACTCTGGAATCTCCTTTAAAGGGGACATATCATTCACATTCCACTTTTTTAGCCCTTAAATGCTGTGTATTGTCTGTTTAGAGGAATGGTGTCAAATGATTTTCCATTTTGGGTCACATCAATATGATGAATATTCTTAAAGGGCCGGTTGCGGCAGAAAGTATTGGTAAAACTATACCAAACCGTTAAAATCACCCTCTGCATTCCAAAAGTACATCTTAAAACTAAATAATCCTGAACAACGTTGCATACTGATGTGATTAAGGACTGTTATATATAATAAACGTAATAAACACTTCGGCCTCATACCTACGATGGAATCACACCCGTGCTGATATTCGGCACAACAGCATGACCTCGAGTGTGATATTTGTTTTATACAACAATTCTACAAGCACATTTTATTGCTTAAAAATGGCAACAGCAGATTATGATTTGATTGTTTAATCATTCATTTAGCTCCGCCAACCCACACAGTTCCAACTGTAAGGCAGAAAAAGCTGTTGCCAGGCAACATAAAGATTTCAAATACAAACATGAGAACTTTCGTATTGGTGGAGTGATACTGTTTGTAAAAAGTTCCAGTGCTGTTGTACTCCAATATCAGCACTCTCGGAATGTCTCTTGTCCAATCAAATTACTTGGTTGGAACTAACTGTTGTCTAAACTGATTTAATTTTACTAATAAAATTGTGTTTGGGTGCACAAAAATAGAACTTACATTTTCTATCTATATGGTTCTCTAGAGGTTAAAGGGCCACATAAATGGCCATGGAGGGCCGGATACTTTTTTCTTATTTTTCTTTTGAGGAGTCAGTTCCTTCTGACAATGGAAATGATGGAAACAGCAAAGCAGCAAACTTCCTTAGACTGCAAACGTTATTTTGGACATCCATTTATTGCCTCTTAGCCATTGTTTTGATAGCATTAGCATTGGACCTTCTGGTTATGTTAGCTCTATGTGCTCAGTGTCTTTGCTCCCAGGTGACATACGTCTTTTAATAGTACTATCACAGAAATAAAACTGGATTATTTTTTAGTCTCGGAGAACACACGATCCTAACACATTAATTGACATTAGCTTGACGCTAGCAGTAGCACTCTAACAACCAAGGGGTCTTGTGTGGAACATCCATTGTGAATCGTCACTGAATAGAATTGAAGACGTATTGATCTTATTATAGTAGTGTTTATATAACCATGTGGTATCCGACAAGTGTTAAATTGCTGTCAGTAATATTAAAAGGACTACAGCATGTGTTACTCTTGCTTAAACACTAGATCGTCAAAATTTTGTTTAATCTTTTTCTCTATATTTTAAGAGAAGCCTTTTTTTTATATAGTTTTATACAGCACCCCCAACTGGATATAAAAAGACCACACCAAAACAACTTATTGTCTAGAGTCCTCAGAACAGGGGTGGAAGAAGAGCCTGTAGAGCTACCATAATGAGGAATTCAGACTTAGAAATGCAGTTCCACTCTATATAGACAGCAACTGAATTATTTAGAGGTAAAAGAGAAGAATGAAAAAGAATATGTCCGCTTTAAATGTGTTTAAATCCAATTTCGAGCTTATCTTGCTGCAAAAAATGTCTGGAAAATAGTTTACAAGTAGAAAAACGTGTAAAACTGCAGTACAGCTGTACGTACTTTGTATCCTTTTCCTCACTGGAACTTATTTCCAGGAACCTTGAACACATATTTCAGGCCTGGATAGTCAAATGTATAGTAAGGTCAGAGGTGCAGGTGTCTTTGCTGCTATTCGAGATAAAAGCTTAAGTTGTTCTATTAGCCCAATATTATAGCACGTGTGAGTCCTCCGTTGCTCATTAACATCCAGTTGTGCAGTAGACATGCCTAGTGCTTGCAAACAACATTCAAACTTGATTAATGTGGCTTCAATCAGCTGAGTAGTTACTTTTTTAGGAGTTTAATTCAGAATCTGACACTTAGCCTGTAGATCCATTCATTACACATCGGGATATATTTAGTATTTCTTTCTGTTTATTATAACTTTCAACTAATGAAAGCTGACAATAAAGTCACGTCTCTGTAGAGCCTACACATCCTCGACACAAACTCCCTATAGAACGTACACAACTTGTCTTTCTTTTTCTTCTTAATGAAATAATTGAAGTTTCAGTAGTGTAGCGCAGTAGATGAAGGTATGGCGCTTAGGTGGGTAAAATGAAAAGGTCGACCTCATGACGTTTAAGCTAACGCCTTGCGTTCCCTCTCTGTGTCTTCTCCGGATTCCTCCTCAGAGCGGAACAAAGTTCAACGTGAAGGGCTTCCACAACCCGCCGCCGGCCAACGGGGCAGCGCTGCCCAACCGCGGACACACGCAGTACCACCGCAACTCCTGGACGCGGCGCAGGAAGAGGGACAGCCTGCCGGTCAGCCTCAGCAGATAGAAACCACTGCTCCTCCCTTTTGCCTTTTTTCTCTCCCTCTGTTTTTTTTCTGGCTGCCAAGAGAAAAAAAAACTAAACAACCACAACCCGGTTTTCACTTATTCTGAAACGGCGACAGATGGGCAGAAAGAGCTTGAGACACCAGCTGTTTTCACTTCGGGGCGGCGGCTTTGATGCCGTGGATCGGAATCCCTTTAGACCTACAGCTTCCTCCTCTCATGTCTGCACCGCTGCTTCCTTTCAGTATTATGTTCCTATCAGTATTTTTTTTTCCCTCACTTATTTCAGGTCTTTTGTTATTGTTATTTTTTTTTTTTATTGTCTTCATCGCCGTTTCATCTGAATCGGCGGCGAGGGCAGTACCAACTTCACTTGACCTTGACCCTTGTAGCCAAGCTGCACGTGGTTTGGTGTTACTTCTTTTTTTTTTTTACTCTCAACACACTTAAAACAAACTTTATTTTTCTTTTGGTGCAATAATGTTTTTTTTTTTTTTTTTTTTTTTTAATTAAAGCTGTTATTTAAATTTCTATGTGTATATGTAAAGGCTGTTTTAAAATTTTGTTTCTGTACTTTTTACATTTCGTTTACAAAACCCCATCCCTGTTTCGACATCTCCGGACGTGATATAACCACCTTTAGGTTAATGAAGTTGGAAGGATCCCAGCTTTAATCGGTTTTGTCGTTGGGAGAAAACTGCAGCCGGTGGGATGTTTTAATGGGGAGTGGACGAGGTGGGGAAAGCCGCAGGCTCATCTGGAGGTCCTGCGTATCTGTTTTATGTCGTATTCATGGGAACGAGTGGCGATACGTTTTTTTTTTTTTTCTGTAAAGGGAAGCTTCCGTACGGAGCGGTGAGATCCTGTTCGTGCTTTCCTCCTTTCACCGCGTCTTTTACCAGGATCTGGGCTGGGATTAGGGGAAAGCTTCAGCTGGGCTTACTTGAATTTCTAGATCAAGATGAACGTCAAAGGAACGCAACGACCTCCTCCTTGTGTGTCTCGGTAATAGATATAAATCAGTGTAGGCCAACAGTAATAAGGTGCTCAGCAATGATGAGGTTTGTCTCCTTTTGGAATGAGCAGGGAAGGAGGGCCGGGACTGGGGGGGTTCTTCCTGAACCAACGTCCCAAGGAAAGGGAATTATAGTTTGATTCCATTCAGGAATCTTGTGTATATTTAATTGCCAGGTACTTCCGCTAATTGTTTGCAATGCCTTTTCTTTGTGTTTACTTGCAGCGTGTATACACACACACACACGCATACGCTCAAACAGGACTGACGAAGGCTGAGCAGAACACTACACACACTTGTGTTATTACTATGCAAGGAAAGGATTCCTCTGATTATCGCGTCAACCGTTGTACGTTTCCATGACAGAAGGCCGCTTGTTGGACTGATTGCTCAGACTCCAGCCGAGTCATGTGAACTCGCCCCGCCCACTTTTCTGTTTGGTTTAGTTTTTTTTTCTTTTATGAAGGCCCTAACGTGTTCTGAAGTCTAGTTTTCTACATCTGTCATACAGTAAGGGTTGGGATTGGGTGGGGGTGGGGGAGTTGTTTATGCCAGCGACTGTCTGGGTCGGTGTAGTGTGTGATGTGGTAAAAAAAACAAAAAAAAACGGAAGAAAAAAAAAAAGTGTGTGGAAAAACTGCAAATTTTTAATGGAAAAAAAGCCTGACGGGTTGATATGAGCATGCGCAGCCAGAGAGCGACTTGCTCCCTGCCGCCGCGCCTCTCGCTTTTCGGGGGGGAGGGGGCAAAGTGTCCGAGAACAATTCTTGAGTTTTTACTGAGATTTCCTTCAGCACTGTTGAAACTATTTATTTATATGTTTTTGTTTGAAAGAAAGCTTGGCAACTCTAATCTGACATCTGGCGTCCTAATTTTCTTCTTCTTACATTTAACCAAAATTTGGACAAAAAAAAAACCAACAAATCAAATTAATGGGAGTTTTTCATGCATTCAGGGGGAGGGTGATCAAAGAATCCTCGCTAACCATAAAGTCCCTGACGAGGTGGATGTAATTGCCTTGTTTTTTTTTAGTTCTAATCTGAACCAGGAACGATCAGAGAAATGAAATTGCCAATGAAAGGTGCGTCGTTAGGTTAGAGTTGCCCACGTCTTTACAGCAAAGACGCTCTCTGGAAGTCTGTACGGATTCAAACTCTGTGCATCTCAGCGGACCAAAGCAGCGGCTCCTCCGTGGTTCCTTGCTCCCCTCCTCACCCAGTGGTGGCCGCTAGAACGGATCGACAACACAACAAAACAAAAAGTCTTAATCACGCTTTTCCCCTCATTTTCCTCACGTGTTTAGATTGGTGGGTTTAAAAAAATAAAAGGGAGCAGGAGCGAAGAAGCACAGAGAGCCGCCCGGATTGCTGAGATGTGCATGTCGATGCAATGTAATATTTCCCATTCCCATTGGAACGCGGTGAGGGATTTTAAACTGGTGACTGCAGCCCATCACGATACCTGTCAGTTCATGTGATTCTCCGATTGGACACTCTATCAGTGACCAGAGGGAACCATTGCTCAGCTTATTTTTCTTTCCCTTTTTTTTTTTTTTTTGTTGTTGACATTTTTATGTAAATGTATTTTTTTCTATTTTATTTTTTAATAAACATTTTAAAACTGCCAGTCCCCTCGTATGTGTTTGTATGTAAAGGGGTATTTACAATATTTCGCAGCTAAATCCTCACATTACTACCTATAAAGAAGTCCTGATGACTGTAGAGATGGGTAGATGACAAATAAGGGTGAAACAGCATTTTTTAAACAAAGTGCTAAATTGCTTGAGAATTATATGAATTTATGAAGTTTCAAATTCTGTTGTTTTTGAAACTAAGTTATTAGATGTTTTTTCTCATTATGTAATTTTTCTCACAGCTTCAGGCAAAATATGTCCTGCGGTGTGACATGACATCACTATAAAATTTAAATATTAGTTTCAACTAAGTATGTTTTAAGTTTAAAAGTTTAGGTTATTCTTCAAGAATAAAAATCTGGATATATATTTTTTAACATCTGTTTTTCCAATAATATTCTTGCATTGTCTTTCACCACTCACTCCAGTGGAAATATTGTGTAAAATATTTGAAAATTTTTATATAAAAAATTATTATTTAATCTAGTTAACATAGTAAAAGTTGTGTAATTGTCTTTAAAGTGATGTCACGCCACAGGACGAAATGAGGCACTGGAGGAACATTTATGGTGAAATTTATTGAATACTTTTGATACAAACCCAAAATAGAGATAACAAACATTCGTTTGAAAATGCAACATATCAGTACAATCTTATTATTGTGTAAGAATCTAAGCTAAAAACATAGTGAACAAGACCTACTAAAAATAACATTTTGGAGGTGTCAAATCAGACCCAGCCATAAAGACCATTCATTTAGATTCTTAACTTAAAAGACTAAACAAATATCTTGTTTCTATGGAGAAAGTCATTAAAGTCATACTAAAACAATTACAATCATGTTAAAATCATCAATTCAGCTATTTGAACATAGATTCCAGTAAACAAGAGAAATCTTGACATTCTACCTCATTTTCCTTTCTTTGCTCATGCCTAAAAATGGACAAATATTACTTTAAAAACAATGATCAGTCACTGTTAACATACACAAACATACAAAGGAATACAGATATATATTTATGTTTAATATATGTATATAGTTATCTATAGTATTTGTTTAATATATACAGTACACACCAAAAGTTTGGACACGGGTCATTCAATGTGTTTCCTTTCTGTTCATGACTACATTGTAGATTCTCAATTAAGGGCATAAAAACAATGAATGAACACATGATGTATGGAATTGCTGTATGTACTTAAAAAGTGTGAAATAACTGAATACCTGTGTTATATTTTAGATTGAAATGGAGCGGGAGATCGATGGACGGATTGGTAGGGCGTCTGCAGTCATGCAGGCGCTGTACCGGTCTGTCGTGGTGAAGAGAGAGCTGAGTCGAAAGGCGAAGCTCTCGATTTACCGGTCGATCTACGTTCCTACCCTCATCTATGGTCACGAACACTGGGTGGTGACCGAAAGAACGAGATCGCGGATACAGGCGGCTGAAATGAGTTTCCTCCGTAGGGTGGCTGGGCTCTCCCTTAGAGATAGGGTGAGAAGCTCGGTCATCCGGAGGGAGCTCAGAGTAGAGCCGCTGCTCCTCCACATCGAGAGGAGCCAGTTGAGGTGGCTCGGGCATCTAGTCAGGATGCCTCCTGGACGCCTCCCTGGTGAGGTGTTCCGGGCATGTCCCACCGGGAGGAGACCCAGGGGAAGACCCAGGACCCGTTTGAGAGATTATGTCTCCCAGCTGGCCTGGGAACGCCTCGGGATTCCTCCCGAGGAGCTGGCCCAAGTGGCCGGGGAGAGGCAAGTCTGGGTCTCCTTGCTTAGGCTACTGCCCCCGCGACCCGACCCCGGATAAGCGGAGGAAGATGGATGGATGGATGGATGGATATTTTAGATTGCTCAAAGTAGCCACCCTTTGCTCTGATTACTGCTTTGCATTCTCTTGAGCTTCCAGAGGTCGTCACCAGAAATGGTTTTCCAACAGTCTTGAAGGAGTTCCCAGAGATGATTGGTACTTGTTTGTCCTTTTGCCTTCATTCTGCGGTTCAGCTCACCACAAATCCTCTTGATTGGGTTCAGGTCTGGTGACTTTTCATAATTTTTGTAAAAGTACTACATAATTCCCTATGTGTTCATTCATAGTTTTGATGCCTTTAATCTACAATGTGAATAGTCATGAAAATAAAATGCACTGAATGAGAAGGTGTGTCCAAAGTTTTGGTCTGTACATGTGTGTGTGTGTATATATATATATATATATATATATATATATATATATTTCTGTTTAATATTGCAAACATAACAGAAGAGAATCTAGCTAGACATCTGACTTAATTATGCCACACCACAGGACTTTTTCACCTTTATGGCCTTTTGAGTCATTGCTATATTAGACTCACCTTGGTCATTACAGTAACTGAATAAGTTCATTGTTTTAACCCTGAATATGATTCTTTTTTTAAATCTTTTTCTTTTTTTAACAAACTAGATCAGTCCCACCACAGGACTACCAAAAATTGACACGTTCATGGTCTGACAGGAATGATGAAATTTGTCAAATAAATAAGAGATTAACACTCAACTTTTAACCTCCTTAGCACGTGCAAACATCTGGGGGACTTCCTGATGGGGGGCTTGACTAAAGGACCCCTATGGCTGTCCATGTAGCTGTCAGTACAAAAATCTAATATCCTATGTTACACTGCAGGACAACATTTGTGTTACAAAACTAAATGTACTGTAAATACTATTTTAGTACTTTTTAGCATTTAAAAAAAAATGAAGTAAATGCATACAAGATCATGCTAAGCCATGTATCAGCTGCTCCAAACATATCTGCTTTATTTTATTAATATTTACATTTGATAAGTCATCAATGGTACAGTCACACCACAGGACATTTTGATATTCACCTTGAAATATGAAGAACACCAAATAGATTTTAAGTCTGTGAATATCCTCACTCATCCAGGTCATGGTTATCTCAAGGAAATTTCAATCAAACGCAACTGGACTTGGTAATTTGTCTTGGAAGACGATTCACCTCTTATCCAAGAATGTAGTCATTCCATATGTGTCAGAGATTTCTGAAAAACTCAGGAGGATTTTTAACAAACACAGTATCCCTGTGTATTTCAAACCCAGCAACCCACTCAGACAGAGACTAGTAAATCCCAAGGACATAACACCACACGCACACAAAAGCAACCTGGTGTATGCAATCCAATGCAATGAAGAATGCAAGGACCTCTACATTGGTGAAGCCAAACAACCACTGCACAAACGCATGGCCCAACACAGGAGAGCAAACTCCTCAGGCATGGACTCTGCTGTTAATTTACATCTCAAGGATAAAGCCCACTCTTTTGAGGATAGCAATGTCCAGGTATTAGACAGAGAGGACAGATGGTTTGAAAGAGGAGTAAAAGAAGCCATCTATGTAAAAGTAGAGAAATCATCACTTAACAGAGGAAGAGACCTGAGACATCACCTATTTCCAATTTACAATGCTGCCCTTTCATCCTTACCCAGGAGACTAAACAATTTAACCTCTAATAAGAAAAACAAGTGTGACTCCAACGACTGCCGTTATAACACAATGGGGCAATAATGAAGCCGAAACCGAACCTCCACCAACAGGCGACACGCCAGCGACCGTCGTTAAGACGTGGAGCACAAAGGATCCAATGACATAATCAGTCTTGTAAAAGCCATCCAAGAGGTTACATGGCTGAGTCTCCACACCAGTTAGTTGGACCAGTCCCAGCCTGGTAAGCGGCGAGCATGAACTGATGAAGCCTCTTGGATAAGAGGTGAAACGTCTTCCAAGACAAATTACCAAGTCCAATTGCGTTCGATTGAAATTTCCTTGAGACAAATAGATTTTGCATCCCAAAACCATCATATTGAAATAAAATGATATTCAGTGCCCCACTGGCATGGCTTGTTTAAGTTGAGAAATGCAGTTCAGTAAACATTTAAACTTCCATTACAGAAAAAACAGGTGTCATGTCATCTGCCCAGATGCAGATGAAACTAGATATTTGAAAATGCTGTATTTAAAACATTTCTACTTCCTGATCGACTCTTACGTCCAGGTAACCTATTATTGTTTAAGGTCTGTTAAGTTATTAATACTTTTTTTTCTGGCTTAGTATTTAGCAAAACTGCCTTATTGAACTGCATTGCTTGGGATTTTGCCCCATTCCTCCGTCTTTGTTACATCCTTTAGATTGCTGAAATCAGATCTCAGGCCACACTACTGCGTTTTCGTTTAAAAACGGAGACCTTTTGCTACGTTTGCACCTCCCATCCACACTAAAACGGCAAAAAATGTGACCCAAAACGGAGAATTTAAACGCTGCCGACCCCGTTTTTCGTTTTGAAACTCTGGAGGGCGTTAGAAACTGCAACATGGATAACTTACTTATGTAAGTTATCCATGTCTTTGATGTCTTTACTAACAGCTGAGGAATGGTCAATCTGTTTCCCGTTTATACCGGCGCGCGCATGCCCAGTGTTGGAGAATGGTCACGTGATCCGCGTTTTCAGTCGTTTTAATGTAGATGGAGATCAATTCTAATATGCAGGGAAAACGCTAGTGTGGACGGAGATAGTTTTCGTTTTAACTCAGTTTCTAAACGAAAACGCAGTAGTGTGGACGGGGCTTAATTTGACTGTATGCCTTTGACTGTTTGAAGCCCCATTTGGACCCAAAACGTTTTACTTCATAGCTAGAGTCTGTTAATCAAGAGACATTACTTTGTTCCATTTTTTCCCCACCTGATGCAAAATAGAATTGATCCTTTATTTTTCCACAGTTTGAATGAGAAATTCAGTTGTAGCATCAGCTAGGTGACAGGTAATACATGTGCAATGAGGATGTGATGTCAACAGTGATGCAATAGTGCTCTTTTTTCCTCTAAATGTCAATGATGGTCATTATGGCCAAACACTAATTTTGAGTTTCAGAACTTCTTCAGAAATGACATTGTTGCTTTCAGCATCTCAAACACTGATCTGGATTCCTTTTATTTGGTCCCGATGGAGCGATGGCTTCTTCCTTGCTGACAGGCATTTCAGCCAATTACAGTACAGATTTAAAAATGTCAACATTTTAAAGCTGTTTATACTTTATTGTTTCTAACAGATCAACGGGGCAGTTAAAAAGGGTTCCTATGGATTAGACAGACTTGTGTTAGTTCCCACTTCTTTTCCTTCAATCGCCACTGATTTTCTCTTGACTGTTTTTCTTGATTTCATAAAAGCAAGCAGTGTGTTTGAGATAATGCTTTAAGTGCTTCCATCAGAATCTCACAATTTTTATCACTGTAGTTTTAAAATTATTATTATTTTATTGTCGGGGTTAAACTCAATTTGCATATCTCAAAACGAAGTTTCTGTAACATGATGTGTTGTAAACTCATGATATCATCTCTAACTGATAGAAGTCTACCTGTTGCTCAATTATTCTCAAAAAGTGGGCTTAATCACAAAATGATTGGAAGGCAACAACTTGTCTAAACATGCAGGATGTCTTCCATCACCTTGGTTGGAACAGCTCTAATATCTTGTATGGCAAGATATTTTGGGTTGGCAGCCAGAATGCAGTTGTAACCTTCTCTGCTGCTTTCCATTTGAAAAATCTCTACCGATTCTCATTAGCCCTGATCTGAAAAGAAGCTCCTGACAGAATGGGGAGGGTTCGAGTTGACTCAACCTGGTTGTGGCTGTGATCCACCTTATGAGGTAGTTACAGAACAGTAATAATCATTAGTGTGTAACAGAAAGCATCATGGAAC
Source organism: Apricaphanius iberus (assembly GCA_028564705.1). NCBI lineage: Eukaryota > Metazoa > Chordata > Actinopteri > Cyprinodontiformes > Aphaniidae > Apricaphanius > Apricaphanius iberus. The sequence goes on along the minus strand of JAPXFQ010000717.1, from coordinate 2,254,207 downwards.
AAGCGTGTAGTGAGAGGCAGTAAGAAGAAAACAGCACAAGTCCAAATCATCAAACTTTGATTCAAAGTTTCATGCAATCTTTTTTTCCATTTATTTATTTATTTCAAGGGATGATGGAGACTAGGGAGTTTTACCAGATACGGGTGGAAATCGGACACATCCTCTACATGTTGCCTGCATTCTGTACAATGGGGCAAAAAGTGTTTAGCCAGCCACCAATTGTGCAAGTTATTCCACTTAAAGATGAGAGAGGTCTGGCATTTCCATACAGGCCAACTGTAAGAGGTAAAATGTAAAAAAAAAAAAAAAATTCAGAAGATCACATTGTATGATTTTTGCTAAGAATTTATTTGTATAATGGTGCAGAAAAATAAGTATTCAGCCACTACAACCAAGCAAAAATTCTGTTCAGCACATACCCGTTACCTGCACAAGATTGGGGATGAGCCAATCTACAATAGGCAAGCAGCTTGGTGAGGAGAGATCAACTGTTAAAGTAATTATTAGGAATTAGACCACTGACAATATCCCCCAACTTTAGGCTAAATGCAAGATCCCACTGTGTGGGGTACAGATTATCTTGAGAATGGCAAGGACAAATCCCAGAACTACAAAGAGAGAACTGGCCAATGACCTGAAGAGATCTGGGACCACAGTAACAAAGGTTACTATTAGTAATACACTGGATTCAAATCCTGACGTCTCCCTCCTTAAGTCAGCACATGTTCAGGCCCGTCCACAGTTTGCCAGAGACCATCTGGGTGATGCAGAGGGGGATTGGGAGAATGCCATGTGTTCAAATCAGACCAAAAATGGAACTCTTTGGTACAAATGCTGCTCCCTATGTTTGGAGTGGGAGGAATTCTGAGTTGCATCCCAAGAACACCATATCCACTGTGAAGCATGGGGCTGGAAACATTATACTTTGGGGATTCTTTCCTGTAAAGGGAACATGACAACTGATCTATATTAAGGAAATGATTAATACGAATTTTGGTCAAAAATTATTGAAGATGAAATGAAGCTTTATCTTCCAGCATGAGAATTATCCCAAACAGGCCAACCATGTAACAAAGGAGGAGCTGGATAAAAAGCATTTCAAGGTCCTGGAGTGGCCTGGCCAGTATCCAGACCTCAATCCAATTAATCCAAAATAAATAAAACTTATTTTCTGCATCATCATACAAATAAATTCATCATACAACATGATTTTTTGTATTTTTCTTCTACATGCTGTCTCACATTGTCAAAATGTACCTAATGATAAAAATTATGGACCTCTCTCATCTTTTTAAGTGGGAGAACGTGCTAAATCGGTGGCTGACTAAATACTTTTTTTTTGCCCCACTCTTTGTGAATCCTGTTCATTTGTAGGCCACACACCTTCTGATTCCAGACCACCACAGCCTGTAATCCCACTGGGTCAACTCGTACAATTTGACAGAAAGAACGATCCGTACAACGGTGTCAGGGCTGCTAGTTTATTGTGGAACGTTCATCTGAAAATGAAACGTTATCTGCTGCGTTTCCAGGTGCAGACCCAAATCATAACCCCTCCACTACTTTGCTTGACAGTTAACTTCTAAAAAAAAAAAAAAGGCTTTCTACTGGCAACACTTCACACATTTGGTCCTCTAATTTTACTTTGCTGAAAATAAACATCACTTAACTCATACTTTTATAGTTGTGTTACTGTTCTTTGTTTTATTTATTTTTAAATTTTTTATGAGCTCTGCAAAGTTGAACATTAATACCAGGAAGTTTGGCATATTACATTTTTCTCTAAATATAAATAATGTTTCTCAGAGTGAATTAATGCTCTGCAATACTACAAAAAAAAAAAAAAAGTAGGAGAGTCTGTCAGTTGTAGTGTGTTACTGAAATCAACACACATCAACCCCTCCAAATACTCTAACCGCCAGTGATTTTTGTCATATCACTGGCGCTGTGATGATAAGGCTTCATGAGTCAACATGTGTTTCTCCTAAATTCCACTAGGTGGTGGACACGCACTACTGAGAGTCTTTGAAAGTACAGGCCGCTTTCCAGCGCTCAACTCCCTGCTGTCTACAGAAGGCTTTAAACCCAGAAACCAAATACAGAGGCGTCAATCTCGCTGTGCCAGACTTTGTCCATGAGCTTCACATTCAGTCACACTGAGTTCTTCACAGGACGTCAGCTGTCTTCAAGCGGATGGATTCATTACAGATTAGTTGTTCTGTCTTTGCCGTAGGGGGTGAATCAGAAACATGTGCCCAGGACTCTTCATATCTGTCCTGATCCTCTTTTTCTTTTCTCCCCCCACTCACTTTTTTGTAAAATGGAAAGAAGGGAGAAATCAGGAGATATTCACAATATTTCCGTGGGATTGCTGATGGAGGTCAAAAGGGTCCAAATATAAAGAGCATTCAGAATTGTTAAGCAGCTCCCTGACAGAGCTGGTGAGATGTAAGGATTAGTGTTCAAAGCCAAACTCGAGCCGAATGACAGAGGGAAGGTTGAGAGGGGAAAGAGCGGGAGATGGGAATCAAGCTCTACTCAGAGTGTACTTGAAGTGGGCGACTGCCTATATAAAAGGACAGAAAGAAGCTTATCTTTGTGGGGGGAAAAATAATATATATATATATATTATATCAGCCATGTTTTAGTTTTGAAAAGAGTGTCCTATCAATGACAAACATACTTTTAACAAACCCTCACAAATAATGCAGTGGAATATTTTCATGCTCCTCCGATAATAAAAAACCCAATATGTTTGAAAAAACATTGATGTGGTTTTTATTTTAGAGACAAACAAGAAAAGAAATTTAAATACTAGAAAGCGAACAATACAAAGCTCAAAAAATGATCAAATCGGTGTACATAGATAAAAATAAATGTTTATATTAACTTTTTTGGTAAGGTTTTGTAGCCATAGTGGCCTTTATTGTAAAGTGGACGAATCAGAAAAGAAGTGGGGTAAGATATTCAGCAAATGTCTGCAGAGCTGGCCCTTGAACTTTATTTAGATTTTATGAGACAAACAGAAAGTAGCACTGTAGCACACAATAAGAAAAAATATATCTGAACAGTTTGGCATAAACAAGTATTAAATCCTCCTTTACAACTGTAGAAACAACTGCCTTAAGAAGTCACTAAATTAGCAAATAGAGGTTAACTGAATGTAGAGCAATCTAAGTAGAAATCAAGCTGTTCTGTGAAGGGTCTAATGTTTTTTCTTAAAAAGATTAGTGAACAAACAACAAAATGAACAAGGAACGAATCATTCGGGTCAGGGAGAAACTCGCCTTCCAGTAGGACATCCACCTTAAACACACCTCTAGAGGAGGAGGAATTACAAAGAAGAACAGAGCAAAAAATGTTGATCTCTAGATGTGCAGAGCTGGTGGAGCCCAATAAAAGCTTATTGTAATATCTGGAAAGCCATGCAAACATTTCCATTCATTAAAATACTATGTGTTACTTTGTTTTAGTCTATCACATAAAATCACCCTGAAGGTACATCTTCATTCATGGTTGTAATCTGGCAAAATGCGGAAAAGTTCAAGGCACTTTAATTTAATTGATGAACATTAGCCCACCAAACATGTGGTGAGACTATGCTCCACCAGTGCTTCATCACGATGACTGAGGTCACCGGTCTCCCCCTGTGCACTGAATAAAAGCTTTCTTCAATGATCAGCTGCTTCCACACTTGATTTGATACTGTAATAAAACAGTCAAGACTTTGGGTGACGGTGCTGATGAGTTTCTAGTGACTTTGGATTCAATCCCAGCAGTCAGCGGGTCACCAGTCCAACAGAAAAACAAACCACCCGTGCAAATAGACATTTGAATATAAACAACAGTTTAGTCACCAGTTAATATCACATGCATGGTTTGAGATGATGCAAGAAAGCTACCACGGCAATGGGAAACCATGCCTAGGGAGACCATTGAGATGCCAACCCGAGTGGAAGCAGGAACCACCATGCAGCGTGGTTCTATATCGGCAAGGCTCTACACACAAGCCTCCTCGCCAAAACTTAAAGCTGTAATGAATGCGTCATAGAAACAATAACTCATATGACTTAACAGATTTTTGCCCACTGATGTACATTTTTAAAGAAATAACTTAATGCCAAATTGACTTTTTATCAATCTTACAAAGTTAATTCTAAATTCAAACTGTTAGGTTTGAGCTAACTAATTGATTTTAATTGATGATCTGTTATCTGACTGATGAGAGCTTGTCTTAAAGGAAAAGTTCGGACTTTTTATGATTAAAATAGAATGGCTTTGATAGAAATTTGGACAAATGCTGCTGTCCCGAAAAATTTAAGTTTCCTTGCTACCCCCAAATTGGGACCATAGGTGAACTCAAACATTCCTTCCTAAAAGGCATTAAACTTGCGTTTACAAAGACATGAAACTCACCGAGTGGTCAGGGGTGTTCACTGATATGCTCACACAAAAGTCGCCGTAAAAGATGCTTTCCAACAGGTATTTTACCATTCGTTTCAAAACTGTCTATCTATTTTTCCAAATGCCTCACACCCGTACAGTCTTCCGATGAGAGCTTGGGTAATTGACACTCAAGCCGAGCTGGTGGCGGTAATGCACCTTCGGCAATTATACAGTCGACCCCGCAACTGTATAAGACTACAGAAAGACTACAAAAAAAACTATTTCCACCCACGGAGTGATACAATTCCGCACAGTACTTCTAATAAAAGTCAATGGAGTTGGACAAGAACTACGTTAAAAACAGTTGGAAAGCATTTTTTTGCAGCGACTTGTGTGTGAACATATCAGTGAACACCCCTGACCACTCGGTGAGTTTCCCCTCTTTGTAAACGAAAGTTTTAGGAAAGAATTTATGAGTGCACCTATGGTTCCAATTTGAGGGTAGGGGGGTTAGTAAAGAATCCGGAATTTATCGGGACAGCAGCAATTGTCCAAATGTCTATCAAAACCATTCTATTTCATAACAAAGTCTGAAAATAGGGCTTTATGTGTAAAATACTGATCTTTTCCTTTAAGACTCATTACCTGCATCTAACCAAGCTGTTTTGGGGGGGATAGCTTAACACAGATCATATTCTGGCATAGTGTTAAGATTGAAATGATAAATTCTCAGCACATGCTCATTTCAGTCAGGCTCAAATAGTATTTTGGTGTAAAAACATGTCTTAAAGAACAAAACCTTTTAGTTAAAATAAGCTAGAGTGGGTGTGAAAATAGGCTCAACCCAGTTACAGATTTAATGTTAGCTTTACGCAAACCTGTTGTCACGCCAAGAGCAGCGGCTGAAGCATTTTCCACCTGCACCTCTTTCTTCTTCATTATTAAGTAGGATTCTTGTGACAGGTCCATCTGGACTGCTGCAGGAAGCTCCTACAACCTGCTTCTGTCAGCGTATGTGCAATTTGGAGGCGTGGGCGCAGCTCCACCAGCTTAGAGTCTTACTCTACATGGATCACAGCACAGATGCAAGCTGAATGAGCAAATCCTGAAGAATGCACAATAGTTGTTCCTTTTTTCTGCGAATCAAAACCTTTTTAAAAAATTTTTTTTTACCACAGCAGCCTCTATTTCAGAGTGGACAGTACATTTGACAGGGGAAAGAGGTGGGGGAAGACACGCGGCAAAGGTTGACCTGGACGGGAGTTGAACCGCCACGCCAGTGAATTTACAGGCAATTGTGCTAGAAAGACCAGTTCTCATTCTACTCACCAGGACATTCCTGGACTATGTATGAGGAAGCCATTTTTCATTTTTATATATCTATGTAGTTAACTTTATATATAGTCTGTTTCATTAGAGAATGTGAGTATTTTTGATACTCTGCTGACCACAATAATGAACCAACCAACCAACAGTTAGGGAGCCTTCATGGGAAATGTTAGACGGAGGCCATCACAAAGACCTTTCCATGACCCTACAAAGGCTAACCACATTCATGGTTTCCAGTGTTTCAGGCTTGTTTTAGTTCTGTCTGAGGAGAAATCTATTAGATCTAATTTAAGATTAGAAATATTCTACTTGGTTTCCTGTTCTGCAGGAGGAATGATCACCGCTAGCTCTAATAGTGTGAAGCTTAAGCATTTATCTAAACTGTCTCTGAATGCAACACTCAATCCTCTTTGAAGAATTTTTCAAGGAAACACAGCTTAACAGCATTTTAATAAGCCTTGAAAGACAAGAGTAGAACAAGCAATCAAATGCAATTAAAAGCCTGATTGGCCTAACATTTTGTCGCAGTGCATAATGTCTCTAAAAAGTTGCACATATTATCAAGCGATCCTATACAAACCAGGCTGAGAATAGTACATCTTTTAAATGTACATATTTGATTGAAAAATGCATTGCTTAATGGCACCCACCTTCATTACCCCCAGTGGTAATGAAGGTGGGTGCCATGTCTTTTCCTGTCAGTCTTTCTGTCTCAATCCTACCCACCTTGATGAGCGCTAATGTAGGTCATCTCAGCGTGTTTTAATCTCTTCAGGGTGAGTAGAAAGACCCAGTTTTTAGACTGTGGTCCCGTTTATCTTTTTAAGGATTGGTTTATTTTGAGCAGAAGCTATCTTCTAGGGCTCGATATGGATTTTTTTTAGGTCAGATACCGATACCAATATAACAGCAGCAAAGGCCGATATAATGGCCAATAAATTCTCCTCAAGTAAAAAAATGGTAAATGGACTGAACTTATATAGCGCTTTTCTAGTCATACTGACCACTCAAAGTGCTTTACATTGAAGCCACATTCACCCATTCACACTCACATTCATACACCGATGCGTCACGATGTAGAATTTGTGGGGTTAAGTGCCTTGCCCAAGGGCACATTGGCATTTGACTGGAGAAAACTGGAATCGAACCTACGACCCTACGACTACTGTACCACTGAGCCACAGTCGCCCTAGAATGAAAAAATAAATAAAAGTACCTTAAGCTTAAATCCTGTATTTTCTGACAATTTTTAATCTCACATATTTCTCTCCGGTCTATTCTGCACATTCTGTACATATTTCGAAATATTTTTCATTATTTAAACATCTTTAAGTATCTGGCTCTGTTGTATATTACAACCTGGGTATGCCACTTTATCTGTTTTTATGTTAATAACTGCACAGTACTCTATTATTGTAACTATGTCCATAATGTAACTGTTACAACCAAATTTCCCCTTTTGGGATTGTTTTATTCTATTCTACACACCAAAGAACAGTCTCAGTAACTCACTGTGGATTCCAAATGTTCCAAACTTCAGTTAAATCCCGACGATTGAGCGCATAAACACGACAGACAGCGCCGAAAGTATATATTTATTTATATCTGCCTTAAAGGCACAGTGTGTAATTTTCGGCCAGTAGGGGGCAGTGCATACCTAAATTATCACAAGCATGCGGTATCTGTGTCTTCGAGTAAGAAACTCAACAACGGAGGTCCAACTAGTGCTGTTTTCAAACGCTCAATTCCCTGAGAATGATTTATTTGCAGCAACATGACGAGCACATCAGTCTCTCTTTTACTGGAACTAGCGAAGAGGTAAAAATGTATTTATGATGAAGCTTTTTTGCATTTTGAGGGGAAATCAATGTTTTATTAGCAGGTGTGTTCCGTGCACGTTGTCCGTCCGGGCTCTTGTAGAAGTAAAGACATCATCTTATATGGCTTTCCCCTGAAAACAGGACCCGCGCCTACGTATTTTAAAACTGATTTTTAAAGTCATATTTTACAATATCGGCAATATTTTGCAATTAGTGTGCTTTACGTAATTATTATTATATAATATTTGAATGGCTATTTTTAAAGATGTACTGCAAAAACTACACACTGTCACTTTAAGAGCCGGTGACGACAATAAATTAGACAGCTCCCTTTGTAGGAAAATCCAACCAACTTCTAAGAACTCTTGCTCAAGAATCTACATCGGGCTCTGCGCTCCTTCTTACAAAAAACATTGTAGCGCTTCTTCTCCCAGAGTTTTTTCTTCTTGAGCCTCGCAAACTGTTGAACCATTGCCAACAAATTTGCTAAAGACTACAAAGACAATGCTAAAGACAACATGTATTAAGCGGTCAGACTTAGCTGCTGCATGTTTGTCGATGGGGGCTCCACCCCCAAGGACTGGAGCAACACGACATGATTTGACAAATTTGGCGCAATCTCTTTAAAAGTAGCCTGATTTCATCATTTTCTGTCCCTCCCCTCCCAAAAACAAATATCTGCAATTTTTTTCTTGAGAGCCAATAATATATATATCACCCATATATTCGCCGAAATATTGGTCGGGGCTTGTGCGATCTTCAGTTTTACCCAGAAATGTGTTGCTCACACACAGCTGTTTCTGGATGTTAACCAAACAGATCAATAGGCCGGGAATCACAGGGTGCTCAAAAGCCACGATCGGTTTTGGTCTTCAATTGCAACTTTATTTAAAAAAATGTTTTCATGTGCCTATCACCGAATATATAGAGAGGTGACCTCCATTACTGTTTGGGATGCGTTTAATGACAATGACAATCAAATAACTTCATCCGATCAATGAAGGTTTTGGAGCAGCCAAGCCATTTATTGGACTTAAATCTAAGCAATTCCTGTTTGTGAACAGTCCAGTATGGATTAATTAAGATAATGCTGCAAAGAGTCATAATTCAGTTGGCCTAACAGAAAAAACTAATAAAACACTGAAAGTAAAACAGTCATTGCCAGTTATTTTCAATAGCCTACTTGGTGATTAACGGTGCTGTGGTAGAAATTTGGGTGTCTGAGAGGCCTTGGATGACAGAATAAAAGAAAAAAAAGTGTCAGCCATATTCGTACATAGTTTATTTTACATGCACGGAGGGACTCTGATGAGAACCCTCAAGCTTCAGACAGATGCACGAGTTTATATAGTAGTCAGCCACATCCTATTGAATTAGCTTCTGTCCGATCATTACATCATACAGTTATGGTCAGATAACTAACACTCTGTTCTATGCATTAGAAGATAATCACAAGACCAATCACAGAACAACATGGAATACGTAAACACAGGATCTGTCACGAGGCAATAAAGGATGTTTCACTTCAGTAGTCAGCAGTAAACAATCAGGAGGTAGTTTCACTGGGCAATCAGAATATAGATAACAATAAGGGATACTTAGTATAATGCTTAGAAAGACATTCACATGATCTGTCATAAGTGTAACACCAGATAATAAGATTTGTCATAAGTCAAGATGAGATGTTTACATACAATTGTTTTTTGTACCTTAGAATCAGTATAACATTTTATCTAGACATGAGTAACAGTCAGAATTAAAAAGGCATCAGTACTTATTCAAATAAGAACTATCTATGTAATAAAAGAATACTTACAATAAACATTCCCACTAAATCATTAACACTAATTCACATAAATTAACTTTATCTAAGACGTAAGAGAAGGCAGTACATTTTACCATTTCAGGTGCAGTTTTAACAAACGCCTAGGATGAATTGGACAGGTTTTTTTATTCATTTGTTTAATTACATCATTTTCATCTGATATTGATATTTGATTCTTGCGTTCAAACAATTGTGACAAAAAAGCTGGAAAGAAATCCCTGAGAATCTGAGGAGAAAAAAAAGCTTTTTTATTCTGATTATCAGAAGCACACATCAATAACAGTTACAATAGTCTGCTTTCATTCTAAGAGCTTCACAATGACATGATCCCCCCAAAAAGCTCCAACATTATCCGTATCACCTCCAACATTCATTCGTGATCACATTATGACCGCTTTCGTACGCTGATCTCCCACGGCGCACAAAGGCATTTCAGCCCGCTGTCCCTTTTCCATTCGGTTCGTGTTGTCTTGTCTTCTTTCCTGACACTTTCTGTATGTCAGAGGGTGTTAAGGCCAATCTTCCCTCAGTGTGCTCTCATTCTGTCAATGCATGAGCTCTGAATGTGTGTGGATATGTCTGTGGGTGTGTGTGTGTGTGTGTGTGTGAGTGTGGGCTTGGTGGTAGCAGCTGGTCACCACAGCCACACCTGTCGTTAATGTGATGGAATATAAAAGCTTACATTGAATTGCCCTATTTATAGATACTTATAGGCACACATGCTATCTAAAAAAGCCTTTTATCCTGCTTTACAACCAGAAGATTAGTGTGGTATATCTCCAGCTGGATACATGTCAGATGATGCATGTCAGTGGGAATTTTATTTAATTATCAGGATTGCTTAATTTTCCCCTATCTGTCACTAGTCGAAATTAAATGCCACCGATTACTTCCACTCTGTTTGTTTGTCTGTGTATCTGGTCTGACAAAGAATGATTCTTCTTATTTAAGCAGACCTGCTGAAGGAGCTCAGAAGAGCAACATTTATCACACTGAACGAGTGTGAACTTATAGAGATGAAAATGGCTCACAGTTTTAGCTGTCTCATTGGCACAATCACCCAGACACACTTAGAGCTAAAGCATTCTGAAGCTGTGTTTAAGTTGTGTTTATGGCTGCAGGGTGCACGGCTCTCTTCACTTATATCGTCTTTGTTGTGTCGAGGCAGATCAAATTAGATTAGACTGACTCCAAGCCAAGCCAAGCAGGAATCATATTATATGTTCCAATATTATATAGTGCAATGCAAAAGGATTCACTTTTCAGCAATTTTTACATTGCCACCACACATGTTTCATGTTTTTTTTTATTTAATGTGATGAATCTTAACCAATTAATGCATAACTTTAAAGAAGGAAGTTTATGCTAAGCCTAATAATCAATTTTTTGCCTGCTCAAGCTCATCCCCATTGGATGAAAGTTTGAGTGATGAAAGTTTAAGTCTTTTAATCGCATATTTCTATTTGGATTTAGGCTTAACCCTAGTTTATACTTCTCCATCTACATCAAAACGGATTGACGCAACACCAATATCTGTTGATGCAAGGGGTCTCCGTCACCTATGCGAGGACAGACGGAGTTGAGCCCAATTTTCTAACTATCGGTCAACGTAGAGCGTATACATGTGATTGGTCAGCTCAACAACAGACCGATATCGTTTATTCAGAACGTCGCTTTATAGTTGCTCTATAGTCACTGTAATCAGTACAGTAACGTGTGTAATCAAGACAATTTATCTAATATGGTCTTTTGACAATGTTGAACACAAGGAGGTGTAGAGAAACAACAAAAAAGGCTGCTGTGTTTTTTTCTCTGTGTTTTTAGAGTCTTATGTGAGCTGCACTTCTAGTAAAAAGCTTTCCAGCTTAATCAAAACTTACTTTCTGTCGGTCATTGCTCCTTGAGGGGGGGATGCATTCGCAAGCTTAAAAAAAAAAGTTAACCAGAAACCACTGCAACGGTATGAAAAGTTAGCACTACCTGCTGTCGTGGTGGTATTTTGCTTTGCAACACAGAAAAGTCAACGGACAACGCAGAGACAGAAATGGGCAAGTATAAACAAAACATGTCGAAAATCACTGTGTCTGCGTCTGGGTGCAAAGTTGCTGATGGAGAAATATAAACTAGGCTTTAGACTTTGGGTCATTCTAACACCTGGAAATGCTTTGATCTGAACATTTCTATCATATCTCGGTTTGTTTAGCATTGTTGTTCTGCTGGAAATTGAACCCTCAGATTTACACTGAGGACAGACTTGTGATCAACTCCATGGGACCAAAAAGTGGCCCTAGCATTTTTGGTCAAAATTTATATATATATATATATATATGAAGAAAAAAACCCTCTCGCCCACTGTGGGCGGTTTTTCCCATTCCAAGCTCGGGTACTCTACCAGAGGCCTGGGAGCTTGATGGTCCTACGCAGTATCTTTGCTGTTCCAAGTACTGCACTTTTCTGGACTGAGATGTCTGAGGTTCTTCCAAGGATCTGCTGGAGCCATTCCTCCAGTTTGGGGGTCACTGCCCCGAGTGTTCCAATTACCATGGGTACTTCTGTCACCTTCCAAGCCTTCTCTAGCTCCTCTCTGAGCCCTTGGGGTTTCTTAAGTTTCTCATGTTCCTTCTTCTTGATGTTACCATCACTTGGTATTGCCAAGTCCACCAAAACGGCTTGCCTCTGCTCTTTATCAAACACCACAATGTCCGGTTGGTCCCCATTACCATCCTGTCTGTCTGGATCAGGAAGTCCTACAGGATCGTTGCTCGGTCATTCTCCACCACCTTTGGAGGTGTTTCACACTTTGAGCTGGGATTTCCAGCCCACACTCTGCACAGATGCTTCTGTACGACTCGAGCTCATTTCTTTATGATTAGGCTGCTTGCAGTTAGGTGTAGTCTGCTGCTGATTTTAAACTTAAAATGTAAGCTTCATGAAGAAAAAAATATTGTTTTTGTTTCTTTTTCAGCCCGGTCTCTATGTCAGACTAAAGGAGAGAACAGCTGGGGAAGCTGCTGCGTAAAGAATGCGTAAAATGGCGGCCTGAGGAGGGCTGAAGGATTTAATTAGATCCTTAGACAATTTCATTCGAGAAAAGAGCCAATGTGCTGCCATGGTCGATAGATAAGTTTGTACAATGCTTGTGGTTGAACTGTAACAGCCCTGGACCGGCCCAATAGGTTTCATTCGCCCACTGGGCATCGCCCGTTACACCAGTTGGTCAGTCCTGGCCTACTAATGCCCCTTTTCCACTAGGGTCTGGTTGTGTTTCCATTACCTTATCAAGGGCGAGGACATGGGTGGGCTTACCTAAAAAAAACCTCATGCAAAAATCTGTCAGGAAGGTATCATACCCAAAAGCGATCCCCTCAGAAGTTAAAAGACTCATTCACCCACCTCACATCGCTCAGTCATCGATGCGTTCATCCCTCCATCTCCTGATCTGTGTTCTTCGCGCAAGTATTGATCTAACCAGGGATCGTCCAGTCTGTCAGGACTCCAGCTGCAGCTTTCCAGACCAATCCAGCTGACTCTCACTCCCCCTGTCTAATCACAGTGGAGACCTCCATGTTCTCTGGTGCTACCGGCTACCAGCCTTCTTCCTCGCCAACACTGTGGACTCGCCATGGCTTCTTCATTCTACACACACCGACTTCGCCTACTCTACTGCTCCCCGACCAGAGTCTGCTCCAACCCGCGTGTAGCCTTGATCGCAGTTCTGATCACATGCTCCACTCCTCTAGGCGACCTGACAAAAATCAGCCATCACTCACAGTTTTTACACTGCGATTAAGTTACACACAGGTAGACACTGCTCAACTATAAGGAGACTTCTGAGAGCAGTCAGTTGTGGCTGATTTCTTTTAGGGGCATTGGTGTGATGGTGGCTGAATACCAATGCAGACACCTTTGTAAAAATGTTGAAAAAATATTTATTGTTGGCTTTTAGCTTAATGACTATTAACCGCTTTGTGTTGGTCTTTCACATGAAATCCTGTTGATTATGCTATGCTATGACACAACACCCCACACGGTCACACAGTTTAATAAACCGAGGGAACTGATTAGTAATCAGAAATTAATGCCAGGCTCCGTACGTTCAGCCCGTAACGAGGATAGAAAATGTTAGGAGCCATACGACTGGCTGAAAGCGAACACAGCTGGTTTGTGATGAATTTGTTTGACAGATTCATTAGCCAATGGTGACGTTTGTTGTCCCTCAGCGTTAGGACTCACAAAACTCACCACACAGAATTCTCTCACAAATGCAGAGAGGTTCACAAATGAGAAGCAGTCAATACAGGAACAATCAGATCTGTATGATCTGTTAGTTTATATTTGAAGCTTCTCTCAAAATTATGTTTGCGAAACAGATCATGTCCATTTGTGAAACAGATCGTGTGCATTTGTAGATTTATATTACAAGTGTTCCTCGAAATTATATTCGTGAAACAGGTCATGTGAATTTCCGATTGAGCATGTGCATTTGTAAAAAAAAAAGAAAAGCCGTGAGTGTATAATTAGACTGAAGTTGTGGTAATAACATAATTTTTTTTTAAAAGTTCAACTGGTGTCAAAAATAAAGTAAAGACTTGATTTTAGCAATGACATATGCCTGACAAATACACATAGATGCATAAAACAACAGATTAAGACTTTGTCGCACGTTCACCAAGCGCCTCGGTTGCCACCAGAAGGCCGATTTGATGTGACAATGAAACACATATTCGTTGCTGTTTCTCCGGGGTCACAAAGCCGCCGGGACAGTCTCACAGTTACACAAGACAGAATGAGCATCACTGAGCGGCTGTAAAAGCATGACACTTTACGTCATGCAGCTATCAGCTTGTCAGAGGGAATCTGGGTTATTACCACATGCGATCACTGGCGTCAGTCGACCCCTCTGTCTCACGGTCTCGTCTGTTTATTAAGTAAATACTCGGGCTTTTGCCGCTCGAGAAGGCTGGCTCTTTCACATCAGAAGGTTGTGACACTGAGATTGGGATCCTCAGCTGCTGATTGTCCAGTGGAGCCTTGACGTCAAACTTCATGTTGCTCATATGAAAATTGTGATTTACAAAAACCTTCAGGCCTGCTTTGCTTTCAGCTTTTAATTCATTCCTTTACTTTCTTATGCAAATGAACTCTTAAAATGTCATGTTGTCATTAAGACTGTAATGACAACACAGTAAGGGTAGCCATCCTGAATGAACAAAAAAAAAACAACAAGTAAAAGCCAGAATGTCACTTAATAGAGATTAAAAAAAATATATAGTATAAAAATCAGTGATTATGCTATTGCAATAAAACTTATTTTAAGGCTTCTTTGAGTAATAAATGGGTAGAGGGATTTCTGTTGCTTTCTTCCAAATCAAATTAATAACTGGTCAGAAATAATTCACCATTAGTGTACCATAATTGTCTCCTATTTTTCCTTGACATACTCTGGTGACGGGCTGCACGGTGGCGCAGTGGTTAGCGCTGTTGCCTTGCAGCAAGAAGGTCGTGGGTTCGTATCCCGGCCCAGGGTCTTTCTGCATGGAGTTTGCATGTTCTCCCCGTGTATGCGTGGGTTCTCTCCGGGTACTCCGGCTTCCTCCCACAGTCCAAAAACATGCATGATAGGTGAATTGATCACTCTAAATTGTCCCTAGGAATGAATGTGAGTGTGAATGGTTGTCTGTCTCTCTGTGTTGGCCCTGCAACAGACTGGCGTCCTGTCCAGAGTGTACCCTGCCTAACGCCTGATAATTGCTGGGATAGGCTCCAGCTGCCCCGTGACCCTGAATTGGATAAGCGGTTAAGAAGATGGATGGATGGATTGATACTCTGGTGATGCAAAGCTATAGAACGAATGTGTATGCATAAAAAGTCATTTTTTGTCTGTTCTGTTCTTATAAAGTAAAAAGGTTTCCATACAACCAACTTTGGCTTTCATTAAAAGGTGAACATTTGATGGGTTTTTACCCACTCTATTGTTTATATGGAGCTGGCTGACAGCACCAGCAACTCTTCAGGGAGGAGGACAATAATTCTGCTCTCCACATTAGTGCCAACTAATCATTTTTGGAATACAGGCCAAAATCATCAACCTAAAGGAAAACTCAAGCCATTAAAATCCAAAACTACATTCTTTTTTTTAGTTATTATTTTTTGGACCAACCATCTTTAAATTGTCCAAAATAAAATAAAAAAGTCCTTTAAATTTCCCCTATTATTGGAAAGTTGTAAGATAATTCGTAAACTTTTGGGATCAGGTCATGGGTCTCTCACACTTGAACACGCTTTGAGTGCACCCAAGCCTGCTTTTGAGTAAAAATCCCTAGATTCTGTGAGTCATACATATTTGTTATTAAAAAAAGAAAAGAATTTGATGAGCAAAAAAGAAACTCAATGTGATGTACCCAACATCTGCATCGACCACATCTGCACCATTCTTGAACTGCAAACACAGGTTAGGTTTTTTAAACCTTAGCTTGTAGCATTACTTGCTAATCTGACGAGTAATTCACACAGACACTAATATAAAGATAAAGTGACATATGTCTACATGCCTACGTTATTCAATTAAATAACTGCCGAAGCAGGTTGTATGATCTATGCCAGGTCCGAAAATAGACTCAGTGTTTAATGAAAAGACAGAAGCAGAAAAACTAATTAAAACCATGGTAACTGATGCTATGGATAAGCACTTTGAGAATTATTAACAGCAACTAGCTTGCAGCTTGTGATTTATATAAAATCGGTATTAGGGGAAGAAAAAAAGACTGATTTTGTTCATCTTATGACTGTTAATTTAATAAAAATTTCAGCACACAGCTGTTTGTAACTTCTGTGTGAGCTAATTTCATTGGATCAGTTATGAAATCCAGATTGTAGCTGTCCAGTGACTGCTACTGTTTTACTTTTTTTGTTTGTATGGTTTATTTTAATCCAGTAAACTTGATTAAACAGATGGGCATCCAATTCTCATGCTCTTGGAGTTTCTTGGGGCTGAGTACATTAATCACAGTTACTTCTATCTTAGGTACTTTTTGGTCCGAAAACAGAAACGGAAGAATATGTAAAGGACACTACTCAACATGGGGATTTAGCTGTAATAAAGTAGAGTATGTGCGAGGAGCTGCTGCTGTATATTAAAGAAATGTGAGCATACTTGGACAAAAAGGGTACATAGACATAGACCCATGGCTTTTAAGTCTGTTATAGAGTTATGATTGATTATCGTCTGAAAGCCTTTTTTTTTATGATCATTACTGGATGAATTATGAAAAGGTTCAGGGGATGACTGGCAACTGGAAAATGAACTTTCAACCCATTTTCTGTTTTTAGTACCTTACTAAATTATTCATACCCCCTGAATAGTTTTTTTTCCCCCCTAATTTCAACCAAATCTTTTAAAAATATTTTTACCGGGATTCCTTACCGTGGCGACGAGTAAATTGTTCAGAATTACGACATGGAAGGAGAATGAGGCATTGGATTAAAACATAAAAACTGAAAAGAGTGGTGGGCTAATATATTCTCCCCCTTTTACTCTGATACCCATTCTGATACCCCAACATAACCGAATACTTAAATAAAAAATAAAAAAACATTAATGGATTCTGAGGTGGATTTAAATGCTAAACATCCCACTCCATGATGCTGCCATTACCATGCTTACAAGTTGGTATTCAAATTTAGACTGGACTTCTAATAGGTTGTCATTAGCTTTTTTTCAGCTTTGCCCTTCTCCATCTTCTTATAAACTCTGTACAGTCTTTGCCAACATCATGTTCTACAATTGTGATGGTTTGTTCAGCAGTGATGCAGGTAATGTTTTTTCATTGCGCATTACTCCTAATATGACCACTTTTTCAGTAATGACTAATCTAAAGCTTGGTTTATGCTTGCCGCATGAACATTCCGCGCGGAAACGAGACGTGCGGAACCGGCCGAGACGCCTTCGAGCAGCGTTTATAATTTTTGCGGCTTGTCCCTGCTGAGATCCAATATTCTTGACGACTGTAGGGGGCGGTGTAGGGCTCTACGGCATGCATACAACACTACACCATAGTAGAAGTAGTAATCACTGTTCTTTACAAGATGGTGATACCCGTGAGTTTAAACAAAGCAGAAATTTTATGCTGTTTAGTTAGGAAAAGAGACGAAAAAGGAGACTGTCCACTCGTGCATTAAAACACAGTCCATCACAGTGCTCTCTATCGGCCGAATCATAAAAATGTCTATTTACGAACCTCTGGCAATATGAGCTTTTGGCAGTCCGCCATGTTTTTCCGCGCGGGACCGTCCGCGTAGTTACAAATTTTCCTAGGTGCGCGGTGCGGAAATTTTGGGGCTAAAGGAGGCCGCGCGGAGAGGCGTGGTTGCTGAAATGACGTAATTTGGCCTCGTGGAGCCGTGCGGACCTCGCGGACGCGGCAAGCATAAGCCAAGCTTAACATGTGATTATTTACGGTACAGGCCAGAAGTTTGGACACACCTTCTCATTCAGTGCGTTCTCTTTATTTTCATGACTATTTACATTGTAGATTCTCACTGAAGGCATCAAAACTATGAATGAACACATATGGAATTATGTAGTACTTTTACAAAAAAGTATGAAATAACCTGGCCTCCAAATTCACCGGACCTGAACCCAATTGAGATGATTTGGGGTGAGCTCAACCGCAGTGTGAAGGCAAAAGGGCCAACAAGTACTAAACATCTTTGGGAACTCCTTCAACACTGTTGGAAAACTAATTCTGACTATGATTCTGGTAATCAGAGCAAAGGGTGGCTACTTTGAGGAATCTAAAATATAACACATGTATTCAGTTATTTCACACTTTTTGTTTAAGTACATACAGTAATTCCATACATCATGTGTTCATTCATAGTTTTGATGCCCTTAATTGAGAATCTACAATGTAGTCATGAAAATAAAGAAAAGGTAATCAGATTAAAGTTACTTGTTTAGACCAATGTGCTTAACTATTTTGGTAATTTTCTTAAGCAAAAATATATATTTGGTACATGGCAACAAAAGTGTTAGGAAAACAAGGAACAATAATGGTTAAGTTTGTCCTACATACCTTCAAGAACACTGCTGCCATCTTTTTCTGTCGTAATCCGAAACAGTTGATCATCTCCTTTACGGTCACCATGTTTGTTTTGGCCTGAGTGTGAGGGTTCTGTAATCTGTACTCTGAGTCTGCCCTCTAGTGGAACTCTCCAGTAGTACACGCAGTGAGCAAGAATGTGTCAGGTCCCCATGACACAGTTTGTTGCTTTATAGTTGCTGGTGTCAATGTGAGGTTAAAAAGCAAGTATATTTCTGACCTTACTCTTAATATATACTTCCAATAAAGTGAGTATTGGCTGGTTATTGTTTCTATGTTGAAGCAGTGGGAAAGCTGTTGAAAGTAACTAATGAAGTTACTTGTTACCTTTAAAATAAAGTAATAAGTGAAGTAACTAAGTTACTTTTGGAAAGAGTAATCAGTAGTCAGTAATATTATTACTTTTTCAAAGTAACTGTGCCAACACTGCTGTTCAGGATGATTTGGAGTGTTCGTATTCCATCACAAAACTGCAAACAGGGGTTTCTTATGACTTTCTTTCTGAAAATAGCATACCTTTATCCACTCAGAAGCAGGGTACAGGTCACGAGTCAAATACAGGGCGAAAGAGAGGTTTTATGCAAAATACTTTGGTGGCCCCTTGTAAATTATGCAAGACTTTTGGTTGTGTCCAGAAACTAGTGAACCGAAGGCAAAATCATACCGTTCATTTGGAAAACTTGGAGATGCCACAGAGAGGAGCCTCATACAGTGGAAAACCCCTCCCAATAAAATGCATTCATTTAAAGGCTACATAGAATGAAGCAGAAAAAAATATTAAGACCACAAGGGAGTTTTACCTCAACCTCACCTAATTTATGTCCTTTGGCTTCCTTTTTTTTACTAGTAGACTAACAAACAGAAAATGTAAAGACATAAATAATTTACATTCAACATTTAACATCAGATTTTTTTTATCCACAAAAATTGTACACAGCGCCCAAATAAAATACAGCGTATGGGTTTCACAGACAGTTGACCATGTTTTCACCATCCCATTGAGAGAGACATCCCATCAATCCATTTGTGCATCAGTCGGACCGTCAGCTGTCATGGGAGTACTGTCAATGATCCTCCATCTCAGCGTTGCTCTCTCCTCCATCTGTCTCTTGGGCAGCTTCTCTATTCTGACAATCTTTTATCTCCAAGTGTTTATCTTGGCCCTGTACATCATATTAGTCCGAAGGGAAGAGTGAGCTACATTATTAACAAGCTATGGACTCAATCTGTCAACTGACCACGCACAGCTAGAAAAAGCTTACATGAAAGGACAATATGATACATTCGCACAACACCTGGTCTCCTTTCTTGGACACCATCCAGCACTAATTAATTAACAGACTCGCTGAGAACAAAATAATAATCCAAACAAACTAACAAAAAAAAAAAAAAACCACAATATGTCTGCTCAACACGGTGAATAGTGAGTTGTCATCCTACCTGCACATAATATGTGTGCCTGCATCTTTCTGTCCCAGATTTCGCTCCCATTCCTAGTAATTATACTACTCAAGTTCATAAAACAGTTTTACTCCAGAAGTAATTTATATAACCTCATATATTTTTATTAGTTCTACTTTTTCACATTTAAAGGTCTCATTCATTGGTGTTTTTAGTAATTTTTCTGTGTTCTCTGGTGTGAATGAATGCTGTCAGTCTGTCTGTGGGAAATTGCCTTCACTATTTTAAGTGTATTACAGTTCAGTGTGGCAGTGGGCGGGGAGAAACAGCACGATTAATGACATGGAAATTTTTGTCCTCTGCCTGGCTAACTGCAACACAACTCTTTAATTATCTTTGTTTACTAAAATTTAGAAAAGTGTAATGCGAAACAAAAATCCCGCCGGTATTTAGCCTTAGATGGAGTTCACCACCCAGTTTAGGTTACATTAGGTTTGGAGACAATATTCACATGCAGCATTCTTATACGACTCAGAGTGACTGTATCAAAAAACAAAACAGTTTTTCATGATTTTCAATTTAAAAAAGTGCAACTTACCCCCAAATCAATTTTCTTTTTAACTGATAAACTGTACAAATGAGTGTTCAATAGTGCTGTCTACGTATCTGATCATTATTTGAGGTATTTTAGTATATTTGAGTAAAGCTATTAATATTCTACCAAAAAAAGTTAGTGAAGTGTCTTCTTCAAAACTTTACCCTGCACCCCACCGCTGTGGAGTATAAAACAAGCTCAGCCTCGGCCATATCTCCTTAGCTTGAAGTTAGCAACTCCCACGCCATTGGCTCGAAATGATATGAGTCAGGGCTGCTCGCCTGCTCAAAAGAACATTTCTCCCTTTCCTTTCTTTCCTCTGGTGAAGGAGGTGGAGAAAAAATCTTAAACTTCAAAATTGCCTCGCTCTGAAGCAATGGAGCTCATGTTTCTATTGCGCTCCATCTTTTTGGCTGTGGGCTGCAGCAGAAGCAATGCTATCTACATGTCAGTCAAAGTGCGAACCACACCCAGCCCTACCCCTTGAGGCATTTTTCAAACAGGAAATGTGGACAGAGTTAGACTCTGGTAGGGGGTGAGTTTCCCTTTAAGCTCATGGCAACAAACTTTCAAGAAAGTTTCCCCTATGTCTACTGAGTATTTACCCTATGGATTTAGAAAGCTTTAAGGTATTTTTTGGCGTCTTTGTGTTAGTTTTTTAGCTGGATGGCTTTTTTCTTCAGAACTCTCCCAATGATGTTCATGCCCAGACTCTTTCTTAATGACAAACACTGGCCTACAGCAGATGAGGCCTGCATTGCTTTAGATGTTTTTCCAGGCTACTTTGCGATCTCCTAGATGAGTCTCTGATGCACTCAGAATAATTTTGGGAGGCTTGACAGTTACTGGGAAGGTTCCCCACTGCTCCATGTTTTCTATATCTGTGGTGATGAAGTTCCAAATAATTAGCAACCCTTTACATACTGATCTTCTGATAACTTCTTTATATGATGGAATTATGTTTTGCTTTTTAAAATCTTTTAGCGTAAATGCTGTTGTCAGACAGGTTCTATTTAAATAATTTAATGATTCTCCATGTCTGTCATTAATCTGGTCTGGGAGTGGCATTTGAAGTCTGATGTAAAAAATGGTTAATCAAAATTAAGGGAACGCTGTGAATGTCCATATTTTTACAGATTATTTATAATTGTTTTTTTTTGCAAACTGCATTCTGTATTTACTAGATTATTTTATCCGATATTAAACAGAATGTGATTTAAACATTTAAGGGTCACAAAAAGGCAAAAACATAAGAATTCTCTGAGGCAAAATATTCCAATCTTGCTCCTGATTGAAAGATTATAAGATTAAAACCTCAAATCTTTGTATATGTTAGAAATAGGTGATAAATGTCAGTGTTAAGTAGCCGAGGACATGACAATGCCTGTATCATTATTAATGTCATTATTATCATTATTCCGTCCAACTGGATCATAATTCATTAGGGATTTCTCGCTTTGTTGCTTTTCTACTCTGACTGCTTACCCTGCTCGGGTTTCTCGTCTTAGAAAATTGCCATAAAAGCTTATTCTTCATCTTCCCCCTCTCACATGAACCCTGAATATGGCTGCAATATGCTTTAGTCTGCAATATCGGTTTGTGCTAATGTTGAAGCAAGAGGTAAACTTCAACAAAGTCCACATGATCCAGGAAAAAGATGCGATAAAGCCTTTGCAGGTCTCAGATGTGCCTTTCCATACTACACATGGCTTCATATCTACTGATGAGACATTTTACAGCATTTTCAGAATTAGAACATAATTATCTGCCTTTTTTGAACTGACCATGTGTGCAATCTGTCAAAACAGGAAAACAGTAACTGCCTGCCAAAGTCCTATGATGCTGCCATGCTCGCAGCGGGCTTGATTTGAGATGTCTAAAAACCAGCTGGAGCTGAGTTAGTTCCGAATACTTCTGAAAAGAGTGAAATCATATGTGGTTGGTGGTGTCTGATGCATTAACAACACCCATTATTAGAGTCACAAATAATTTCAGAAAGAAGTAGAAAATTATCTGTATCACACTCTCATGGCCTAAGTGATAAATGTTATTGCTAAAAATTGTTAAACACATACAAATATTAAACTGTGAACAGAACCATCACATCATTTTTTATGGATGCCGTAATTGCACTAATGCTGGTCAAAATATATCATTGTCTATACCTACCAGCCTCCAAGTAAGCCTCCTCTGAGTTCATTAAGACTGTTAGCCCCTCATTCAAGAACCTGTCCCGCCTCTGGACCTTTCTTCCTGCAGTTAATCTCTTCTTCGTTCCCTGCAGAGTGTTCCTGGTTCCCACGTTCCAGAATCATCATCTCATAATCATTATTCTAATAAATTGCATTAACTACCCAACTGGTCTTGTTCCCACATGGGCGGTGTTCTGCATGCGGGTCAAAAGCCTAAATTTAAACATGACAATCTCCTGCTTGAGACAACCGTAGTGTCTTGCTTCACGCCGAAGCATACCAACAGGAAATGCGAGATAGATTTTGGCAACCTCTAAGGAAAAGCGTGCCACTGCCATCTTATCCTTGCAGGTGCCTACAGGGGGCTGGTGCCTATCTCCAGCAGTCATTGGATGAGAGAAATGGTTCAGATTTAATGTAGAAAGAGCCCAGGCCAGGATTCCAACCTAGAACCTTTTTGCTGCAAGGCAACAGTGCTAACTACTGCAGCCTGTATACAAAAAACACGAAAGAAAAGAGCTAGAATGTCACTGTTCTTTTCTTCCATCCTCTTTTCTTCTAGTACAACACGTTGAAGATGTCCCCACAGCACAGTGTTTTATCTCAAAACTTTGCTGATTGTATGGGGGTTTGATGTGATGATAGAAGCCGCTATAGTTGAATTCCTTACTTCTTTTTATGGAGAATTTGAACCTCATTGGGTGGTCCTCGAATTAGTCTTTATGACTATTTCATGCACTTCTCTCTCAGAATTCTGCAAGGAACCGTTATTGTTATAATTATCTTTCTTTCTTTGTGTAAATTGCTTGGATTCCCTATCAACATAATTTCACATCAATAGCCCCATACGGTAAATAGAAAAATTGAAGCGTGTTCAATGCTTATTCATAATGGTATACCAACTGTAAGGTGGAAACCGTGAAAACACTTAACAGTCAATTTAACTTCAGTCACTTTCTATCCCCCGTTTGCTTGCATTAAAGCTGAAATATTACCCGAGGCTGACATTTTCTTGTCGTTTCAACATTGCCTGTTTGTTATCTCGTATTGCTCACGTTATTTTACCTTCATACTAACACAGGATAATAACCACATGCAGTCAGCACTTATCTGAAAATGTAAAGCCCTCAGTTTCTAAAAATACCTCTCCGTTGAATATGCTTGTTTTTGACATCACCAGCAGTGTGCTCGTCGCTTGCAGACTATGTGCAGTCACTACAAAGAGGGAGGATTTTGGGGGGGATTTGGCACGGTGGGATGGAATCGTCAGATCTGGCATCAGCCGTGCCGGGCAGCATGTCGGAAGGTGGGGAAAAGTGGAAATGAGGATGAAGGATCCAAAGAGCAGGAATGTTAGGACCTTCACTCGTCTGATCTTTATTTTTACCCCCACACCCAGATACTGACGTTCTCAAACTTTCGCTCATTACTGTCACCCCCCCACCCCCCACCCCCCCACCCCCCGAAACCATTCTCTGTTTGAAGCTCCGAACTCTCTTCCTCCCACACTTTGTCTCCTGAGGTTTCTTCCTTCCTGGCTTTGTTTCTTCTTCCTCTTCCTTTCTGCTTTTTTCCCCCTTGTATGTGAGTGTGTATATACTTTACCTCTCTTTTTATCTTGTCACCGTCTCCCGGGATGGCATTTCACTCTCGTTACCTCCACTCTCAGCTGCTCCTCTTGGTTTAGCACAGCTGTCACAGTCCTTCTCACTCACTTTCATTCTGCTTTTCACACACACACACACACACACACACACACACACACGATGACACACTCTTCTTCTTCCTCCTGTCTTCTGTTCTGCCAACTTCACACTTTTCCTCGCTGCCGTTGGTGTCTTGGGTCATTTCCTTTTTGCACAAGATTATGCAAACACACGCATACATGTGCACACGCCCGCTCTTTACATATTTGCTTTCTCACATATCTTTATCTTCACATTTTCACTGTTTCTCCACACTTTTCACTCCCCAGCACACACACTTTTACCCAGTAGCTCTCTCTCCCTCTCTCCTCTCACTCGTCTATCCCCCCTCCCAGATATATACACACACACACACTCTCCCTCTCTCAGTCCTCATCTGCCCCTCAGCACAGTAACACGCTGCTTCGTCGCGGTTGCAGTGCGGAGTGCTTAGCTGGGTTCTGCCAGCTTTCCATCACCCTGACCAATCATAAAGAACAAACAAGAAGCAGAAGCTGGAGGGCTGGGGGGGTGGGGGGGAAGCTGAAGTCTCATCTTCCTTCCTCGGAGTCCAAACAACCTCCACAGGAGGAGGAGGAGGAGGAACAGGAGGAGGAAGAAGATCTGTTTTCACACTGTCCTGACTCCGTTTGTCACCTCCAGCAGAAGGAGCAGCAGAGGATGCATGCGAAACTGCAGGAGCTAGAAAGTTGTCTCTCCTTAACTTGGCTGTCCATCGGTGATTAGCAGCTGAGGAAAGTTTTGTTTTTGTTTTTTGAGGAGGGGGAGGGGGGGACGGTGGACAGTCCAAGAAGGAGAAAGCTCCCCTCACCCTCTTCCTTTCCCCATCCACGCCGCTTTTTTTTTTTTTTTTGGGGGGGGGGGTTGTATTTGTCCGGGAGAAAGCAGCACCATCCTTCCAGCGGCAGCTCCCCATGTGGCAGGAGGCTCTGTGGACCCGGGGACGCTACCTGCTGGAGAAGAGCGATGGGGGCGAGGGGTGCGAGGGGCCCGACGGCCTGGGAGACGGCTGCCCCGGGTTCCAGAGCGAGGTGTGCCTCGAGGTGGAGAAGCCTCAAGACTGGCTGTACGAGTCGTACTACAGGATGAGCCAGCAGCATCCGCTGATCGTGTTCCTGCTGCTGATCGTCATGGGAACCTGCCTCGCTCTGCTGGCCGTGTTCTTCGCATCAGGACTGGTGAGTGTACGTCCATGTGAGGTGTCGGCGTGCTCATGCAGAAGTAAGTCACCACACGGCACTTTAGAGGTGTGGTACTTACGTCCAGGACGAGGAGGTCAGGAGGAGTTGAAGTCTAATAATAAAGGCAGCATACCACTACTCTCCTGACAGGAAATGGAATAAATAGATCGACTCCTCCTGCATGTAGAAATGCTATTTTTACATTTCGGGTGGTACACTTATTTCAGTTCCTACGTTTGGTCCATAAACAGCGTTGCTGTAGTAAGTATGTTTTTTGCATATCTTGTGGGAAGTTTTCCCATCAAGGAAGCTGAAAACTTTTGTTTAAAAGCAAAAAATAAAATAACAACAAAACAAAGGAATGTAAGTGCAATTTTTTTTTCTTTTAGAGTTCAGTGATAAATTGCACTATTGTGCAAATCCAAACTTCAAAAACTTGAGGTAAAGATTAGGGTTAAACATGTTAAAACAAAATTGTTTTGTGTTTAAAGAGTCACTTAATAAAATAATACATTGAAACCTTTCAAAATGAACTATAGTTTATTGTCATCTTTTTTTCTAGTTTTTCCATTACAAAGTTGTGCCAAAAATGGTTCCAGTTATTACTACATGATATCATCTCATTATCAGGATCTTCTACATATCATGCGCAGCCTTTGCCTTGGCAGCTTTTCTCTAATATTCTCTGCTGAATAAAATTAGATTCATACTGCTTACTCTGCATAACCCAGGCAGATTTTGATTGAAAGTAATTTTCATTTAAGGAAAATGTTTGTTTTGATTGGAAAAAAGGACAAGAAACAAAAGATAAAATGATGTGTAAGGGAAATCCTTTTTGGAAAACAAAGGATTCCATTTGCATTTCAACATGAATGAAATGTAGAAAATTGTTTAGGAACTTCTTAAATTATAGCATTATATCGATCAAACACTTCTTATTATTGCTGACAAGCTTTATGGTTGTCTCCACTGCTACAATACAATTTTTGTATTTTTTTGCGATGGA
Organism: Apricaphanius iberus; assembly: GCA_028564705.1. NCBI lineage: Eukaryota > Metazoa > Chordata > Actinopteri > Cyprinodontiformes > Aphaniidae > Apricaphanius > Apricaphanius iberus. Next base: position 2,227,665 of record JAPXFQ010000717.1, on the reverse strand, counting down.
CTCTGTCGTAGTTAAACTGCCTTTTCATCATCTTAGCCTTTCGCTCCTCCCTCAGATTCTCTATTGGGATTCGGGTAGGACTAATTTTAAGCCCAATGGACCTAAATGTGCTCTAAGTCACCCATTTTCTTCTTTTGATGTTTAAAATGTGCAAGTTGTGGTCAAAACGCAGAACATCCGTCCATTGTCTTGCATTACACCGAGATCTGGTCCTTTGTGAACAATGCCAGAACACTGCAACTACGATTCTTATTACGACAGTCAGTTTTAAATCCCTATGAGGTTAATGCTCTGCTTTGTAAAACTCCTGATTTAATTTAAGCACAGCTTCCCCTCTCATATAAGTGGAACAAACATCGGTGATTTTATTTCAGTTATGTTTACATTACGATGCTCAGAGGAAATCCTAAGCTCCTCTTCTGCAGTGTTCTCCTGTTTCTCTACAACAAACATGTTCATTCGTGCCGGTACGAGATCGTAATGAGATCATGAAACTCATGTGGGAGTATAAAAATGTAAGCAAAAAAAGTCAAACATTATTTGAAAAAAATTGTTTTAACAACAGGAACAATTATCCTTTTGCTAAGTCGATATGTTTTTTTTCATAATGCTCTTTTTGTTAAGATGTTAATACATGGACTCGAGCAAAACGAGCAATAAACAGCAGCATTTAGTTTAATATCAAGTCTTTTCATTTGATATTTTCCTCACAATAACAGCCCGTGTTCTTCATTATTATGCCAAAAAAAAATCAAATGTACCATTCTTGCAAGTAAGAGTTTCTGCCAGCTGGCTGGCAGCGTGCAGGAAAGGGTCAGAAAGAAGCAGGGTTGTTACACTGAAAAGTCTGGCTTCCCATTAAAAACGAATCTATGCTGCAGGAATGTTTACAGCAGGAGATTCACAAATACCAATATCGGTATCGGGTGTAGGGGGCCGATACTGTTTGAATGTACTCGTATAGTTAACCGATACCATGGACTATGGATGCAACGATACCACTTTTTTGAAACCGATACGAGACCGATACTTGGATTTGAGTACTTGTTGATATCAAGTACCAATGCCAATACTTCTACCACACACCAAAAATGCAATGAATTGCAAGAAAGGTTTACTTTTCTTCACTGCTTGTTACAACAAATTATGGTAAATTTAATGAAAAATAAAATATTAATAAAAATTAAAAAACAAAAACATAAATTTCAAGTGAAAAATTCATATTTTCTGTGAAATTATTTCAGGGTTTACACATTTTAAGTATCGGTTCATGGTATCGGTTAACATTAACCTATACTGATACAGTACATAAGAATGGTATCGGTATCATCCCTTTCATGAACTGATATTTAAAGTGTGGAAACTCTGGAATAGTTAGTTTTTTGGTGATTTTATATATATATATATATATATATATATATATATATATATAATTGATCTAATTTGTTGGAACAAGCAGAGAAGAAAATAAGACCTGTCTTTAATTTCATTGCATTTTTTGTGTGGTAGAAGTATTGGCATCGGTACTCTGTATCAGCAAGTACTCAGACACAGGTATTGTATTGTATCGGTTCGAAAAAAGTGGTATCGTTGCTTCCCTATTCAGAACCAGGTTTAAATAATGCTTACAGACTGTGACCATGTTGCTGAGATCCTCTATATGGCTTCACTTCTTCCTCTATAGCCAGCATATCTCGTCTATCGGTAGCAATGCTTTCAAGCTGACAGACATGCTGGCTTTTGAAGCACAAATAGCAAACTGTACAGATTACCCTTGTCTTCAGGATGTGTTGCCCATAATTTCCTCCCAGTGGCGTAATTTTATACTCATCACACCTTAGTAGAGCTATATGTTCGTCTTGATGGAGCTCCAGCATAGAGATGGTGTCACTATTTCTGGTTCTTGCTCATATGTTTTTTGTTAATTTTTAAAATTCTCATCGGTGGATAAAGCACTCTATTGTTTTCAGTGATGACAAACCTGTACAGTATTCCTGAACACATTCTGTAATCCTCATAGCAAATAACCGTTTTGCTTTTTTTTATAATACAATCCTACCTGATAATAAAAAGATAGCTATTGTTTTTTTTGAAGAGATGTTTTCAGTGATCTTTGACTCTGGAAGTAATAGCAAAGCCTCAAAAACATATGAATATTCAAATAACCTGATTTTTAAACTGGTTCCAGAATTGGGGAGCTTCATTAGCAACACATCTTCTAACCGAGAAGAAAGCCATAATGTTACGTTAGCCCATATGTTAATGAGGCAAGTTTAAGCCACCGCTGACGATCTGTTGCTCACAGATTTGTAGACAAATATGGACGGGAATTTTTTTTTTTTCCAAGCTTAGACACAAGCAGAAATGCTTTAATTAACTTTCAATAATGACTCTAACTCAACTTTTAAGCAGCTGGAGGAGAGCACACATCAGTCATCTCCGGGGCATTTGGTCGGCAATGTCTCTCCATTAGTTCAGAAACTAGTAAACTAGACTTGAGGTCGGTTAAAAAAGTTTTGATCCTAAATAACTCAGTGGATGTAAAAAGTTATTGAAACTACAGCTCATGCCAGTCACATAGACTGTTCTACTGAAAACTAACGGCTCACTGCTGTGTCTGTGCAGCTAATTATTTTCTTATCGGACATACACAAATCAGGTAGGTGACTTATTCTGGATTCAAAACGGTGAATTTCGCTAGAGAAATGATGGATTATAATGAGTGGAATCAGAAAAATGTATCTCATTGCACCTTCCTTAAAAAAACATCAAATGTAACATATTTATTCTTGATCCCTCTTACATAATAAACAGGGAGTGTACATTATATGCGACGCCGTGAGATGTAAGATAATGAAAGGGAGAATCACAATTGGTAAAAAGTGCGTTAAAGTAGCTATAATTGGATTAAATCGCAACATGTGCAGAGTTCGCAGGGATTGGCTGAATTTACGTTAATTAAATCCTGGAGGGACTGATTAAAGCTGCGAGATGTATCTCCACCTGCCAGTCAGGCGGATGTTTCTTCCTTGGTTTTAAGGTTTAGATAGTTTTTCTGTCTTCTACTCATAGTCTACTGCATAGAAAGGTAGGTTTATGACTAAAATGTATGATGTATCTGAAGTATATTTTAGAGTAACTTTGGTTTCATCTAAGAAACAAAAGCCCCAAATTCTGAATCCAAATAAAGCAGAATAGAATGTGATACAAAATTTCTGGAAAGTAAAATACAACAGAATTATTACATGTTGCATTCTAGTATTTATAAGGCTATTTACTTCCATATTTCTGGAAAAAACATAACTACCAAGGCAATATGAGATTATTTGTTCAGCACATTTCAGCAACAATGCAAATCAAAGTCTTTGGAGTGATGAAGACACAAAACAGCAGACAAACAGTACATTTCATTTTAGTACATTTCAGTACATCACATAGAGGGTGGCTGTAGCTCAGTGGTCAAGTTGTTCACCTGCGACCCAGAAATTATGGGTTCAATTCCGTTGTGTCCTTGGGCAAGACACTTCATCTATCTTGCCTGCTGACTTTGGCCAGATGGCAACCACTCTTCCGTCAGTCGGCCCCATGGCAGCTGTGGCTACAACTGTAGCTTGTCTCACACCAGAGTTTGAGAGTGAATGAATTATCGAATTGTAAAGTGCTTTGAGGGTCTCAAAAGAGCTATATAAATGCAATCCATCATTATTATATAGGAAAGTAATGAAAAATTGGAACCCGGACTACACTTAATGGTGTTCCAGTTATAATTAATCGAGGATTATTGTTGTCTTCATATATAGGAACTCTGTTTCAGCAGTTTTGCAATTTTCTGGAAGTTTGTTCCAGATTAGAAGATCACAACCACTGAGTGCTGCTTCTCCATGTTTGGTTCTGACTCAGTGGATGCTGAGTAAACCTGAACCAGAAGACCTGAGTGTTTCTGAAGCTTGACACAACAACAAATCCTTGGCATATATTGATTTATAAACTAACATGAGTATTTTAAAGTCTATTCTCTGAGCAACAGCCGGTCTGTGGAAAGACTAGAACTGGGTCTAGACTAAAAACTGGATCAGCTGCAGCTTTCGAGGAGAGAAAGTAGCTGAAATGCCTTGCTTTACATGAATAGGTATGAAATGGTTTGTTTGTAGGAAGAGAAATGGTGTATGAGAGGAAGGATTGGCTTTGTGTAGGTGTAAAATGCCAAAGGGCAAATTGACCCAGACCAGTGTGAGTTATCAGGATGAACAATACTGTTTTCAACAAAATGAAAAGCTGTAGGCTTTAGTACAATAAAGCATCTTGTGTGCCACATGGCTCCCATTATCAGCTACTGCACTAAGAGTTTTGCTTTTAGCAAGGGGATTGAACGGGACAGAGCCTATCAAGGGGGGGGGGGGGGGTAGGTATCCCCTGTATACGACTGTGTGGCGCCACAAGTGGCTTTGAAGCACTTTGGATTGCAAAGACGGCCTTGCAAAGTGGATCTGGAGAGCGAGAGGAGAGTTTAGCTCACAGCTGTGTGGGTGTCGGTGCTTTTTGTCGAGTGAAAAGTGTTGTTTGGTGACAAACACTCAACCGCAAACACTGGCCATTGTTTCTCAAGTGGCGCTTTTGTGTTTTCATGAAATAGCATCACAAAGGAAGGCCCACTCAGAACTGTTGTCGTTGATATCTCAAATTGATTGTTTTGCTTCCAGATGTGTAAGGACAGGCCGTGGATTTGTTTTGTCCGCTCCACGCAGGCATCATGGTGTATCAGCGTAGCACCATTCATTTTTTGGGAGGTACACTACAGGCTCTCCATTTAAAGCAAATCAATGCATTTTACTACTCCTACTGGTTTGCTTTATTTATCATGTTCTACCTTTCCTTTGCTTCTAATAGTACAATCCCTCTGAATAATCTGCCATCATTCATGAAGACTTTTGAGTGATTTTACCACTCTTTGTCCTTATGGAACAACAGACGGCCCAGTCTATGGAGATGGATTAATGGTTTGGCGAGGCGTGCATATTTATTACTGCTGGGCAAAGACGAATGGCAGGAATATATAAAGGGTGGATTTGGAGTCGGGGGGCCAGGCGGCCAAGGTAGGGGAGGATGTTGTTGTAAGTGTTCTGGCTTTATCAGCAAGCCGGCAGAAACCCAACCAAAAGCTGCAGTAATGCTCCTAAAATTACAGCGCACTTTTATCTTTCTCCAGAGATCAGGGCATGGGTGGGTGAATGGGATATTTTTAAGAGGTAGACGCCACCACCCATTGTGTGTGTGTGTGTGTGTGTGTGTGAGTGGACGTGCATCTGTGGATCTGTGTGTGTTCTTTGGGTGTATTTCTCAAAGGAAGTCTTGCATTTCCTTTACAACCTTATCTGCAATCTTTGGGGAGAATGTTCCCTCTTTGCTCTCTTTTTTTCACCCAAAATTGCATGAAGTGTAACGTAAGGCCGGTGGTGTACGTGTGCATGTGTGAGTACACAATCCATGCAATTACATGGCAACAAGCACACATAATGGCATCTTAAAACTCAATTTGACAGTCTAATTGAGGTCAACATAACATCTGATAATGGTACTCTGCAAATCTAAAATAGTTCCTCTTACTTGGGTGATTGATTGCAGAGCTGCTTTCTGTTGACAGCTGTGTGAGTTTCTGCCATCTTAGAATAATTAGCAACAGAGTTTTTCTGTTTTATAGTTGGTTGATTTTAATGCAAAGTGAAAACCTCAGATTTGCTTCGGCTCATTGACACTTTGATAGACACAGTGCAGAATCTGGTTCTGTGGTATTTGTCAACCTTGCACGACAACAGATAGATAGATAGATAGATAGATAGATAGATAGATAGATAGATAGATAGATAGATAAATAGATAGATAGATAGATAGATAGATAGATAGACAAGTTAAGCTTTTTTTGTTATTGGTTCAAGATTCGAGTAAATAATTATTAGAATTTATGAACTGATATGCAGTCAATCACTTTATTTGAGTGTTTGTTAAGTAAATGAAGCATTTCTGACCAAATATGAAATAATGTAGCACTCCCAGTGATTTGCTATGGCTGACATAAACAGAGAAAGCTATTTTGTAAAAAGGAGAATCAGTAATGGCTACCTTAGCTTAGTATTAGCCACTAAGATATAGACACCATTTATCATGTTTTAAAGACTATTTTATGAAAAGCGAGGAAAGGAAAAGACGGAGTAAGATCATATACCACAGGTTCAGTGGCCTATTTGCACCAAGAAGTTTGAAGGGTTAAACCCTACCAAACACCGTGAAAACTCAATAAACCAATAACCTTCAAATAGTTATTTTATTAACTAATTTGTCTCTGCCCTTACTTTAGTCATTCTTATAAAGAAATAAAGCTCTTATTAGCTATGTGTGATGACAGTACCAGGGAAGGAAGGTCTAAGCACTAAGCAGATCTAGTACACAGCAGCCTGTTAGCGCTTACAGATCAGTCTCAGTTTTGTTAACCATTTCACGTGATCATGCAGGGAAACTTTTCGTAAGCGAAACCGAGAGGGGGTTAATGTAGATCCTTCCGAGATAGGTTTTATATTAGTCTCTTTCTCTTTATGTAGTTCAGTCCTTCATGGCTGGGGTGAGGTCCAGTAGAAAAACCCCCAAACAAAAACATGACCTATCCCTATAACCTGAAAAATACCACACGGGTGATTTATCCTACCAGAACACTTACCACCTATGCTTCAAAAAGGTTTTCTTGCTGGCTTAACTTTGAAAAAAAAACCTGTGACTTTAAATCATTCCAGACACCTCGATGGTTTTCTTTAAGTGCTGCTATAAAAATGGAAATGTATCATCCTGTTGCAAAAATGATCCAATGCAGAGCTTTTCTGAGGTTCTATTATTTCAAATGGCCAGCAAAAGACGTCTATCAGATGCTTTTTGACGGCCAGATAAGATCTGAGAGATGGATCGTCCTTCTCAGGATCATTGACTCTATGCCAAGCTTTAGCTAATAGCTATTCAGAAATCAACTTGTAGGGGCTTAATTACTTAATCACTATTTAATGTCATTTAAACTGTCTTTGGGAATAACTACCGTTTAATCAAAATTTGGGAATTTATCAGATTCTGCTGGAACAATCCTTAGTAAAGATACCAAATTCACAGAAATCATCCGAAAATATTAAGCAAACAAATCTAACTTAGATGTTGTTAACAATCTGTAAGAAGAAAAGCAATTCTTCTTAATGATGACAAAACATGAAACTTATTTAATTGTAGTATTATAATAAGTATGAAATTAATTTATTGTAATCTATATTTTTTTTTACATATGTATAACAAGATTATCTTAGATGGATAATTATTCAGACTATCTGCTCAGGTAGCCAGCCATCAGTCCCACATTATGGACATGCCACTTGTAGTTGTAAACAGTGTTATTTAATAATACTGATGGTAGGACATATATTAGTTTCCTCACAACAACTTTTCCAGTCTATCATACCTGCAAATATTGAGAAACAGCAGGAAGTTTAGTAGTCTTCTTTCATTTAGCTCATCAGCATTGCACAGCAGCAGGTGGGGGAAGGGCTGGATGGTGTAACTCCATGCGTAGAGCCAGGATATTTTCTGGAATCTCAGTCAGTGTGTTTACATGCAATAAGAAAAAACCAGATCATCGCCTCGGTCCGACAGAATTTATACTTTTGAAATGCGTGTATACACCCTTATCCAGCTGAAGTGGACCGAACTGGACTTCTCTTAATCAGACTAACACACCCAGGTAATACGGTTGGAAAATCACATTTCTCTCCATAGAAAATCCAACACCACAAGAACAACAAGCGTAACAAAGTAAATACTTGTGAAATGTACTGTGCTGTAGCGTTGCTGTGTTCCCTCATTGTGCGCATTACGTTTTTACTCCGTCTGCTTCACTGCTGCCATTTTTTATTTACTATCATTGAGACTCTAGTTAACCTGAAATAATGTCGGTGAGAAAGAGCTCATGTCACCACCTAGCAATGGGGAGTCAAACCCACTTCATTCAATAATTCGATTTTCTTGGTGACATGTAAACTGGGACAAAGATTCTGTTTCTAGTTAAGCAATTCATTCCGATTATTGCCAAAATCCTATTTAGATGTGCACATAAACGTACTAAATGGAAGGACATTAAACCATAGAAGTATTTGATGAAACCTTTTGACTGACTTCGAAAAGAAAGTTTTAACACATACAGTACATTCTGTATTACAGGTAACAAACATGTGCATCAGCTTAAGATAGAGTTTAACAATTGTTCTTTGCTATGTTAAATGTTATTTGAAGACACATATCTTGTGTAGTTCTTGTGCTTTGAAGTTTTTCTTATATACTTGTCGGAATTATCAGTGTTTGCAAAACCATTCTGACGAAAGGTAGAGTCAGAATGAAAATCATTGAAAAAGCAGCCAGAATTCTAAAATAGACTATGCTGGGGCTTTTAATTGATTTGAACAACCTGTGGCTTCTTTCACTTAAAGCATGAAGCTAAAGAGGGGGCTCAACACTTCCCGACAACACTTCGTATACAATGGTACAGCTGATGAGGACTTGTCGTGATCAAGACAGCTTTCTACTTCCCATATTTTGTTTTTCCATTTCATTCCGTAGATGTTTGTCAATCCATCATTTCCGGGCTTGGAATATACACTCCTCAAAAAATTTAAGTGAACACTTAACGCAATGTACTGTAACTCCAAGTCAATCACACTTCTGTGAAATCAAACTTTCCACCTAGGAAGCAACACTGATTGACAATACATCTGACATGCTCTTGCGCAAATGGAATAGACAACAGGTGGAAATTATAGGCAATTAGGAAGGCAAGGCAATTTTATTAATATAGCACGTTTGTAACACAAAGGCAATTCAAAGTGCTTCACAGGATTCAGTGGTAATAAAACCAAATACATGACAAAAAATAAGAAAATCAAAACAGATCATTACTAAAATAAATTAATTTAGAAACTGAAGCATGAAAAAATTTTTTTGTGAGAGTATGAAGTTTAAAAAGAAATAAAACATAAAAATTTAAAGAGAAGATGTAAAGAACAAATGTATGCAAATTAATACAGATTAAAAACAGATAAAACACAATTGGTTAAAAAAAAAGAATAAATATCAAACCACGAGAATCAAAGAGCGGTCAGAAACGCAATTGAGGACTCAAAGGCAGCTCTGAATAGTGGAGTTTTAATCTTTGATTTAAAAGAGCCTAACGATTCAGCATTTTTGCATTCTTCTGGAAGTTTGTTCCAGATTTGCGGAGCATAGAAGCTGAAAGCTGCTTCTCCCTGTTTATTTCTATTTCTAGGAATGTTAAGTAGGCTCCACCTGAGTGGTCTGCTGGGTTGGTATAGTGACAGCAGATCTCCAACATACTTTGGTGCTAAACCGTTCAATGATTTATAAACTAGTAGGAGTATTTTAAAGTCTTTTCTCTGACCTACAGGGAGCCAGTGTAAGGACTTAAGAACTGGGGTGATGTGTTCTACTTTCCTGGTTCTGTTGAGAACACGGGCAGCAGCGTTCTGGATCAGCTGCAGGTGTCTGATAGCTTATTTAGTTAGACCTGTGAAGACGCTGGCATGTTGGCATTTCTTCAGGGGGCCACCAATGTGCTCACCAGAGTAAGCCTGACTGCCATTAGGGACTAGGATGAGATCCTCAGGAATAAACATTTCTTAATTTGAATAAAACATTGTTATTGTAACATTTAGCAAATAGAAATAATCCGGGTAAATTCACTTTATCCAGGTCTCCGTCATAAGCAATTAAACAATCAGATGTATATTCATGAGCATATAAGAATAACATTTTCCTTACACATAACTAGGTTCTCTGTCAAAGATTTAACATTAGCCATAAAATGCTTAAAATAACACCTTTTTACTGTCTTCCAACTCCCCGTTTGATCTCCTTTAGATTTGAGAGAGTTTCAAAATGTTGTCTTACTTCTCGCTGCTGCAAATTGAGACGTTGAGGGAAAGCTTTTTGATTATTGATAAATTCCACAACCAAGGCGAAGACAGATTGAGGATATCTGCCTCCAGCTCTGCTTCATCAGCCGCAATAAATATTCAACAGGGACCCAACATGGAAAGTAGGAGAATACACGCACTACTGTGGCTTCAGTGCATCCTTCTGTGAAAACGGTCTCCTTCCCCTCAACTTCTGACAAATCAGATTTGGTGTATTTTTGTCCAATGGCTACTGAATACGTCCTTTACTTTCTTTCTGTGTCTCTGTGCTGCTTTTTTGTCTTCCGGTCCTCCCCTTTCCTGTCTCTATGATAGTTGGATGAAGCAGACTGGCTTTAAAAAGGAATTGATTGTTCAGGGTTACAATGCTGTACAATGTGGCAGGCAGACACAGCGCCCCTCCCTCAACAACATGTCAAGGGAAACCGCATTAAACGTAACCATCGAGGGTGGAGTTAAGCGGATTAGAAGGTGTTCAATCAGAAATATGCAAAGTGCAGATGCTTCATTTTTGTTTTTACGTCCATGAGTGAAAAGCTCCCCCAGTCAAGGCTGTGAGAAATCCTCCCATTCCCTCAAGGACGCAGCTTTGAAAGAATGTGAATTTAGAAAATATCCGCTTTGATGCATAAGGAATGTGAGTGAAATCTTCCACTGGGATGTGTAGAGCATTTGGTGTTACTTACATTCCTAGTAGGATCCAATCTGTGCTCCGGTCTCCTTACTGTAAAGCTGCTGGTGGTGTCAGCACAGACACCCCTAGGGATTCCTTCCCAGACTGTGACTCATAGATCGTTTTTCTGCATAGTGCTGCTACAATAGCTCTCAGCAAACCGCTTCAATCTTATTTTTATTTATGACGAATGGAACTGTTGGCATTGTCCAGGAAAACCTGTAATCAGACAACAGTAAAACCATCGGGACGAATTCCAGACGCAGTTCGGGATGTTTCATTCGTCTGCTGGCAGCCTTGATCAAAATCAAAAAGACATTTCAAAACCAAAGCTGATTTTCATTTTACTTTAAAATGAAGTGTAATCTCACAGCAGCTTTCTAATTTTAGCGCCTAGGCCTGTCAGTGTAATCATGACTTGGAATAAGTTAAAATGGTTTCCGTGGGTGTTTGGGCACAGGGTGAAGCCGGCGAGAGTGCAACTGATGTGCCTGTGGAAGCTCTGTGCGTTCTGATATTTGCATTTGCTCCATAATTTGCACATTTTAAAAAGGGCAAAAAATGAAACGACAGAGAACTCTTCTTGGTACCTTAAATCAACTTTATCATTAACTGTTTGCCAGATCCTTGTTTCCAAATCACAAACTACGTTCATGGACACAAGTAATCGAATTACTGATCGAATTAAAATTCTTCATGTTAACATGCCATTCAGAATACTCTGGCCCAATCACACTCATTCACATCAGCATTTTATTCTGATCGAAATGACTTGGTTATGCTGATAGTTAACCCGATCGCTGTGCATGTAAACCTTTATTATGAATGTGGTTCATTAACGCGCATGTCTGTTGGGTCATGCATAGATGTAAAATACTTCAGCATAAAAAAATACAGGGATTCAGGTTTAAATTTGATAGTGTATACAAAAATAAAGGCTGTAAAACCATGACCTGAACAAAATAAAAGCGCTCAATTTTAGATACACACAGCCATGTTTGTTTAGAACAGAAGTTTATTGGGCTACTTCTTCTCTACGGCCATTTTTGGTAGTTCTGCGCCTGTCAAAAAGATTTAATTGCCAACGGAGGAGGATCAGACTCAGGTGCGGAGACAGGCTTTAACAGGCTGTTAGCCATATTTCATTAAGATCAAACAAAAGTATCCGAATAAGCACAGAACGAAGAACCACACGGGGGGTAGAATAGACGAGGAACTGGCGAAGGGAGTGAGACACAAAGGGGTATATAAAGGGCAGGACAATGCAGGGAGGACTAATTAGACAATGGGTAGCTCCAATAGAACAAACTACGAGACGGACTGACTGACACAGACAAGGAGAAAAAAAGAAAGGGTTTACGCAGACAGAGATGGAGATGGATCAAAACATTAAACATCTAGATGTTTTCACGGCTCATGCATACAGTTAAATTCTCATCTGAACTATGATCAGATTAAAGACATTCTGCACATGTAGACACAGCTATAGAGGACAGCTGGTGGGGTTTTGCCACTATTTGCAGCACCATTGGATTTCTAGTCTCTCAAGCAAATTCTTACGTAGAAGATATTGGAACTGAGCAAATGAATGGCATCATAAGGCACATGTGAAAACACTGTGAAAAAATTATTCACAGCCTTTCAGATTTCTTATGGTTTAGCTTTTTATCACACGAAAATCTTTCAGATAGCCAATAACATTTTAATATCACATAAAGATCATCGGAGTACCTAGAAAGTTCAAATTTTCAAGTGATGGTTTCTTTTAAGGTAAAAACACACAAAAAACCAAGTGAGAGTGTGAAAGGCAATCGCCCCCTAAGCCTATTAACTGCTTGAGTCATTAATTGTTTACAAATTCCTGACTTGCCGCTCGAATGAAATCGGGTGTGACCTCGTTCCCAACTTCTGAGACAGACTAAACACAGCATAACAAACAGCTGAGAAATTCAAACCATAATGTATAACTTTTAACACAAGTAATAATAGTGATGGATTGCAATTTATATAGCTCTTTTCAAGACACTAAAAGCACCTTACAATCCCACTTATCATTCACTCAAGCAAGCTACGATTGTAGCCTTAGCTGCCGTGGGGCAGGCTGACAGAATCGAGACTGCCATATTGCGCATTCCGCCTCTCTGGCCAACACCAGTAGGCGGTAGATGAAGTGTCTTGCCCACAGACGGAGCTGGGACTTGTACCGCCAACCCTCTGGTTACAAGTTGAACTCTAAAACCCCTGTGCCACTGTCGCCCCAAATAAGTTATTTTTACGAGTTATTTTTAACCTAACGTTAACCAGTAACACAGCAGATGTTACAGATATTGCAGTTTAATGGCTAGTGTATTATGTGATATGAGAACTGAGGCTTACAGTGGGCGACGTAGAGTGAGGCTAGAGATGTCTGGTTCAATATGAAGAGCAAATGTGTGTGTGTGTGGGTGTGTGTTAGTGTTGCCAGCCTCTGAACGCTGACTCCAATGATGTGAGTGTGGAAGTGATGCCGTAGCACATTCTCCAGGCTCTGTCTGCCCAGCGATCTGGACGCCGACTGCTCATCTCCTTTTGTGCTCGGAACCTTTGGTCATTTTATTCTGTTGGGGATGGCACGTTCTCAATGAAACGCAAAGAACAACTTCAGAGTTTCAGGGTTAGGAAGAAATTAGTATTTAGGAAGCATTTTGTTGTTCTTATAAGAGACTGCCAAATTGTGCCACACCGACCACATATGCGGGCTCCGTAAACCTGTGTAACATCATTGTTTTATTTCTACTTCTTCTTTGTAGAACACGGAGGATCACCTGACGTTCCTGATAGCGGTTTCCACTGCTCTGTTCCTCTTCTTGTCCATCTTCATCCTCGTCTGCATTGAATCTGTTTTCAAGCGGATGCTGCGTCTCTTCTCTCTCCTGACATGGGCCTGTCTGGTCACCATGGGCTACCTGTTCATGTTCTCCGGGGGCCAGCTCAGTCCCTGGGACCAGGTACAGTACACACCGTTGATCTGACCTTTGGTTCACACATCTGACTGGTGAAGTTGGAGTGTGTTGATTTGTTAACCCACATTCAGATTGCTATATGGATTTTGGGACACAACTATCCGGCCACTATATGTCTTGAATACATATTTTCACATGTTTAAATTGCAGCCATAAACGTATGTAATTTTGTTTTTGAACAACAACTTTCAAGTCTTGCCACAACTCCGACATCCAGTTAGAATCATGGTATGACTTAATAAGTTTGTCACCGTGTTCTTTTAGTTTTCTCCCACACAGCAATTTATCAGAAGATAAGCATATTCCATCATGGTCTCTTCTGACCAGAGCATCATTTTCCGAATGTCACCTCTATTTTTCTACATGAGTTGTGGCAAACTCGAAGCAGGACCTCTCATGTCCTTTTAACTTTTTCCTTAGTGTTTCTCGACACATAAAAAAAGAAATCCGTGCAGTAATACTTGTTGTGCCAACAGATTCTACCATTCAAGCTGTGGATCTCTGGAGTTCAGAGTTATATAGATTTGGAAATGTTGATATAATCCAACCCTCAAGTTCAAACGTTTTTATGATCATATTTTAGTCCTATGTCACTTTTTAGTGCTTTTTTATATTTGCTGTAACATCATTGTAATTTTTTTTTATCTCTAACGTAAGTGTTCTGTTCTTTGTGTTCATTTGTGTTTCTGTATTCATTTGTTATGTCCTACAATTTTCAGTTCTATCCTCTGTGTGAGTTTTTTTTTACTTGGGGTCTTTGGGGTACCTTTATTTCCTTTTCTCTGCTCCTTTTGTTTTGTTTCCTTCCTTCCTTGCCATTCTTCTTCCCTTCAGCTGCAAGTCATCTTCTAATCTCCCTCTGCTGTCTCTCTCCTCACCTGCATCTGGTTTTCCTATATTTGCTCCTTTAGTTCCTTTGTCACTTTCCCCTCCTCTACAGTATATTTAAATTTGCATGAATCTCCACTGGCTCCTGCCTTTAATTTATGTTATGTCCATTTGTTCCCAAACTGTTCGAAATCATTGGTAATCAGTTGCTGTAGGTTTTTGCCATTTTTCATTATTAAGCTTATTTTCCTCTAAGCTCAGTCAGCTCTGTTTAGGTCTTCTTTAAAACCCATTATTAGAATATGCCTATTGTATTGTGACTTACTCTCTGAAGCCCATTGGAACATATTTGCTGTAGTAAATGTGCCTATAAAAAATACATTTAAACATGAACTTGACCTTAACACTGCTATAAACATATCTACAGCTTTCTCCCTGACCTGCCTGTTGTGTTCATTGGTCTTCATGATGCACTTTGTTGACTAATGTTCTCTAAAAAACAACTTCAATACATTTAACAAACAGATCTATTAATATTGAGAATGTGACACCGTGTGCTTGCATTGGAGTTTAGTAAAGATATCAGGGTGAATGGGAAAGAATACAACCACACCATATTTTTATTGTTTTTTGTCATAATAATACTAGAATCTTCCTTCCACTTAACAAAAACGCACTTTGTGTTGATCGTTCACATAATGTCCCTACTAAATATGACATTGACGTTTGCAGTTATAACTTAACAGCATGTGAAAAAGTTCAGGGGTCTGACTATTTTTGCAAAGGACCTCTGATGAGCAGTTCTTCATGCGAAGAAGATTCCCTCCAACATCCCATGTGTTTCTTTTCTTGGAGACTTTTACCTTGTGTTGCAAAGAAATTAACACTCAACAAAGAAATTGATCTCTCAGAGAGTCCTACAGAACCCTATTCCAAGTCACATTCCAACTATCGCTTGATGTGCAAAAGTCTGATTCAGTATTGTTGTATTTTGTGTACAGTTTGCATGTTCTCTCCATTCCCTGCCTGGGTTTCCAGCATGTGTGGATGTTTGCTTCAATTACCTACTTTTGCATAAATGAATAACAGATTTTTCTAAAGTTTACTCAGCAATTTGCCTCAAAATGAGCTGGAAAGAAATTTGAGCCTGTGCAGTAAGCAGCGAGACTTAGCAGCACCAAATGAGTTCATTTCATTCCACTCTGTCCATGTCCCGTCATTGACCTTTGTTAGAGCAGACATGTTGACGCGTCATAGCAGGATATGCACTGATGAGGAAAACTGTTGTTGGCAATAAATCACCTCCATTAGCTCGCCCAGTAAGCCGTCACCGTCAGCAGAACTGCATAACGCACGAGTTGTTTGTCTCGCTGGGCTGAAAAGAAGGATATTTCTTTGTAATGGCATAGATTACTGCTGTTTTGACAAGCTAAAATGTCTGTGTTAAAAAAAAGATTGTAGATTCTGTTTTTTTACAACAACTTGCTGTGAGTTATTGTTATCTATTTGACCTGTGCTTCTGTTTCAGTAACGAGTCAAAAATGTCATCTAGAAAATGTCACACCAGTCAGGTTGTCCATTCTCTAATGTTTGATATCCTAAAGTGTTAGTAAGGATACCAATGATGATGATGATGATGGTGATCAGGCAGATGGAGCTATATTTATGAATCAATGCGATCAATTCCAGCTAACTGAAGAGAAAATCCCTCAGACATATTTTGTTGCAAAGTAACTGTCAGGTTTGGTGAATAGAGGACCCAAACGCAGCTGGAGGAATCTTCAGGATTTTTAAATGGAGGAACAAGAAAAGAAAACTTACAAAATAAAAAGGAAGGCAAAGAAAGCTCAAAGAAAGGCATAAGAACCTGAAAAATGGTCAGAATCAATTACCAACCATTTCAACTTAATTGTCCTAAATTGCAGAGATTTATTTTTCGGTTTGTGAAAAATGCTAAACTAATATTTTATTTTATTTTTTTCCACTTCACAATCATTCTCTACTCTGAGTTGGCGTATCCCCAAAACGTCCAATGAAATACTGCAGAGCTTGTGGCTGTTTATCAGAGAAGTGCTAATTTCGTGATGTGATCTTTTTGTTTTCAATGAAAAGCACAGCAAAGCGACATAGAATCAGGGAGAACATTTCAGCATCTAAAAAAGGTGGTACAAAAGAACTAAGGCGAATAAATGCGAGGGAATTAATGAAAATCCTCACCTGTGTTGTCAAAAAGGTACAAACCAGTGACGCTTCTTTGAACATCCATAGAGCTGAATAGATTGGTCTACAAAGCTTAATGGGTATGAAAAGACGACTCTACAATTAATTTTTGAGAGTTTTTTTCCCCTCCTGTGTCACACAGAAAAGTGAGCGAAAAGAGAAGATCTAGAAAATTAGATTAGAAAATGTTCCACGGTACAAAATTAGTCATCTTTTACCAATCATATTTTTTGCTTTTTAATTTCATTGCGTAAGCAGACATAGAGACAACCAACTATAGCCAAAAATAACACATATTTTCAAAGAAGGAGTGACCCAAACCCTTTTCTTTCTGCTAAGAAAAAATCGAGTTTGCTTTAGCCCCGCCAAAAATATTTGAAAACTTAATGATTTATTTTAAGAAGGCAAACCTTAAAAGCCCAGTGTTTTGAATCTTCAATCCTTTAAAAATCCATTTTCTACCAGAATTCTTACTTTATTTGTTTCATGAAATATTACATGTGTAATTTATTGTTAAGGAGCTAAAACCCACAAATTTTTATGAACCCCCCCCCCCCCCCTCCCCCCAAACTTGTTGTTTTGGCCCATTGGACTTGATGATTTTAGGCCATGTAACAAAAAGTTTGGATATCTCTGAACGAAGCAATCCTACCTATGAGCCCTGAGGAATTAAAGGTACAAACTTCAAAATCTATTCATCATCAAGTATACCTTGAAAATAGCAGGTAATGAACATGTAGTAATTGCTGTTTATTTTTCCAACTATAACACTTACGTGTAATCGGCCAAAGGTTTATTTTGCACATCCATTCACCTCTTTCTTGTGTGTCATTGCATATTCATGCTGGGTTGTGTGTGTTTGCGACCGAGCTTGTCTCAGAGCAGAATTAATTCTGTGTGTTAATGAGGCCTGATGAGAGCTGGGGATGAGTAGATCAGCAGACAGACACATTAGTTTTCACCGCCAGACTCCTTTACTCTCTGCGGTCTTGCGAATCCTATTTTTCCTCATCTGGCGCCCTGTCTCCCACAATCCATCAAACTCCATTTTCAAGCCCCAACTTCTCCACCTGCCACCCATTTCTCCTAGTAAATCAGAAGCCTCCTCACCACCACCACGTCCAAATTTTCTCACTCCTATTTTGTTTTCCACTTTCCTAACTCTCTCCTACTAATGTGTGACATTTACTTTTATTTTTTTACCATCAGCCACCTGTGAGAGCAAAATCGTTTTGCATTATTAATCACTCTATTCTGCTCTTCTTACTTTCCTACTTACAAATTTATATACCAGCCACCCTGAAAGTTTTTAATACCACAAAGATATTTCTATGTAAAGAAGGAAGATCGAAGCTGTTTTTATATTTATTTCTTAAGGAATATATGCTGATCAAATATCTGTGAGCATCCCCATGACCTCCTGATGCAGCCACTTAATGTTTCCTAGAACTATTAATAAGTCCCTGATGATCAGCTAGAGAAAAATGTTTAACTCATTCCTACAGAACATTGCAGAGCTTTATTCTGTTTTGAGTCTTCGGGATATTTCCTGACAATTTCTTTTAGATTTCATTTATTATATTCATCTCCGTTCAGCTAGTAATGAGAAATACTCTCGCTCCGACAGAAACAAACCGTGACACAACCGCCACCATGTGTCACTGTAAAAGTGTTAGACAGTTTTCCTTACATGGTGAGCTCCCATTTGTTTACTGAATATATATATTTTTTTACATTTTCCTTTTTGGGTTCATGACATACATTAGGATCTTCTTAGAGAATTCCACATTTAAAAAATTAGGATAAAAAATGATCTTAAGACTGCTAAAACAAAATTTGATGTTCACTAGTAATTTTTCAAAGTCTCATATTCATTTATTGAAGGCTAGGTTCAAGTCAAGTAGTTGGTACCAACCCTCTAAAGACTGAAATAAACATTTTCTCATCAAATCCATGACATGTTGTGCAGCTCCAACCCCACATTGCTGTAGATTAGAAATATAAAGCATAAATAACTATATATATAAAAAAAGATAATTATCTTCAGATCTGTTAGTTTTCAAAAACATTATTTGTTAAACTTTTAACAATTTAATTTTGCATGCAAAAACTGCCAAAGCCTCCTTTATATTATTTTAAACAGTCAATACGTGTTTTTTTCAATCTCGCATACTAGAAATATATATAATTTTCATGTCCCTTCAAATATACCATAGAATTATACTTGTTAATATTAAATAAATTAATTAATCAAAGTACTTCTTGTATAGTTGTGATCACTAAATTAACACCCATTTATCTCTGCCTTCACATTGTCCATTCCTAAACTGTTTGTTCACTGAATAGGGTTTCACGGGTTTTCTTCTTAATTTCTAAAATTAGTTAATTATTTTCTAAATTCACATTAAACACCTTTTGTTCTCTATTGTTAATAGTAAAAAATTTCAGAATTCAACAAATAAATGATGTACTGTGTGGTAGTAAGTGAATAAAACCCTGTTAAACTTCAAGATAGACAAAAAAAAGGAAGTGTTTTATGTTTTAGATAGCCGCCATTGGAAGTAGGCTACTCTTGTAATTACTCAGTTAATTTTGCCTGGAAGGAGTGTCATAGGTAGGTTAAAGTCGTTTAAATCGACTTGCAGTTTGAGAAACATGGTTCGTATGGTCCTTATTATGAGGCTGCAAAAAATTAACAGATGTTATGAGCCATTAACATCGAATAATCAACTGGTGAATATTCAAGCTCCTCTTTTCAGTCTGTAGCTCACATACCAGCTTACTTTCATTCTTAATTATATGAGGTAAAAACTGTTACCAAGACTTTAGTCTCAGACCAGAAATCCGAGTCACATCTCAGGTCTTTAGACCACAAGTGTAAGTCAAGTTTTATATCATGTTGGAGTCTTGAACTCTTTAATGTCAAAATACCAAATCAAACTAAGTTTAAATACAATTGAAAATAGATTCTCAGATGGATTTAGGTCTAGACATTGACTGGACGATTCTAACATATGAGTGGGTCTAACTGTATGCCATTCTCTTAGAAGGTGAACCTCTTCCTAGATCTCGCCTTTTTTGTAACTTCTAACAGGTTTTCTTCAAGGACTTAAGTCCATCCATCTTGCACTCACTCTGACCAGCTTCCTTGTCCCTGATTAAGAAAAGCATCCCCACTGCAGGATGCTGCCTACACTATGTTTCCCAGTGAGATTGGTGAGGCACAATTGTTAGTCGTGAATATTAGTCTACACCACAGTTTAATATTTTATTTGAAAAGGAAAATATGCCTTGGTTCTCTTTCGCCTCACTGTTCTGCGCCCCATTATCTTGGCCTGCAAGAGCAAATGTAATTACTTTGGTGCAAGAAAGAACATAAAATTAAGTTGTTGTTTTTCTGACCATACACTTTCAAATCTAATAAAATTGAAAGCAAACATATTTTTTAAATGTATTTATTTTATTATTTTTTTTCATCTTTTGTCTCACCTATTCTGAAGCTTTGGTCAAACACAGAGAGGGAAAAGGAAAGGGAAATTCCAGTTGGAGGGCTGGTGAGAGCAAAAGCCATACGTGCAGGAGCAGAAGTCTAGTGAAAGGAGCATGGCAAAAATAAATCCCTCTCTCAGTGGGTTGAATTGATTGTGATTACTCAGGGAACAGCCTGTATGATGGAGCTAATAACAGTGAAGGGAAGAAGAAAAGAAAGGAACTGAAAGAAAGGCACGGACGAAGTTCGCCTGTCTCTGCAGTCGTTCTCTCCTGACCCCACTGACCTTAAAGTGCAGGTTAGTTTCTAGCATATAAAGTTGTTTTTTTTACAACTTGAAATGTTTATTCTAATTATTAAATTATTAAGTTTCACTATGCATAAAGGCAAATGTTTTAATTAAAAACTTCCATAACTTTTCATAATTTAAATTCCCAACAGACATAGATCTTCACACCATTGCTGCTATTTTGCACTAAATCAAAATCAACAACACTGTTAGACATCACACATTACTTTTAACAGACTATTTATAACTTATTGAAAATTGCACATCTACTCTTCAATTGTACTGCTCAACGCACAATCCGTACTTTGTAACTATAGTGATGTAAATATTTTTCTTCTGTAATAATTTGTGTGCGTTTCTGTTCTGCGTCATGTTCTGTCTGTACATCTGTCTTTTGCTGCTGTTACAACCAAATTTCCCCATGTGGGATGATTAAAGGATGATTCTATTCAACTCTATTCTATTATCTTGACCTACGATGTAATAGTGGAGTAATACATTTGCTGTGCGCTGCCTTCTTAGTTTCTAGTTTTGTGGTCCTGCGGTTGTGTCATCAAGAGTCAGTGTGTTCATTTACTTTGAATTGTGATGATTTTTCTTAAAAATGGTAAATTATTGTGTCTGCTGTACAAATACCACCCTGTCAGGACAAAGACGCCCACAGGTTTCCAAAGAAACTTTGTGTTAATTTGTGCTTCCGTATTATTTCATTTGTTAGGTCCCATAATTTTCAGTTCTATCCTCTGTGTGAGTTTTTTTTTACTTGGGGTCTTTGGGGTACCTTTATTTCCTTTTCTCTGCTCCTTTTGTTTCGTTTCCTACCTTTCTTGCCATTCTTCTTCCCTTCAGCTGCAAGTCATCTTCTAATCTCCCTCTGCTGTCTCGCTACTCACTTTCATCTGGTTTTCCTCAATTAGCTCCTTTAGTTCCTTTGTCACTTTCCCCTCCTCTTCAGTATATTTAAATTTGCATGAATCTCCACTGGCTCCTTCCTTTAATTTATGTTATGTCCGCTTGTTCCCAAGCTGTTCGAAATCATTGGTAATCAGTTGCTGTAGGTTTTTGCCATTTTTAATTATTAAGGTTATTTTCCTCTAAGCTCAGTCAGCTCTGTTTAGGTCTTCTTTAAACCCCATTATTAGGACATACCTATTTTATTATGACTTACTCTCTGAAGCCCATTGGAACAAAAAAGTGAAACAACAATCAAGCAGCATCTTCTGTGTCTGGATACTTATGGGTCTTATGCAGCTGAAACGGCCCTTATTTTCTGCTTTGGCTATGGAAAACCTAGTCTTTTGTGGCACTCAATTCAGGCCAGAGAATTAAAATACCAGCGATGTGACACAGTTTATACCAAAGCAAAGTTCAGGACTCTCACCAATCAGTGTGCTGTGGTTCTTACAGCTTCATGGGACCGCTGTCCCAGGCTGCAGTAGGCTGGGAGACACGGCCGGTGTTCTGACAAAACAGCATACCCATCATAATGATATACTTTCAGTTAATGCGCATGCGCAGCAGTAATAAAACGTACTTTTCCCTTTGACATTTAAACTCTATTCAAATCAACTTAAACTATATATATTTTAGGTTTAGGCGTTTAAAAGAAAGTATTTATGTCCTTCTGTGACCTTAGGGTTAGGGCATAAAACTTGTGGGTTGGTTGAAATTGGTTAGATAACTCCAGTTACGAAATGCTATCCTGACAAAGTATGCTGTTTTGTCAGAACACCGGGTCAATCAGAACGTAAGCTCAGCTCTATGAAGACAGACAGGATCAGTGCTTTTTAAGTCTTGTTTTCTATCTTCTGCTAATCACCAACTTTGATGAAAGATTGCTATCAAAGATTAGAATCAACTTGATATGTGGGTTGTAAAAGAAACAGTAAAGCTAGCTTGGCACACCGAGGCTAATAGCGTTAGCGCCACTTAGCATTTGTTTGATTTGGGCTTTTGGCCATGTTTGTAAGACAATGGAGGTGGAGAAGCTACTGAATGATAGCAAATATTCTATGTGGTTTCTGTGGTTATTTTGAATTGAGAACCATTTGGTTTTGATCATAGAACAGAAACACAAAAATACACTAATCATTTTGCAGTATTGCCATCTCCTCCATTTGGAGACAAAATTATATGTTATATGTTTTTTATATGTATTTATTTTATCCTGTGTACAAAAGCAGAAATTGATAAAGCACTAGTTAAATTTCATATCCAAAAGCTTTAATACATGGTTTTTGACTCCAGTAATGGAAATAAGTGTTATTTCCCAGCCAGTTTTTATTTGATGTGGAAAGCGCTGAATTCATTTCTGGCTAGTGGTTTCCTCACTAAAATCTTTTGCCTTTGCTCAATTTCTTTCAAATTTGGTATGTGTATGCTGAAGAAATTGCTGAATGTGATTAGTGGCATCATTGTGCATGGAAACATTGTCAGCGTGGTGCTTTCCTGTGTCAAACATGAAAACATAAAAAAGTGAGTAGAGAAATGTCACATTTCTCCTTCGGTTTAATCCAGTTTACTCAGGCAAAGAATCCGACGTAATATTTTTGGAATACATTCCCGAAGGTCTGTAGATGTTCCTTGACACCAAGAACATGCATATTAACCTTATTAATCTGGAGCAATTCTTCATTTACTTTGGGCATGTCTTTTAGGCATTTTTTTCCTGAAAATCAGGTGTGGGCTTATGAGGTTTAACCCAGAGCAAGACGCATGCAATTCGTTTAGCATGTTTCCCTATTCTGAATATGTAATATGAGCATTTCTGTAAGAAGACGCAAAATATTTAGAGGAGAACAGTTAAATAAGTAGGCGTTCCAGACGCAGTTTGATTTACCAAAAATCAGAATCTTTGTGCAAGGCTATTTTAGCGTCTCTTTTTAGCACTTGTGTAAGGCATGTATTAACTTTGCACCGCCACATTTAACATACGTTTATTATTGACAAACAAAAAATGTCATTCATACACATTCTAACCTATTAGTACTTAAAAACCTAATGGCCATAAACCTGACAGTTATGTAACTATTTACCTATTTTCCCCCAAAGACGGATCATAACTCACAGTGTGCTCAGCACGTCTCCACCTGCTGAAGATGCGCTGAGCGCACTGTCAGTTATGAGCCTCATGGATCCCTATTAGTTTCCACCTTAGTGGATAATCTTCATGGGTTCCAATTAATAGAATGGACTAACCATGTACAATACCACAATGATAACTGCCATTATACAGTATATGACATTTTAAAATCAAAATTCAGAGATTTCAGATCACATATTTTCAAAGATTACATTTTTTCTCTAATGCAACTTGACATTTATTAGAGACCTTGATAAAGTGTGATGCATTTCAACAACATTAGTAAAATATGGACATCTTTGTGAGCTTGTTCTGGACATGCTGCAGATTTAATCAGTCTGACTCTGGATTATGATACAGCAGAGAGCAGCGCATGTACCCCGCACGCATTAAGTTTATTACTGACAAACGAGAAACTTAATTCACAATATTCTAATATTAATTAACTCTGTAACAACCATAAAAAAATATAAGTAGTTTTTTCCCCCTTTATTTTGCCAAATACATATTCCTCATCTCTCTGTGGTGCAGCTCATAGCGGCTGCAAAATGCTCATTTGAATACTGCTACTTTTGCCTGTTATGAATTGCTCACGCAATCTTAGCAGATCACCCGTATATTAAGGACAACCCACTCACGCACTTTTTTTTAGTGCCGCGCACAATTTTTCTGTCATTATCAGGAATCTTGATAAATCAGGCCCTAAGTGGACAAACTCACCTGCTCCCCCTTTTTATAATACACTCATACAAAGAACCTTTCATACATTTAGCCACGTCTGCAACTATTTTGCTGCATTAGCCCATTCATCTTGGCCCTGTTTGATTTCTCAGAAGGCCAGAGGGCAGATTGAACAAAACTTTCACACCTGGTGCCCCAAGCATCAAGATGCAATCACATTTTCCTGCGTGTGCATTTGTTGCATACCTGAAAAACCAAAAGGGAGAGTTCGCTTCTCAAAATGTGGGTTAGAGCTGTCACGCCTCATAAGCGTTTAAAGCGAGCGGAGCCAGACGCTTTTTTTTTATGTAGGTATTCAGGCGTACATATCTCTGTGTCTGTTTTCGTCTGGAGCTCTGAGAAGCGCTGAACGCTCAGATTGAGACGGAGAGGAGGGTGAAAAGTAATGGATGCTGCTGGAGAGAGATGATGTCTGCAGCTCCTATCACAACGTGTTTAAAGGTGTATTAGGATTCAGGTTGGAGTGCAGAGGAGACGAAGGGTACCTCTTGCTGCTTGTTTGTGCGTGTTTGTGTGTGTGGTGGAGAGAAGCAGGTGATACAACTGAAATTGGACCGCTGCTCTACTTTCCACGCGACCACTCAAACAGAGCGGATGTCTAACACCCCAGACGATCCCGGTTTTTCGTTTTAAAGTGGAGCCTTCCCGGATTAAAGATTTGAAGGTTATCTCCAAAACACAAACGAGTTTGAAAAAACTGCACTCGCTGAGATGTCAGCATCCTTCCTGTAGTTGGTTCCCCTAGCAACAGGAGGTCTGAGCCTACACGAAAACATATTTTTCTGTTCGTAATGTTCAGCTCTTATTTTAGAAGGAACTAGATCAGCCAAAAATACTGCCAAAATCCAAATGTTGAAAAAAGATTCCTAAAAACAGCAACACTTTATGAGGAGTCCTTTAAAAAAAAAATTTTTTTTAGTTGGGATGAAGCAACTATCAGTTTATTTTACTCGTAGGAGTTACACTGAGTCGAACCCTGTCCCGAACGCTGACTCTCTGAACCTGAAAGACACAGCAAATAAACCGGTCGGCAGGAAGGTCACAGTTCATCTTGTGTGTGTGCTGTAACTGCGACCTGACGGTACCGGTCGCCACCATAACAGGAAGGGCAGGACTGACAGCCGAGGGGAAGCGGACACGGACAGAGCAGAGCAGCAGAGGTGAATACAGAGGCTGTAGTTAAGAACAGCTCAGTGGATTGGTCGCAGAAATACACACATTTACACCCATCACATCCATTTTGATTGCATGTGCAACGAGATTAACTCAATCACTTTAGCATTTTGTAAACTATTTTTCTGTATTTTAGTTATGGAATAACTATGTAAGCAGCCCACTCAGCCTAACAAAGTTATATCAGGCTTGGCATTTTAGCCTCGGTTCTATTTCTGTGAAAGAGATTTCTGCCCACACAGCTGTGCTCTGTATTTAGTCAAACATCGGAATGATATGCATAATCTGGACTTTTGCTGGCATTAATTTGCTCATTTTTACAACACTATTGTGGAACTAGTTTTGTAAAGACCCTCAGCTAAAGTTCTGATACTTTATATAGATTTACGTTTTTACATCCTGTAAAAGTGTTTGTAGAAAACTGCAGCACATACAGGAAAACAATCATATTTCATCTTTTTAGAGATTAGTGATCCACTACTCTAGCACCATCGATCTGTTGTCATTTCTGTTTCATCACTGCATAAAATCTTTTTAGTGTTTCAGCTTGAGAGTAATATTTAAAAATGGTGGCGTTTTAGCTCTTTGTGCATTCTTTTATGGGTGTTATGGTACAGGGAGCTCACAAGAAGAGATACTATACAAAACTGGGTTCAGGTGAGCAAGATGGGCTCTTTGCATTGTACTGTATCTTTTCTTGTCACAGAAAGACTAAATGTTTCAATAATTCAAAATAAATGTCCTTTCATCAATGTAATATTAACATGTTAAGATTAAAGATACTTGGAATGTGAACGGGGAAAGGTTTTGAGTTTTCCTAAAAGAGAACAGGTTCATGTCTCTTAATTGCAGGAGACTTTTTTTGATTCTAAGGAAGACACTAAATCAGAGCAGGGGACGTTTTGGCAATTCTTCTTTTCATTGTTTGCATCGAGAAGTAGAGGCACATTTGTTTTGATTAATGACTGCAGTAATGCGTCTTCATAATACCCGATCGATGTCCTATGGGATTAAGGTCAGGCGAGTTTGCTGACCAATCAAGAACAGGGATACCATAGTCCTTAAACCGAGTACTGATAGCTTCGGCAGTGTTTGAAGGTGTAAAGTCCTTTTGGAATATGAAATCTGCATCTTCATAAAGTCTGTCAGCAGCAGGAAGCATGAAGTGCTCTTAAACTTCCTGGTAGAAGGAGGCGTTGACCTTGGACCTTATTAAACACAACGGACCGACACCGGTCGGCATGGCACCACAAACCATCACTGACTGTGGAAACTTTATACTGGACCTCAAGCAACGTGGATTATGTGCCTCTCCTCTCTTCCTTCAGACTCTGGGACCTTGATTTCCCAAAGGACATGCAAAATGTTCATCAGGGAACATAACTTTGGACCACTCAGCACAAGGAATGCAAAAGCTGAAACCCCTGTCTTGCAGACGTCTGTGTGTTGTGGTTCTTGACATAGACTCTAGTTGCAGTCCGGTCTTTTTGAATCTTCCCCACATTTTTGAATATGTCTTGTTTCACAATCCTCTCCAGGGTGCAGCTATCCCTATTGCTTGTACACTTTTTTTCTACCACAACTTGTCCTACCCTTTGCCTCGGTATTAATGTGCTTGGACACAGAGCTCTGTGAACAGCACAATGGACTTTTGTGTCTTGCCCTCCTTGTGCAAGGTGCCAATGGTCATCTTTTGGACAACTTTCAAGTCACCAGCCTTCCCCACACAGAAAAAAGTGAAACTTAGGTGCAATTCCATCAAAGTACATATTTACATTGGGCCAATACGAAATTGTGATTTTCAGTTTATGCCTTCTGTTATCACTTTGCCTCAAAGTAAGTGAGTCATAAAAACAATTTGAGAAAATCTAAAATAATTAGCTGTAACAAATAACATCAATTTTATTAAGTTAATCCAAAGTATCATTTTTTTCCGTGCATGATTATGTGACCTATATAACTAGACTGAGAGACCATTTAAAGGCTTTGCAGGTGTTTTGAGTTAATTAGCTGAGTATAGAATGTAGTACTGAATGTGGTATTGAAGGTGTCTTCAATACTTAACATTCTCACAAATTCCAATTTTCTGAGATACTGAATTTAAGACTTTCATTAGTTGTCAGTTATGATCATCAAAATGAAAATAAATAAACATTTGAAATATATCAGTCTGTGTGAAATTTATGAATCTAGTATACAAGTTTCACCATGTTGAATGGAATCACTGAAATAAACACATTTGTTGCAATATTCTTATATTGTGACCAGCACCTGTATGTAAAGTGACTCCTTTAAATTCGTTAAGAGAGGCAAATATATCTCTGATATTATAAGTTTTCTAAAGCTCTCTCAATGCCAAAAAGGCATTAACTTGTTTTGAATGGCATTGTTAATTCTGAACATTGTGTCGATTTGGTTTAGGTTAAACATTTTATACATTGGATTAAGCTTCTGTATAATAACCCCTGTTCCATCGTTATAATAAATGGGTTGAGGTCCCCAAACTTCCAGATTTCGAGGGGAACTAGACAGGGTTGTCCTTTCTCCTCCTTGCGTTTTAGCTTAGCTTTAGATCCGTTAGCAGAGGCGGCAAGTGTTCGGGAGGACATATATTGTTTATCCATTGGACAATGTCAACATAAGATCATGTAATATACTGATGATGTACTGGTTCTATTAACTGAAGCTGAAAGATCGATTCCTTCTCTCATTGAAGCAATTAAAAAATCCAGTTATATTTCGATAATAAGTCAGAAATTACGCCAATTAGCACTCTAAAACATAATCCTTGGCAATCTTCTTGTATATAGGGGCTTGTATATAAGGCAATTTAAATTACACATGCTT
This sequence comes from Apricaphanius iberus, assembly GCA_028564705.1. Lineage (NCBI taxonomy): Eukaryota > Metazoa > Chordata > Actinopteri > Cyprinodontiformes > Aphaniidae > Apricaphanius > Apricaphanius iberus. Next base: position 2,199,313 of record JAPXFQ010000717.1, on the reverse strand, counting down.
TTGACTAGATGTATAAAGGTCATTTCATTCCTCTCTTTGAGCTTGTTAAATTGGATCTTTTGAGATGGAACACTTTACACACATCGCCATATCTTGGCTTGGACGTGCTTCTCTCCTCAGGATAAACATTTTACCCAGGTTTCTATATCCAATACAGAGAGCTCCCATACTATTCCCACATAAGATCATTTAAACTTTAAATAGACAGTTTAGTTGGTTTATCTTTGCAAGAGGGAAAAAAATGTCTTCAAATATCTAAATTATGTCTTACATTGTTAAAGAGGGGTCTTGATTTTCCAGAATAAAAGTATCAGCTCAGTGATGATAAAATGTTGAAGCTGCTTAGTGGATTCGGTTATAGAATTATTCCTATCCATATATAATGGAGATATTAAATAAAGATGAGATTACTTTTTCTTTGGTCCAAGAGTAATTTGTCTTGTTTTTAGTAGGAGCTCAGCATATATTCAAAGCATTGTATGAACTTAGCTGCACCCCCAAGACTAAAGCTCCATTATATTTCAATAAATAAACCTTCATATCTATTATGGAACCTCCCATAAGTTTTGCTGTCTCTCCCCAGCAAGACTAGAGCCAGCCTTACTGGTTCAGAGTTCTCAGAGCCAGTTAGCGTGCCTGGCGTTTATTCCATCAAGTTTTAATGTTGAGTGAACAAAGTTACAACAAAGTTGTTATTGGTGTGTTATTATGATTAAAACAACTCTAACTCTCTTTCCTGATATAATTATTACACATCAGTGCAAACACCTGTTTCCGTCTAGTTGGATATAGAGGGTTCAAATCACATCATCTACTCTTAGAACTTACCTAATGGTTAAAAAGCTAGAAGGCTAGAAGTATTTTTTGTAGAGTTCTTGTTCAACTTCCATCTTCCACCCCTGGTCCCGTCTAAAATAGCAGAGGACTGGACTAAACAACCACACCGATATAATTTGCACATTATTTTCACCTGATGTAAATATCCTTATTTTGTTTTGATGTATTTATTCTGTGTATTATTGTATTTTTTTTGTATATATTTTTCACTTCTGTTACATATGTTGTATAGTTGTTGTTTCTTTGACTGCTGTTTACGACCGAATTTCCCCTGATGGGACTATTAAAGGATTATTCTAATCTATTCTATTCTATTATTCTACTTGAATATGTGTTGTTGGATCACCAAATATGCAAGTTCAATATGCAATGTGTTGTATAAAGCATGGAATTTAGTTTGGATACTTCTGCAATTTTTTCACAAGGGCTGGTATAATGGAACCACTCCTTTGCTTCCTGATGTACGAGTAATCTATACTTCATTTCATGGTCATGGACTTTTGGCATGAGATTTTTACGTTCTGCCCGTGCATGCCTGAGTTCTCACTGGCTGTCTCCAAGAACATTATTGTCCTGTTAATTGGTCTCTTTATAAATTGTCCTTAGGTATAAGTGTGTGTGTGCATGGTTCTTTATGCTGTGTGTGTGTGTTATGTTCGAGCGTTGGTTCAGATTTGTTCTTTTTCTGGAATGTCGTTCATAACTTTTTAGTTGAGGCATTGCATTTTGGATAATCATTCTCTCTGCTTTTGGATGCTGTGCAGCTGAAGAATGTTTTTGCTCTTACTTTTTTACTTTTGGACAGTTATGTTGCAAAACCATTAAGGTATTGTTTATACAACTGGGAGAAATGCTAAGCATCTCAAGAGCTCAAATAATATCTGAAATATGACCCCAAGTCCTGAGAAGAGTTTAAATGGAAGCTTCATAGAGGCAGAGCAAAAACAATAAACAGAGAGAAGGAATAAGTTCAAACCATCTTTTCTATTGATCATAACGAGCAATGATCATATCCTCCAATATATTTCTGACCAGATTATTTCTAACCATAAGGCCAGACAGAGATTTTAAGCAGTGCAGTAAAAGACAATAAAGTGGATTAGCAGTGCTTTTCAGCAACTGATTGTGTAACCCAGGACATGTTACTGTGGAATTTTATATCTCCTGCCCAGAAACTGAACTATTTGTATATCATGCCAGACATGAAACTGTTCTACAACAATAGTTTTCATTCAGAGGCTTCTTCAGATTCGTTTCAAGACTGACCACTACCGCAGATCCTTCCTGTGTGTAGCATCACCATCCACAGAGATTTTTTGAAGATACTTTGATTATATTTTTTAAGACAGCATTTTTAATTTGCGTTTAGAGTAAATTAAGTATTTTTTAATTGAACAGAATTTCCCAAATAAGGAATCAGAGGAAGTAATTGGTGCTAAAAAGAACTTCTGAGTAAGAAAAATTGAAAGCATTAGTTGAAAGTTAACGCCTCATTACCAGAAAGTTTCTTTTTTTACCAGTTTACTTACACTTCTTGTTGCCTTCTCTTTCCAGGTGTCGTTCTTTCTCTTTATCGTGTTTGTTGTCTACACCATGCTGCCCTTCTCCATGAAATGGGCCATCATTGCCAGCGGTATAACCTGCCTGTCACACACCGCCACCCTCAGCATCTGCCTGACCTCCACTGTCACAGACCTGGAACCTCTGGTGTGGCAGGTAAGACAGATATTTGTCTGTCCTCAAGCCTGTGAGCACATAGGTCAACCATACAGAGGAAATCACCACTTTAAAGAACTCTCTGCCTCGGCTGCAGAAGAGAGTTGACTGTGTCATGAGCTTGCCGTTTGAGTCTTTTAAACACCTGAATGACTGTGCTGCTGCTCCATTAGCTGGAGCAGAGGGCAGGGGTTACCTTCTCTAAACAGAACTGCTGAGCGTACTCTCTCCATAACTAGAAATGACGAGACAGAATATCTTAACGAGGTCTTCGCTGTAAAATAGCCAGCCCGTTCGGCCCCATCATGACACAACAAATTCAGACACAAAGTAATCTTCGAACTCAGACCAAATAACAATAAAACCTGTAAGCCTCGATTAGAAAATGGCAAACCCACGACAAGGAGAAAACCGGATCGTGCAACACGTGCATTTTCTGAAGCTGGTACCCACTCACATGGACGCTCTGTAATCAAGCGTCCGAGTAAATGCACTGATAGCACTGCAAACACAGTGACTGTTCTCAGTCTTGTACACACACACATTTAAAATCAACGATGATGCATGCTCAAAGACGTTCATTACCCCCGGATACAGCACCAAGGCTAATCTATTGATCTGCTGATCCACATTTTAAAGAGCTTGAGGTTGACATAATGATGGAAAGCTCGGAAAGGTGTGTACTCTCTTACTTTTATGAGGTTATAATACCCACTAAGGCAGAAAAAAGGTAAAATGTTGGGGCCAGACATAAGCAGTAAATGATCATCTGCTGACAATCTTTTATTGCTTCCTTGTTGATGTATATGCGGTGTGTGTATGTGTGGCAGATCCTGGCCAATGTGATCATCTTCACCTGTGGAAACCTAGCCGGGGCTTATCACAAGCACCTGATGGACCTTGCGCTTAAACAGACCTATCAAGACACTTGCAACTGCATCAAGTCGCCAATCAAACTGGAGTTTGAGAAGCATCAACAGGTACAAAGTCCAAGAACACAGAGTTACAGTAAAGACACTGCTTTGAATGGATTGATGCGTAAGAATGTAAAAGGTGGTGCGAATACAAGTTATTCATGCTCGGACTGAAATATTTAAGCAGAAAACAACAACCAAATATAACAGAACTCTTAGCGGCTGATTTATCAACGGTTTGCGCTTGTTAAAACCCACACAAACCCCGCAGCGTCGCAAAAACAGGCTCTGGCTGATCTATCAACACGGCGCATTGCGCCTGTTAAATCCGGAGCAATCTGCATGCAATCCATTTAGCGCTTTTACCCTTGATGAATATGCAATATGGGTGTTTCTGTGAGAAGATGCAAAATATTGGGAGGAGAACAGGCAAAGAAGTAGGTGTTCCAGGCGCAGTGTGATTTACTAAGCATAAACATGTTTGCGCCTGCTGTTTTAGCTTCTATTTTTAGCACTTTTGAAAAGCATGTTTTAATTTTGTGCTACCACATTCAACATAAGATTATTATTAACAAACAAAAATGTAATTCACACAAAGTGTTGGGGAGAATACTTTGTGAATGTATTTAGTTGCAGAATGCTGAATACATGCTGTAAAATGTATTTTGTAACATTTTCCGTTACTTTGCCAAATCCTGGTACTATATTCTAAAGTCATTTAAGTCTATAAAAAGTCACAAAATGCGCTGCTAGCCTCTCCCACAGGAAAACAGAGGGCATATTAATGCTAAACATTAGGTACTGTCTGGGAAAAACTAAAAAAACACTGCTGCCTCTTAGCAACCAAAACCAAACAATCAAACAAACTGGTTTTTAGCAGTATTATTTATTTGCATTTTATTAGATTTTATATTAGATTTTATATTATATTAGATTTTATATATATACAGTCATTTGAAATTAACTTTCATTGTTTTGAGCCACAGCCAATTAGGTTATTTGCAACTTTATGTTATAAATATGAAAAGTATTGTAAACTGAAATTCATTGCACTCCAAATGGGAAGCTTTTATCCTCATAGCCATAATTTTCAGGAAACTCATCACAAAAACATATAATCAAGCTTAACGTCATGTCAGATATAACCAACACTGTAACTGTGAGAAATGACCTAACTAACACGATATAGGCCCTGTAAAAATATTGAAGAAAAAAAAAAGAAAAAAAAACAGTGGTAGAGGATTTTGTTGTTGTTTTTGTACATTGTTGCAGTGTCTTTTAATTTTTTTGTAACTTTCACATACCCTGTAAGGCTGGTCAGCCGGATGCTTTGTTTCTAGTTTGCTGTTGACAATGTTGATGTGCGGCGTAACTTCCTGACAAGCCAACAAAGTTTACATAAAAATGTGAGAATTTTCCCACCTGGATCATCACTAACCTTGGCAAAAAATATGTTAGGTGGCAATACGAATATGCCGCTTCATTCACTGATACAAAATTATAGCTGCAACAGCAATCACTGGAGTTTGCCTACATACTTCACAGGTTGAAACCAGAAGCATAAGTGGTGCGACTTTATCCGTTTTTCACACCATGGCTTTAGTCTGGCTTTTGTCAGGAAAGCTCAAATGAAATCTGGGATCACTTGAAAAAAATGAACTGCGAGAGAGCACCATTGAATGCATCATTTCCTTCTCTAATAGTAGGTTTATTTAGCTGCAGTTGTGGCTCCAACCCCTCCAGGTCCGGGTCTGAATCCATACCTGGTAACTCACGTTTATGCTGGTGTTTGATAGTCCAGAGCAAGACTTGGGCGATATGGCTACATTTTTTATATCCCGATATAGCTCAGGTTATATCTCAATAACTATATACTTCACGATATAGCATTTTTATGGTAATTTATTTCATGATTAGTTTATAAAAATGTACAATGTGGAAATGCAGTTTTAAATGATAGATGACAATTACACCACCTAGACTCATCATGTAGTGACCTCCTTCCAGGAGAGCAGCTCAGCTCTACACTCTGCCTTTGAATTAAACATATTATTTGAAACGCATTCAAATTTAGCCGCTGTCACTCATTTTCTTAACTTTACAGCACGTTTTGGCAGTAGCGTTTTTTTTTCTCTCTCCTCAGGCACCCTTTCTTTTTTCTTCTTTTCACTATCTGCATGTCTCCTATGTAAAAGAGGGGTGTTACGTTAATATGTGTTCCCCCCTCATGTGCTCCTACTCCACCCAGACGCAACGCTGCAGCTGCTAGTAAATGTTAAACAGATGGATCACGTAAGGTTTGGGCACTGGTTCCCAAATTATAGGATTAGGAAAATAGTCAAGTTATGGTTATCGATGCCATTTGGACCAACGCAGATCAGACAACAGTTGTTTGTAAAGTTTACCAGGTCCCCGTCCGACCAACGGACTCCAACACTACACATTTATTTTATCAGTTGCTCAAGAATCACGACAATGAATACTGAGAGAGTCAATGAGCAAAAGCAGCATTGAGTCGAGACGTAAGCTCTGATAAACTCCAGATACAGACGCTGTAGCACACCACTGATGTGTTGCTAGCGAACAAAACGGCTTTTAGAGACGGCATCTCTCCGAAGCCGGTGCCTCTGAGAGACATAGTTTTTCTGTTCAAGCGTCGGGAGACGAGGCAAGACACGCAGGGAGACCAAGTTTGGGTTTTCTGATAATCTTGTTTAGATCCCTAAAATCGTACTGACAATATATATATTTCGTCATATCGCACATCCCTAGTCCGGAGTGTTTCGGCCATAGGATCTCTATAGTTTTGGCGGCATGTTGTATAGGGGTATAATGGGAGTCTACGCAACGCGGAGATACACATTTCCCAAACCGCACAGAGAGTTATGTTTCTCGTTATTTTCTCATGTAGTGGTTAACCTTCCTGGAGTCCAATTAATAAAATGTAGTAATCATATACAATACCACTATGATAATTACCATTATATATGACATTTGAAAAACTAAATAAAGACATTTCAGATTACATGTTTTCCAGATTACATTTTTTGTATACGGCAACTTGACATTCAATAGAAGCCATGATAAAGGGTCATGCATTTCAACATCATTAGTAGTATATGGACATTTTGGCAACCTAGTTCTGGACATGCTGCAGTTTTAATCAGTCTAACCCTGCAATAGGATGTGTGCATGTGGCAGAGAGCAGCGCATGGACACTGAATGAATTACATTTATTACTGACGAACGGAAAACAGAATTCATAACATTCTAGCCTAATAGTAATTAATTCTTTAACAGCCAAAAAACAAAGAATTGATACATACAGTATGTGTCTTTGGCACAAAAAAAGGAGAGGGGTCCTTTCTTTTGTGCCAAAGACACATTGTGAATCCATGTGCATTACTCCCCATCTCTCTAGCCGTGGTGCAGCTCGCATTAGCGGTAGAAAACTCCTCATTTGAAAACTGCTACTTGTGCCTGATATGAATGGAACACGCAATCTTAGTAAATCACCCGCAAATTAAGGACAACGCACACGCATGTTTCGGACCAAGGCGGTGGTAGTCCAGACAAAGGGGTCAGCTTGGACCGGACACAGGTAATGGAAACACACCAGAACAGTTCTAAAGCTACCCGTTCCGTACTGTTCTGTACTGTGGAAAAGGGGTATAAGGTATCACCGTTGTCCAATCTTACAAAAATATAAACTGTTGAGATGGGATAATGTCATCAAGTAGTCAAACCTCTGTCTCTTTTATAAAATCTTTAATGGTTTGTCATCCCCTCCATGCAACCAGTTTGTGAAATTAAGATCTAGCCCACAAATATTAACAGGAGGGTCAGCTCGAGGAGAGGGTTTTACTCCTCTGCAGAGAGGTGCCTTTAGTCAGAGCACTTTCTCAGTCCCCCAGAGCATTAGGGTAATTACCACATTCTATCTCTTTAAAAAGCAATTGAAGAATTGGCCATTTGAAATTAAAATTTTACAACATATCTGATCACTACACATCCATAAAGCTATTTCTATCCTTTTATACATTTATTGCTTTTTTATGGGATGGGAGAAGATGTTTGCATTTGATGACTGCGATGTTTATTTTATCTGTGCATTTTCATTAACATTCGTTCTATGCATTTTAACTGATTGTCTCGCATTTTTCATTGTACTGTAGATTCTCCCCTATATAGGCCTTTGAAAAAGCCTTGAATTTTAGCAACTATAACTAGCTTGTTTCTACAGCAGTTACGCTTTATAACTAATATGGGGTTGCTTCAAAATCAATAGAGGAGCAACTGTAGCAGATTTTATAGGGATTTTATTAGACTTTTTTTTCACATTTAGAGACATCTTGACTTGAGGGTAAAATTGAAGTTTTCTTGCTAAAATTTTTTATTAATTTTATTGTTTAAACGATAAAACCGAACTAAAATGAATTATATATCAGAGAAGTTTGCAACAATTACAGGTATTTACAAAGTAAAGCTGACAAGCATATTCTTAAGGAGCATAAATCACCCAAACATTCCACAATAGCAGTTCCATAAAAAACAGTTATGGACCAACCTGGATTCTGGTTAGGCTAACTTTATTTTCCTCAGAACATAAACTTCCTTTTGCTTGAGATGAACTAGAAAAGAGTGATACTGTCTTCTATTCCTCCACAAAACGTTATTCACGCATTCTTAGTCACTAAAAAGTATTACTTCCCATCTAAGGTCTTTTCCTGTGGAAACACTCCTCCCTGGTTATTTGTTTTTACCTGAGCTAATACATAGGAAAAGCAGGGACTTAGGAATGGCCTTAGAAAACTACATTGGTTCCATGAAAATGTTCTTTTTGTGAAAGACAATAAGAAAATTCTGCGCAATGGTCACATTATGTAGTATAAGGTTAGATTTAAAACTATATATATTAAGTCAACAAGTACTTGACAAGGTTGATATGATTTTGCAGAAAAAATCAACATTACAGTTGGTGTAATATTTTATTCTTTTTCTTGGAAATCAGATTTTCCAAGTTCCTGGTCAAAAATGCAACAGAACAATTTCTGAAATCATAATTTTCACTTTTGGGTAAGAATTTTAGCTAGGAGACCTAGTTTTCTGCTTAGTATGTAAGACATAGCAAAGGTTTTAAGTATAAAATTTTTACTACTGCTGACATTTAGTATCTTATGAAACCAGTGGCATATTTAACACATTATAATCTCTAATTGTGAATTTTATTGTTGTTGTGTTTGAAAGCAAGCATTTGTAGGGAAATTGTCATCTTGTATTGATAACAGTTGATGGCACCAAAACAGTTAGCAAAGCCCCATCGTTTATGATTTAGAGCTAAAAAAATTACTCAATGATTTTTCATATAATTGTCTCATTGAAATTCTGACAAACACACGACACAATTGTTTCAGTGTAGTAGCAGTTAGCTATCCAGCTAGCTAGCATAATTAGTGAGAACTTCAGTTTAGTTGTACTTACAAAATAAAAATTGAGAACTATTTGATTGTACAGCGAGTGAATATTCACAAAGCACAACACTACAGTCCTGTGAACCCTCACAACCCCACCCCTTAGCAGCTAACTGCACAGGAGTCCCCTTTCATTTTCCTATCTCCCCCTCATTATATAGAGCCAAATGTTGATTTAGCAAGCCACATTCTGGTTGGTTCCAATTTACACTGCTTCAAAGTTTTGTCAGAAAAGGGAAGTTGGTAGGTCGGCCATGTCTTAAGTGGCATTTTGCTGTGACATTTGCTTGACATTAACGTCTTTGTCCTGACATTAGGCATTTTTCCCGACCAGGGAAGTGACATATAATACTACACTAATAATTGATGGTCTGCTCAGAGGCTTTGCTATGATTACCTTTTTTACAAAAACTCTTACTTATGACACAATAAGTAATTATACTATTTCAATTCAGATTGTATTCTATTAGCAGGACCAAACTAAGCATGTTAACTATTTACTGCCATTTTGTGCTCTATTTAGACAGCAAATACAGTAGCTACATGGCTAAATGTAAAGCCTACTTGTGTTGGCTCTGTCTGAAATGCAAATCATTGAATTTTTTTGAATGGCTTATTTCTTATATCGGTTTCTCGGTAGCAGTTTATGTGTAGGAAGTGTGTGCACATACATGCAAAGGCCAGTTCATAACTTCAAAGAGCCAAATCTCATTCAACAGCTGACTACAGATCTTATTAGTTCATTAATCAAACTCACAATTAATACCGCTACACCTCTTCAGGCTACTATACCCCCTTCTGCGTGCTCTGTTTAAACTGCTTCAGTGCTTAGTAAGTAAATATGAGAGGATGGTGTGTCTTTCTATCTTTAGTGCACCCCCAAACAGAGCCCCTCTCCAGACTTAATTTGCTGCTGTGTTTTAGGAAATGAGCCCGTGGTGTGTGAACAATGTAATGACCCTCTTTACGGCGAGCTGCAGTTATGAGTCACATAACTGTGTGTGATTGTGTGTGCATGCTGCATGTAGCTGCTCCATCTACAAGGTGCACACGCAGTCACATCTGCACGCTCCCACACTCGTGCACAGGCACTAAAATTAAACTCAAAGAACCCTCCATTTGATGTGTATGGAGCAAAATGAAAACATGAAAACATATAGGCTAGAACACTGTAGCATACACTAACTCTTCTGTTATATACAAAATACCAAAACGATAGGGAATAAATAGCATTTGCCTCTATGGCAAAAAGTTTTTCTGGTGGAATCAGTTTTGTGTTTCAATCATGTGCAGCACAATGCAGAAGACATGCCCAAATTTTTAGATACATTTGTATCGAGGAATCAGAATTTGTTATCTCTTTTAAATTATAGCTGTCTGTTTTTTCATTTTTCAAGCAGTCATAATGCCTAATTCCATACTCACTTTGCTTTGCTATGCCTTATATGCAAGCTTTTAGAATAACTGGTAAATACATGTTTTTTCCCCCCATTTTTAAAAAGGGAATGTGATTATAAAGGTTAAGACTGAAGTGTAAATGAAATTAAAATCCTGCAACCTTGCCAGGCTAAGTTCCTCATAATCATGATGGTAGTAACCGAATATATTGAGATGGAAAAGACAATTAGTTTCTTGTTAGAATGTTTAGGGAAAGCCAAAACACACCAATAAATGTATCAATGTACCGTATTTTCTGGACTATAAAGCAAACCTGATTATAAGCCACAACAGCGGAAAAAACAGGGTAAAACACAAATTTGTAATTAAACATTGTGCTCTCAATTAAAAGGCATAGGTGTTTTAATGTGTAATTACATGAAGCCGCCAGCGCTTTATTTCTTCTTTAAAAGCCAGAACGACTGCCTTTTACTTAAAAACTGCATCATATCTATGTCATTGTTTGTTTTCCATAATGAGGGTTTGTGCATGAAAACTTGTTTTCGCAAACTGCCTCTCATTCGTAATGTCTGTCTGTTCCACTTTTCCACTTTATTTTCATCGTTTGCATAAAAACTCTCTCTCTCTCTCTCTCTCTCTCTCTCTCTCTCTCTGTGTGTGTGTGTGTGTGTGTGTGTGTGTTTTTGAAAAATTTATGTGACATCATTTTTTATGTTTGTTTTCGAAGCTGTCACTACATGCAAGGGTCCTCCTGCTGTTTACCGCACTATAGAACTTTTCACCCGTGGACCGCTTACCCGGAAGTACTGACTGAGTTTTGCTTCACGGCAGTATGCTACATGCTACCTAATAATATAAACAAACCCGCTATTTTGAGACTTGACCCATGGCACATCCACCAAAGAAACCAAAGAAGACGTTATCAGAAGTTAGGAAAATTAACTGGGCTGCTGTAGCTTCACTGCTGGAGGTTTGTTTACCTCCACACAAAAGAGGGCGAATGGATGTGGTGTGAAGCTGGCTACTGCAGTTGAGCCAGCTTCTCAAAGAAGATGCTATCCGAAGAAGTGAGGAAAAGAAAGTGGGCCTCAAAAGGCGCTGAGATATGCAGAAACTTCACTGCTGTAGAAGGCTAGTTAACCTCATTCAGTTAACATAATTCATACCGGGGGGGAACCCATTCTGTGCCCTGTTATGAATTGCGGGTAAGGAAGGTTGTAGCATGCTGAGGCGCGCAGCTGGAAGATGTGAGAAAACCACAAAAAACACAGATCAAAGAGCATTTCCTTTCCTTCACTGCTGTGAAAGATCTTTTCTTGAAACGGTTACTCAGTTTAGGTCCAAGTAGGATTAGCTTCTAAAACCCAGTGTTACAACTTTTCAGTTTTGTGTGGACAGCCGCTGTGAGTGAGACGACACAGTAGGATGTATGGATGCTGAACTAGCCATGTTCCTTCTGTATTGATAAGGATTAAATGCTTGCTCTGGGGTTAACTGGGCATGATGATGTGACACGGTGCCGGGGAAAATGATGCTTCACCAACTGACACACCATCAGATTAATATTTTTTTGTTTTAGCTAGTGAGCTTGTAAAACCGTCAGTAGATTTGTTCAGAAGCGCTCCATAGAATTTTTTTTTTTTACAACAGTGACGTTAGGGCGCAAGCCATGAGAGCGCGACCGAGGGAAAATATCTGCAAAGTTACGGAGTGTGTCTTTAAAGGCACAGAAGCACAAAGGTATCCTCTGATGAAGACGTGACTTGTACAATCCAGAAATCAAGGAGGCCATCTTGTGGCCGTTAGCAATAAAAATCCATAAATAAACCAAACCGGATAATATGCTGCATGGTTGAAAACGTGAGAAAAAAGTATTCGCTTATAGTCCAGAAAACACGGTAAACTGTCCACTGTTGCCGCATGCTTGCTGGGTAGCAAAATGGCTACAATTCCAACTTGATACAATCAGCTGGGCTTTTTTTTAGAAAAATAACATTTTACCAATGAGCACTATTAACTCAATTTGGCTGGACTACATTTTACCCATTATTTTTATATTTATGGACATGAACAGGATCTGTTTATCTCATATACTGCCTAGAGATGATATGTCGCGAACCACTGAATGAATGACTGAAAGAACTAATATAAAAACTGTATATGAACCTGTGAAAAAGGAATCTGTCCTTGTTACGGCCCACCGCCAGATGGAGTCTAGGAGAAGGGAGGAAGTAACAAAGTTGATGCAGGTTCAAATGAAAGGGCAGTCAACAAGTTTTAGCCAACAGTAGTTTATTTAAAAAGTAAATGAAAGATGCTGTGGCTGGATCCTCCTGAAAAGTAAAAACAAGTAAAACAAAACCAAACTCCAGTCCAGAAAAACTGGTATTCCCTCTCTCCAACTATAGGAAGCTAGAAAGAAAAATCACCCTCAACAGGGGAAAAATGACCAGTGGAAGTAACAACCAAAAACAGCCTCTTTTAACAAAGGAGACAAACCAAAGGAAAAGCTCAATCAAGAAGTAACACTCCTACACACAAATGAGTGTAACAAGCATCTTCCTTCACAAAGGAATAAATGACCTCAGCAGCTAGAGGTCATGTGGTCAACCTGCACACAAGCAACAAACCCACAGTCTGAGCAAGGGCTGACAGACTGGGTAGGTTTGCCACACCGTGTATACCCGGCCTCAGGTTGATTGGTAAATGGGCGTGGCCGCACCTGCCTGCACTGCCTGGCAGAGTGAGGAAGTGTAAAGAAAACAGGACATCCACAGAGCTGCATGTAACAGTCCTTATAATTCTTCAAAAAAATGAAAACAGCAAAAATCATTTCAGTTTATAAGAACTGGGTCCTTTATTATCTGTCATGTTCTTTGAAATACTAAAGATTTTGAAAAGTGGTATATATTAAGAAAATATAGAAGTTTTTGTAGAATACACCGTTTCTATTGTTTCTAAATAATATAAAGATTATTACAGCATATTTAATTTGTAAACAGTTAAGAATAAGAAATGGTATAATGATGGATATTGAGATGGGAAAAATCTAAATTAAATAATTTGGTAATTGTAAAAAGGAGGATCTAGTCAAAAAGCATACAAACTTTTGCATTTGGGTATTTGAGGTTTTGAAAAGTTGTTTAGGAATATAAGCGTATTTGTTGATCTTGTATATTCTAAGTTGAGCGTATGGGCATATGGACTGGTGACCTAAACTTGGTCTACCCCACCTCTCAACCAATAACCGCAAGAGAAAGGCACCCAACCTGCCTCGACTCTTCGAGGATAAGCAGGATGGATGGATGGAACATATGGAAAACCATTGTTAATAATAAGTAACGCTAAAAGCTAAATAACTAATTCAACAGTTTTGGTCTTATAATGTTCCCTTATTCTTGAGGCAGGGCCCTAACTGACAGAAACAAAACATTTGTGTACTTTACAAAGCCTAGTCATTGAGCTGCTTATGCTGAAATTTGAAGACTCAGTTGATCGAATTTTGTATTAAGCTCACATGAAGTATTGAAATAATTTCACGGACATTTTTTATCAGAACATCATAAGAGAAAATAAGGATTTTTTTTCTTTAAAATGAAAAACGTAAACGAAAGCAGATGTCTTTTTTCATTATTTTCACAATCTGCATAGCTTTGAAGATGTATTAATTTATCAGTTTCAGAAAGACTTTACCTCATGCGATTCACTGTAAACATGTTTACATATTCATGCTTCTGGTGGGATAGAGAGGATTCAGAATGTGGGTGGCAAGATGGAGTACCTGGAGAATTCCACGCAGGCAACGATAACATGCAAAATACACATCAGGACAGCATTAAGCCAGGCTTGAACCAAGAACATTATTGCTTTGAGGCACTTGTACAAAGAAAGACCGCTCTGCCACCTGGATTCCAGTTTGTTTGTTTGTTAAGCCTCGCAAAACTTGATCTATGACTCATTCCAAGGAAAACAAATGGACCCGAGGCATTAAACATTCTTGCCAATTCTGGGGAGTTGGAAAAAGGAAGAAATTGTAGAGAGTAGTGTGGTTAAAAACAAGCATTGAAAAACCTTTGAAAAATTGTTACATCTATTGCTCAAGACCAAATGAAAAAGTATGGGTGTTTCGTTTAAAATACGAATTTTAGATGAGGACTTTGGCAAAAAAATGTTTCTTAGTAAATCATCAAAAATGCTGCCAGAATGTTTAGTTCACTGCCACAGTTACTGGCTTAGTTGCTGCATACGTCCCACCATCCCCCTTGACTGGACACAAAGCTTTCTCCTTGCCTTCGGCTGGGGTCAAGATGCATTTAACTGAAGTAAGAAGTAATATTTAAACTGGGGGGAAAATTTCCGTAGGTTTTCATCCTAATTACAAGAAGAAAATGAATAAACCTGAGTGCAGGGTAATAGTCATTGCTCTTCTGATGTTGGCCTCGGGTTCTTTCTGATAAATTAACCTAAATAAGCCGTCATTAGAGAGAATTAACAATGGAGCTATTTTCAGGAGGTTCATTAATAGAAACTGGAATTAGGAGTAGAAATAAGATGTCAGATTGGTCTGTGTGTGGTGGATTTATTCACACAAATCATAAAAAAATGGTTGGTTTCATTTGCCTTTTCTGTTGGAGAATATTTGATTAAAAAAAATACATTTTAAATGTTCTTATGTTCGTGAGCTCTTTTAGGCTGTGAAAAAGATCTGCAAAATCTCATTAAGTGGATCAAAAGCGGGGTCCGCGCTATGTCAGATATTTTATAACTTCAAACATTGACATTGTACCATCAGGGCTACCATAAACACTGTACTATAAAATCAAACAAAGGACAGACTGAATAAAAAAGTACACAAAACTGATCATTTCCAAAAGTCAATGAGATGTATATCGAAAAAGGTGAAGCAAGATAATGAAGGGGTAAACATTTTAAACTGGGTTAGAAGCCAGATAGTTAAATTGTGTTTTTAGCTGAAATTTTAATTCAGCAAGTTAACATTCTGTTGACTTGATGTGGTTTGATTATTTAAAATCTGAACCATGTGAGAACCAATAGGTATGCTGTATTTCACAGTTAATTCTTGATATAACTGTGTATAATTGTGATCATGTTTTTTTAATTCTGCGGGGAAGGCATAGGAATGTGGTTTATGTGGGGTCATTTTAATCTGTAAAGCACTATGAGATGCAATTCTGTATGAAAACCCCTTTTATCAATGAAGTTTCATTGAATTATTTATTAAAAATACTCAGACTGGTCAAAATATGAACTGAGTAATTTGCTAATACAATAAACAAAAGTTATTTTAAACCAAAAATGATTTGATACCTAATTTCAGATTTACGGAAGTGTTGAACTGCCAGAGATGGGAAATAGATTCAGGAGCATCTCGTTATAAGGAGATACCCAACTGTTGTAATGAAAGCTTCTCGTTAAAACGAAATATAGAACTCGTTATAATAAAAGTTTCTCATTATAACGAGGTACCAAACTCGTCATAACGAGAAAGTTACGTAATGTAATCATGTAAACCACCTTGAATTACCTTGTGTTAAAAGTCTGCCATACAAATACAATTACTTTGCATTGCCTATATAAACTGAATTGAAATATTCAGAAAATAGTGGTACGCGGAGACGGCCCGTTGCTGTGTTTTACTGACTGCAGGAATAAATGCCCATGTTCTGTTACAGAAGTGCACTGGCACTCGCGATTTTCTACATCTTCATGCGGAGTTTACAAGAGGGGGAGGTGGAATTAAAAAGGGGCTCCTTCTGACTCTCCATCTTCTCTCTCAGTTTCTTTAGACGACACTCAAACATCCCGCAAGGTGTTTGCATTACGTTATGACCTTTCTCGTGTTAACGAGTTCTGTATCTCATTATAAAGAGAAACGTTCTCGTTATAACGAGATAATGCTCCTGAATGTATTTCCCACCTCTGGCAGTTCAGCACTTCCGTACAGATTAAATTGAAAACTGTATGTTCTTTTCTACTTTACTATTTTCACTCCCATCTGCAGTTATGCGGGCGCTGTACCGGTCTGTCGTGGTGAAGAGAGAGCTGAGCCGAAAGGCAAAGCTCTCAATTTACCGGTCGATCTACGTTCCTACCCTCATCTATGGTCACGGACGCTGGGTGGTGACCGAAAGAACGAGATCGCGGATACAGGCGGCTGAAATTAGTTTCCTCTGCAGGGTGGCTGGGCTCTCCCTTAGAGATAGGGTGAGAAGCTCGGTCATCCGGAGGGGGCTCAGAGTAGAGCCGCTGCTCCTCCACATCGAGAGGAGCCAGTTGAGGTGGCTCAGGCATCTGGTCAGGATGCCTCCTGGACGCCTCCCTGGTGAGGTGTTCTGGGCACGTCCCACCGGGAGGAGGCCCGGAAAAAGACCTAGGACTCGCTGGAGGGACTATGTCTCCCGGTTGGCCTGGGAACGCCTCGGGATTCCTCCTGAGGAGCTGGCCCAAGTGACCGGGGAGAGAGAAGTCTGGGTCTCTTTGCTTAGGCTACTGCCCCCGTGACCCGACCCCGGATAAGCGGAAGATGATGGATGGGAGGGATGGATATTTCACTCCCACACACCTAATATCAAACTACATGAAAGTTTGTGGTAGGAACGAGACAAAACGTTGCTGGTCAAATAATTTTTTTTGTTGCCCTTTTTCGTTTATCCTGATTTTCTGATTCACTCTGTTTGGAACTTAGTAAAAATCTAAAACGTTTGCATGAATTATAGTCCTGATGATTAGCCAAAGCCTTGGATTTTCCTCTGAAACAACATGGACAGTTAAACATGATGGAGTACATGAAGTTCTGACGTTGTGTATAAGAAGAGTGATCCGAGATGGTTCTGTCTTTGCCTCTGTAGGAGCGTTTACTGCTATCCTTGCTGCCTGCACACATAGCCAGAGTGATGAAGGCTGAAATCATCCAAAGGTTGCAGGGACCAAACTTTGGTCGAACTGAGAGCACCAACAACTTCCACAACCTCTATGTGCAGCGGCACACCAACGTCAGGTACACTTTTATTTCCTTTATCTGTGCCTCCACATGTAATAAAGGTTATTATTCTCTGCTCCCAACTTAGCTCTTGATTGCTCCATCCTGCTCTCCCCCTTATCGCTGCTCTTTTCTCACTTCCTTTTGTCCAGCCGTCTCTACCTGCTGATAAATCTTTATTTTTATTTTTCTGGCCTCATTTTCCTTTCTCAGGCTCCTTTACCTTTCTTCGGTCATCTTGTTTCATGTTCTTACCACACATTGCCATGGTGAAATTCAGCTGAAATTTAACCCAACTCCTTTTTCCACCGATGTCCCTTTACCAGACAGAGAAGGACCTTTTGTCCTCAGCTCTCAATGACGTTCTTCTCTGTACTGTTAAGGTTTATCATCACAGCACTGAAGGGCACAGATCTTGGCTCACGATGAGAGAACCTCAAACCTGAGCCCCCTGAAATCCTGTTTTCTGTCATCCTGGAGCTTTGCTCAAAACGCAATATTTCTGTCCAATTCTGACCTCAGCCCGGTTTATGGGTGAATGTGAAGTGTCCTTGTGTTTATCTCGCTATTTTTCCTCCACAAAAAACACATTTTCCTATGGTCCAACTCACACCTAGTGGGGAGAAGAGACCAATTTCTTTTACGAACAAGGAACAGACACTCAAGGACACTGATCTGTGCCATTTTACTGGGAAATACACTGTCTACATGATTTTTTCTTTTATGATTCTTTTTTTTCTATGCAAAATTGGGTTTGGTTAGTGTAATTAGACTGAAGCTACATCTTTTTAATAAACCAAAGTGTGGCCCTGTGGGAAAAGTTTGGTAACCACTGCTTTAAATGTATTAGATTTAAATGTTTTTTGGATATTTTTTTACATTTTCAAAACAAAAATAAAAATGTAATAAAAAAATGAGTCACTGAGAAACTTGCCTAGTTACTACACAAAAATAAAAATTAGAATTTTTACATAATCTACACTGAAACAAAAAAAATCAAATGGAGTAATAGTCACATTTTCAAAAATTTTAACATCTGTAGTCTCTTTTCAATTCCAACATTTATGAGCGGGCCCCAGACAGGTTTGAGGGGCCCTGAGCAACCGCTTAGTTCACTTCTGCCTTGCGCCGGCTCTGCTTGAAGTAAACAATATTCATTTCCTTATCTGAAATTTAAAAAAAAATACAAGTAGTAAGATGTGTAAATGTTAATTTAATGTAATGAAATGAGCTGTGGTCATCGGCAGATATTTTGTCCTGGCAGAGAAAGACAATAAAAAGGAAACTAAAGCATTTTTTTTTTCCTATCAGAAAAACATCTTCTACTCACAAACAATAATCACAGACAGTTGTTTTTGTGGCAGTAACTGCATTCTTTTCCCCTAAAGCAGAGACTTGTTGGGCCGTTTTTCATAATCTTTGGGGTGAAACCAATGTTTTTAAAACAGGGAACTGTTTTTCATGGCAGGAATGAAACCTGTTAGGAATAAACGAGAGTAATAAATATGAGCCAAGAGAGAATTCAGAGGATTCTCTGACCATTCAAATCTCATCAAAAAGGATAAACATGCTGATTTTTTGGGTTTATTCTCCTTAACCCCAAAGGATTGACCCAAATAACAAACCGTTCTAAAAAGGAACAACTGAAAACCAATGTGTGTTAACAGGGCTATTTTTGTTTGATTCTACTCTCTGCAGCATACTCTATGCCGACATTGTGGGCTTCACTCGGCTGGCCAGTGATTGCTCCCCAGGCGAACTTGTGCACATGCTGAATGAGCTCTTTGGCAAATTTGACCAGATTGCTAAGGTAAGACAACATCATCGATAATCAGATCTGTTTTTAAGTCAAATGAGTGATCAATTTCTAATCATTACATTTCATAAAAAGAATATCCCTGATGACTAATTACACTTTAGGTTATTATGAGAAGTTAAAAACTAATTTTCTTGAGTCTTCTGTGTGCTTGTCTGTGGGTTATTCTATTGGGAGACATGCAGACCAGGATTCTCCCCAACAGGGATCTTAGTAGATCACCAGACTTTACTAGACAGACTGAAAATCTGGTTGGCCTCTTTTCTTTAGTAAATATGGTTATGTGCTCCTCAGGAATCCACAAAACCAATTTTGGGGTTCCCCAAGGTTCAGTTTTAGGTCCTATTCTTTTTAACTGGTACATGCCTCCACTTTGGAAAGTGTTCAGGAGACAAGGCAATGACTTTCACAGCTATGCTGATGATAGACAGATTTACATTGCGGTGTAAAGAGCCGGGTTAACGTCCTTTTAAACTGTATTTTAGATATTAAAACATGGAAGGCAGAATACTTCCTTAAGCTCAACCTCTTTAATTATCTGTCCCGAAGACAATAGTGAGATCATTTTGCATAAACTGCAGGGTTTTAAATGTTCTGAATGTGTTAGAAATATAGATGTCCTTTTTGACCCTAAACTAGATTTTATTCCACAAATAAATAATGTAATAAAAACATTGTCAGAGTTTAGACTATTGCAATGCCCTGCTCTCTGGTCTTCCGAAATAATTGATCTTTCTTTCAGTCATTTATAAATGTCTTTTAATGATCTTGGGCCTTCTTGTTTATCAGTCCTGCTTTTTAAGCACAAGCTCTCACAGACCTTGAGGCATTTTAGCTGTAGCAAGAGTAAGAGCAAAAACAAATGGTGAGGGGTTTTGCCATCACTGTGGCCCTCGCCTGTGGAACAGAAAGCGTTAATGTTTTCAAAAAGAGACTCAAGACCTACCTTTATTAACTTAGCTTTAAAAATGATACCTATATATTTTATTTATAGTTTTCAAGTATTTATTCAAGGATAAATTGAGATTAAAAAATCTGGGTGGTCACTGTGCAGGCAGCCACTGTGACGGAGGGTGGGCTGGCTCATGATGTGGGCGGCTCCCCGAGATATTGTTTCCTCACATCCGTGTCAAGTAGGGCCCGACCGATATGGATTTTTGGGTTCCGACTGCATTCAGTATAAAACAGTAGCAAAGGCTAATAGCCGATATAATGGCAGATAAATTCCCCTCCAGTAAAAAAAAAAAGCAAACAAACAAACAAAACAATAAAGCACATTAAGTTTAAACCCTGCATTTTCTGCTAATTTTGATGCTCACATATTTCTCCCTAAGCTTTTCTGCACATTATGTACATATTTGTAAATATTTTTAGTTATTTAAACATCTTTAAGTATTCTGATCGGTTTCACATTACAACCTGGGTATGCAACTTTATCTTTATTTTTTTTAAATCGTAATAACTGCACATTACTCTGTTTTTGTAACTATGTCCATTATGCAATTTTTTTTTCTGTATTCTGTTTTTTGCTTTTGCTGCTGTTGCAGCCAATTTTCCCCTTGTTAAACAACAGAGCATTGTTATATTCTATTCTACACACCAAAGAATATCTTAATAACTCACTGTAGATTCCAAACAGTGCATCATTTGCCGTCCCCCCTCCAAAAATAAAATAAAGTATTGGCAATTTTTTACAGAGAGCTGAAAATATCCATGACCCCCATAAAGGCCGATAAGGGGGTGTCTCAGCTATCACATTGTGATATATGGAGTCCATTCTGGACCAGTAAATTAGTTTATCTGACTACAATAGACTACGTACCCAAGACAACTATTTCTGTTTCTGACCAAATGGCATCTGGCCCTTTCCATCGTCCCCTCTCTGAGCCCTGTATGTGTGCAGGATGCCCACAGTGAATGTCAGTCTCATGGGTGCTCAGCTATAAGGGTCTGAACAGTTCAGTCAGGCTTCCTTAGCTTAGTGTCCAGCAGCTACCTCCTCCTGAAGCTGTAGTTACATAAAAAAAGGGAAAAAAACAGGCCAATGGTGAGCTGTTACTCATCCCACGTTTGGAATAGGAGCTAATGTGGTGTGCATGTGGGTGTATGATTTTTTTAAAAGCTTGGTGGATCTGACTGTGGGTGCTGTGTGGAATTTAGGAGTAAATGAAACATTAAACGTTAACAAAGATATCTGATCAAGGCTAAGCTTTAATTTGTCATCTTTGACTCTTTCTTTCAGGAGAACGAGTGCATGCGGATCAAGATCCTGGGCGACTGTTATTACTGCGTGTCCGGACTTCCAGAGTCGCTGCCAAACCATGCCAGGAACTGCGTGAAGATGGGCCTGGATATGTGTGAGGCCATCAAGTAAAACACCAGACCCCACCCCCACCCCCCCACTTCTTTTCGTTAGTGTGCACACAAACAAACGCGAGCCTGTTAAACAGATTGAGCAGAAGGAATGCCAGAATAAATTCCAGCTCTGTTTAAACTCCGGAGTAAACACAGGGTGAATTCGATTTGATAAGCCTTCCAACTGAACCATCAGAAAATTCAAACTAATGAATGCATATCATAGTTTAGCTGTATTATTTTTCTGCTCTCCGTCTCTCTCTTTCTCTCGCTCTCATGCATGAAGAAGGGCATTAGTTTGACAGACAGCTGCGTTTTGGCGTGCTAGCGCTGACCTTTAATCAAAGTCTGCAATTACGCACCCGCAATTACGCAGCAGTTTGTGGATTTCACTGTAGCTTTTAAAATGATCCAACTGATTTTAATTAGATTGAGGACAAAACTGTTTCGTTTGGTGTGGACCCGGTCTGCTTTGGCCTCTGATGAGTTGTTTTTTTCTCTCAAACAAAAGCACTTCTAAAGCCTTACAAATGGGTTCCCATCCCTTGAACTATTAAACAATTTCCTGCATAACAGCCACACATTTTAATATGATGGATTTGGGTTTTATTTGTTAGACCAAACGTAGTGCATAATTGTGAAGTAGATCGAAAGTGATGGTTTGTGAGGTTGTTTCTGAATTAAACATCTGAAAAGTGTGGCGTGTATTTATAATTAACCATTCTGAGAAAAGAATATGCTCTTATCTAGACCCTCTAAATCAGCCCAAAACAGTTTTCCTTCCAGCCTTCCCCTGTGCTTAGCTCCATCCATCCTCATATATCAACTCTGACAAGCTTCCTTGTCCCTGCTGGAAAGAAAACCCCTCAACACAGCATGATGCTCCCACAACCGTGTTTTACAGTGGGGATGGTGTGTTTAGGATAATGACCAGTGTTATTTCTGATCCATACAAACCATTTTGCATGCATGCCAGAGCACCTTCTTCCACATATTTACTGTGAGGATTGAAGGCTGTATGGAAACCCGGCAGTGGAACTACATACGAACTACAATGCTTCTTCTTGCCAGTCCTCCATAAAGGGGGTTCTGTAGTAGGGCTGGACGATAATTCGATAGCAAAATATAAATATATATATATATATATATATATATATATATATATATATATATATATCGATAGAAAAAAAGGGGGTTTATAAAAAAGTTTGATAGAAAAACGTTTCCCCTCATTTTTTTATCATACCCTATCAGGTAGCTTAATACAAAAATCATTACTTACTCCAAACGAATCATTAACGCTTACCCATGCAGCTCTGTCAGCCACCCTCTCTCCTTTCAAACCACAAAAATGATTTGAGCTGAAACAGAATTTTTTGATGGTCCCTAAGCGAACAATTGCCGTGACTTCGCCGCGGTTAAATGTCACAGCAAGGGAGCAGCGGAGGAAGTTGTTCCGGATAAATGTTTCAGTGGCTCAGGTAAAGGTTGCGTCCCGTTTCGAACCAATCCTCGACCCACTAAAAACACTAAACATAGATAATAAACCTAATATAATACTATGATCAGTTGTCTTAAGCAGTAATCCCCTCTTCCGGCTCGCTACGAATCTCTTACAGAGAGACACAGGAAACGTACCCAGGTCGCACTGCTAACAACACCTGTAGCTTTTAAAATGTCCCCTCGGTTCTGCTCCCGGTCTTCAGAAGTGAAAAACGCTTTAAAAACCACTACAGGGTTGGATAGACCTACCGGCTTCAGCTCTGAATGGCTTTGGTTACGGAGTTCTTGGCTCCGTCTATACTCTGGTGAGTAGCTGGTTAGCTTTAGCAAACAGCTGAACCAGAGCTGAACTGAATTATAATATGCTTTATTGACAAACGTGAGGGTGTGTAGTTTTTGCAGTACATCATTGAAAATAGCCATTAAAATATTATGTAATAATAATTACGTAAACTACATTAATTGCAAAATATTGGCGATATTGTAAAATATGACTTTAAAAATCAGTTTCAGAATACATAGGCGCGGGTCCTCTTTTCAGGGAAAAGACATATTAGATGACGTCTTTACTTCCACAAGAGCCCGTACGGACAAAGCGCACGGAACACGCCTGCTATTAAAACATTGATTACCCCCCAAAATGCAAAAAAGTTTAGCCATAAATACATTTTTACCTCTTCGCTAGTTCCAAGCAACGAAAGAGAGACTGATGTGCTCAAATATATATATATATATATATATATATATATATATATATATATATATATATATATATATATATATATGTTAATAATATTAGTTTTCTTTGTATTTACTGATGTTACTCAGGTCTCTTGATTTGTTTCTGTCTTTCAAACTTAGTTCTCATAATATAGTGTTTAAAAAATTTGTGAAATTAATTCTTAGTTAAAATGAGTGAATTGAAGAATAACAAATTGACCGGGGAGGCACTTAAAATATATATTTTTGCATTTTGTGATATTTATTGATAATTATCAATATCAATCAATATAACTATTCCTTTATCGATATGCTCTTTTTCTATATAGTCCAGCCCTATTCTGTAGCACACAACTAATACGCCCCTCTTCCACTATAAAGACAGAGCTTCTCAGTGGGACTCAACAGTGGGTGTGGTTGCCGTAGTAGGGCGGTCCACTTGGAAATTTCAAAAAAAGTAATGAGACATGAGCTGTACTTGACCTAAACGCAACACAACACCATCAACGGAATACATGGAAACTTTGGTGAACATTCTGCTCAGTCCGTCGCTTTTTGTCAGACTCAATAAAGAAGAGAGGCAGAAAAGACGAGACAAAGCATTCTAGAGAAGTACACAGAGTCTGTCACGTAATCAGTGACTCCACCCCCTGGCCAATCAGTGATCGACTGTTTTCTGACATGGCGTCTTTAGCCTGACTTGGTACACTTGGAACCCCAAGTGAATTGGTTCTAAAAAAGGAGCTGGTAGCACATAGCTGTTACTATTGGAAAAGCCTCATAACCACGCTGAGTTGAGTCGAGCTACGCTGTTTTGGCGCTAGTAGAAAAGGGCAAAGGGATTATTTTACTGCCAACATGAGCACAGGGTGTCTGCAGCTCCTCCAGAACTTCCATGGGCCTCTTCCCTAATTAACCCTGATCTTCCCCATCTTGTCATTTTCGGTGGAGAACTATGTCTTGCTAATTTTGTTGTTTTCATTGATGGATGATATACTGACCAGAGCTGTGTGAGATGCTCAAAACTTGGAATATTGGCCAGCAAAGGTTGAAGGAAAAATGCTGAATTTTTACATGTCAGTCAAAAGCTACAAAGAGCTAAAGCCCGCGTTTGGAAAGCACGCAACTTCCTTGCTCGTGCACATTACAGAGCAGTACTACCCCCGTTGTCATGGACCAGAACCATCCACTAGGGAGCAGCTCAGGGAGAACGTCAGATGAGAGAACGGGTGTCGTATTCCATGCAACGCACCAGTCTGTTTAAGCATGCTTGTTGGTCCCTTGAAAAACAAAAAGACAAACATTTTCCTCAATCTATAAAATCCCACCCGATGCGCCAGACAGCATGTGAAAAGTGGAAAACAGTTGGTCAACCATGCATAAACTCAACCTAAACCTCGCTTTAAACTCTTGTACAACGTTCTCCACGAACCATCTTGTGTGTTCCTTGGTCTTCGTGATGCTTTCTGTTCTTTAATGTTCTCTTACAAGCCTGAGACCCAACATAACATCTGAGATCAAAGTAGACACAGGGGACTTAGCATCTGTCTTCTGTTTGCAGGTTGTTGCACTTTATTCTATGTAGCGGTATCAGCGTAAGTAGCGTGTATAAATACACAGAATACTTCTATTGGTTTACACTACACTACTTTGTGTTCTGACTATCACTTAAAATCCTAATAAAACACAGACGATTATGGTTGTAACAAAACAAAAAAAGGGGTCTAAAAACGCTTTTCCGGGGCACTGCACATGTTTCTGGTCTGCTTTTGCTTCACATTTTCCTCCAGGAAACAGATTTCCGCTCTGTCCCATCCTCAGGAAGGTCCGAGATGCCACCGGCGTGGACATCAACATGCGTGTCGGCGTCCATTCCGGGAACGTCCTCTGCGGGGTGATTGGCCTCCGCAAGTGGCAGTACGACGTGTGGTCACATGACGTGACGCTGGCCAATCACATGGAGGCGGGCGGCGTGCCGGGGTGAGGTTCTTCAAATGGTGCAGCCATTTCACACTAGTGTTTATTTGTAATTATGGTGCATGCATCACACCTCGCCTTATTACGGTGGCAGGAGAAACGTACTTTCAGTAGGACTTGGAACATGAGACAAGTCTATTATAATTATACCTATTATTGCATTTTAGTAAATTATAGCTACCTCAGTTGACTAAGCAGCTCTGCATTAGTTATGTCGCCATTAGGTCTGCTTGCCTGGCCCTGTAACAAGCTTGTGAAAATTGGCCAGTGGGTAGGTATATGCCTCTCTGAAAATAAGCTCTCTTGTACCACAGCGTTGTCTCACCGGGCTGCTAATGGTTTGTCTCCTGCTACGCCAGCTAAGAGGTATTTGTGGGAGAGAGAAAAAAAACAAAAACACATCAGCTGAAAAAGTAAAAAACAAAATGTATTTCCATCTCCTCCTTAACTGTGTACGGAAGGGATAACAAACAGAGATTAAAAGGGAGAAGGAAATGTTGAGAGCAAATAATGAGTTTTAGTAGAGCTGTCAGCGGCACAATGACGCAAGAACTTCACCTTTCATTATTCGTCCACTCATTTATCTTCAGGAGGGTCCACATCTCCTCGGTGACGCTGGAGCATTTGAAAGGCTCCTACAAGGTGGAGCCCGGAGATGGACAGAGCAGAGATTCCTACCTGAAAGAACATAACGTGGTCACCTACTTGGTGATCAACCCCAAGGTGAGATACCGCCACAGGCCTCCATTTGCCCACATGTTCCACTCTTGTTGTAGGTCGGAAGCAGTTTCACGAGACATTCAGCTAGCTGTGCTGTACATTTAAGCTAGAACAGTGAACATAAAAAAAAAAAAACGTTTAATTATTTACAGTGATGTGGATGAAGTAGAAAAGCTTTTTGTCACAATGAAATATTTTAGATTATAAAACTAATTTTGACATTTGGCAAACCAAATGGCCTCATTACAGGGGAACAAATCTTGATGTTGAACATTATCATGCTATTATTTGCTAATTAATAATAAACACAACTGAGATGGGTTTTTTTTTCTTGCTAGCTGCAGTGACAGCCACCTGTCGCATTACAAACACAAACTTAACTATATTTTACCGGGATTCTTCTGACTGATCAACCCAAGAATAATCGAGACGTGGTGGGATAATAATGAATTCTTCTCAAATAACAAACTAATAAGTGTTTCCTGCATGTTTGTTCAGCACCCCGGACTCAATGTGCTAATGTACTTTCTTAAAGAAACATCATTCTCCCATCAACAATTAGTTTTCCTTCCTTTGTGAAGAAGAACAGCACCACAGCATGATCCTGCTACCACCATGTTTCGAGATGTGGATGTTGCGTTCAGGATAATGTGCTGTGTTTGTACCTTTTTTGATAACAAACTGAACAATGTTTTGTGAGATCTGGGACAGTATTTTACGAGCTAAACCTCTGATACTTTCTCCATGACTGGTTTGGTGTGTTCTTTGGTCTTCGTGATGCGTTTTTATTCTCTAATATTCTCGGACAAACCACAGAACTCTTCGTGGTACACCTAGACTCATGTTTTAACTGAACAGGACTTAGGCGACTTCTGAAGTCGACTGGTTGCTCAGAATTTGGGGCGATCAATGGAAACTTAAAGTTTAATCATAATAATTTGTAGGATTCATTGTGATAATTATAATGATAAAAAAGTTAAAACGGATGAAATAAACATGTATTACTACAATTTTCCTTTTGGATACAACTCTGATCTCTGTTCACAGTCAAACTTCAACAAACACAACACTGCTGATCGAATAAAATGAATCCAGTGCTGCTACTGCACTGCTAAACGATGCTTCAGAAGTTAATTAAACAATATTTTGCAAAAAATATTGATGTTACTTAAACTTTTGTGGAAACTACATTGCAAAAAATTATTGTTGAAACACACAAAGTAACAATTCCAAGCATACATTTAGGTTTGGCATCATTGACTATATTTTATTCTTGCCAACATAATCAGAATCATCGCAACTCAATAATTCTCAATCCATGATGCACTCCACACATTTCAAATTGTAATAAAGAGAAAACTGAAAAACTAGCACTCCACTTCATAATTATACACTACTTTTCTGCTGGGTCATCACAGCGGTCTGGGGAAAGTTTTTAATCATAAAAGTAAAAGGTCTTTTTTTCATGCTAACACGGAAAGGATTTCTAAAACAGAATGACAGCAATAGTACAAAGCTTATAAAACTATTTTTTATTTAATTGCAAAGCGCTACATATTGTTGTTATATTTTCAGAATTATGAAAAAGACACAAAGAAGCTGGTCTAACTCTCCATGTAATGGTTCAGGGTTTTATTTTTTCCGAAATCAAATAAAAAATAGAAATGAAATATTTTTTTTGTTTAATTTCTTTCTACTTTTCCAAATATTAGTTTGAGTACATAGTTTTCTATTTTGTTCTAGACAGATTATACCTGTTGCTGGTGGGCGAAACGTTTGCTGCTCCTCGGTAGCATAGAAGCCCAATAATGACAGGGAGAATTGTGTGGTTGTAACTAAAGAAAATGAGTCAAACTTCAGGGGAGCAGGAATACTTTTGGAACGAGCTGCAGTCTAATATGAAAGTGTTGGTTCTGGCTAATCATGCTGAGGCAAAACGGCCAAAGAACAAGAGCGCTCTGTACGTCTGGTCATCCTTGTCAAGGTTACACCAAAAAAAAAGCCAGACAAATCCTCTCCACCTCATTCTGCCCCCGGACACGCCGCGCCACGGCCGCTAATAAACACTGACAATGTGGAGCAGTGGGAAATAATGGAGAGTAGCAGTGACTAAATGTTATCAAATGTTGGCAGGTGTTTGGTCAGTCTCTCGGCTCACACAGGATTATGTTTACGAGCTCTCTCTCTCGGCTGGAGGCATTGTGAGAGGATGGTGACATTGTGCAGCTCCTCCTGACAAAACAGGACATTACGGTCTGATTTGGGATATTTAAAGGACTTGACACTTCTGTGAACTGTCTGCTGAGAACACTGGGTTTTTAGAATATGTCTCCTGACAATCCGGAGCGTGTTCAGATTGTTTGGCTTAGCAACAGAAATTTGAGCATTAACAGGAACATAAATCGGCCAAAAATTCACTCTCTCCCTCTAAATAACGAGCAGGAAGACCTTTTTGTTGCCTCCTTCAGGCGGCCTCTGTTCATCCCTATTTAATCTAATGCATTTAGTTTATTTATCTGGCTCACCCTGATCTCTTTCAGCCGGTCATCTTTTAAAGCAAAAAATGCTGCCACTGCAGAATATGACAAAGATTCTAATTAGTGAATTTTTGCAGACGTGCGCTGAGCTCGATTTTCAATGTTATTATAAGTATTGGAACAATGCTGCAGGTGCTCTCTGACATTTTCAATGAGCCCGGTCCAAACGTGGTGCCTGTACCACAGAAGGTGTCATCTCGGCTGTCACTCTCATTAAACATCACTGCTGGAGCTGAAAATAGCCTCGGCCATTTCGGACTTTGTGTGCTTCGTCTCCTGAAGGCTTTTGAGGCATGTTTTCATTTGTTGTTTAATTTTTTTTTTTTTGTGGTCTGGTGCAATGTAGCTGGCAGTCTCCACGAGCAATTAAAACAAATCACCCGAGGTACGGCTCTTAGCGTGCCCTTAGATCCCCCGCTGAATCAACTCAAGTGGAGCTCTCTTTGTTAGAAGAAAAACACTCATGCCAAAATAAATGCAGGACTGCATCATTACTCGCTAAAAGTGTTTCAAGTGGCTCAAAACACTGACAGGCAAGTCGAAAGCGTCGAAAGCTGGCAAATGTCTGACAGCCACCCCCACCAGCTCACTGTCCCCACTCACTTTTACGGCCTCTGAATCCCTGCATTTTCACCTGTTGCTTCTCTCTTTTCCCAGACGGAGAGGCACAGCCCGCTTTTAGGCCTACGTTCCCGACCCTCTCTGGACGCCGGGAAGATGAGGGCGTCCGTCAGGATGACCCGATACCTGGAGTCCTGGGGAGCGGCCAAACCCTTTGCCAACCTCCACCACAGAGACAGCATGACTGCAGACAACGGCAAGATCAACACCACAGTGAGTGATCTGTGTCCGCCTCGCTCCGTGTTTGGCTTCGCCTCACGCGCTCACAGAGAATGTGTTTCCTGTTCCAGGACGTTCCTATGGGACAGTACTACTTCCAGAGAAGAGAGAGGTGAGACAGATTTCATTTCTGTTCATAATGCAAGTATTCATGTTGCAAATAAAAACGAAGAAAATTATTTGGCGACATGACTACATGTGATAAATCAACCCAAAGTAGTGTGGAAGAAAAGTGAAGCTTGGATTTTGAAATGATTTTTTTTTCCTTTATTTTTTTCAAAAAAGGTTCTGTTAAGGTGTGCTGTGTAATTGTATTCAGCTCATATTACTCCAGTTCAACCAATAACCTTCGCAATAGTCACAATTTAAAAAAGAGTTGGCCTGTGACTTTTTGCAAGAGTCTCAATGGCACTGATCAGTGTGGTCTGGAAGATTAGAAGCATAATAAATCAAATTAAAATGGATTAGCAGAATGCTTTTTCATTTTCTAAATCTAGCTGCTATTTTTGAATCATACAAATATGGATGACTAAAATGAGCAAGAAATCATGCAAACTGCTTTTTTTATATTTTTCAATTCAACACTGCTCGTCCTGTAACTTAAATAGAACAAAAATGAAAAGAAAATTTAAGATTTTATTTTTCAAATAACACCCAATTTTTGTAACTATTTGACCTGTGCAAAAATAATTAGAAAATTCAAAATTAGTCAAAGTTGCTTTTGACTCATAAATAAAATACAAAAATAAATTCCATAAACTGCTTCTTTATTTTACTTGTTCTGTGACCTGATTAAAATGATAAAGAGGGATATTTCGTTTTCATTTTACCGCCCACCTCCCACAAGAAGCGTAACATAATTCAAATGGTTTCGCCAACCATAAACTTGAGTGTGTTTTGAAGACCATTGAGGACAATTATTATTCATTATTCATACACAGGTATTCACGGCTGGAGTGGGACTGCTTTTCAGCCCTGAAGTTTGCTGCCTCAGACCGGCCCACTTTATATAACAACCTGTTTTTGTTCAAATTAGGGATTCACCGATACCGGTACTGGTATCGGGGCTGATACCGTTCTATTGTACTCGTAGTGTTTAAAGTAAACCTATAGGTTAGCATGAACACATACTTAAAATGTGGAAAATATTGAATTTCCCATCACTTGTTGTAACAAGCAGTAAAGAAAGTAAAACCTGTCTTCTAATTTATTGTATTTTTTTTGTGTGTGGTAAAGGTATTGCTATTGGTAGGCCTACTCTGTATCAGCAAGTATTCAGATCCAAGTATCAGTGTATCGGTTTGAGAGAAGTGGTATCATTGCATCCTTAATTAAAGTCATGTAATTATAACCTTACATTGGAAAGCTACAGCAGCACAACTGTTCTATAAAGCCTTGTAATTTAGAGTATTATATTCTATAAAATGTCCAACTCAGTATAAATAAGGGTTAACTGCTTCACTACGTGGAGTTATTTCAGCATGTGTTCACATCTATGTTAATTTTTACAACACATACATTAACAATGTCAGAATCTATATATTGAGCTGCTACCAGTCCCCAAGTAGACTGTTTACATTTTCACACTTCCTCTACTTTCCCTAATATCATCTGCTGCTCCTGCCACAATAAAATATCATATTCTGTAAAGCTTTAGTGCATTTAATATGGAAAACACATGACTTAACCAATTTAGATATTTTCATTGGCCAAACATCCAGGCTCAATTTATGTTACTTTCATTCTATTCTCTTTCTTTTATGGACCTTGTGTATTTATTGTCATACTTTTAAAGAAAAAATATAACAGGTCAAACTATCATTTGGGCGTAGAAAGTGTTTTATTGGAACTAATGGATACATGTCAACACAGACACTGATTCTCTTTTTAAAAAAAAGTATAATTCTCAGCACAAGTCTCCAATTATTTCAAAGCCTTTGATTAGTTCACTTCAGTTTTGTTATTTTTTATTGTAGTGCTGAATCATCTAGTATTACAGGGTGCTTTTTATAGCAGGTCTACACCATGCTCTTCAGTAAATCAGTACTCATTTATAATGTTAACCCAATAAATAAGCTTGCCCACTCTGGACTTGTGAGCTCATTTTGCTTCATCCTGGATTTTCTTTCTAACTCTTAGGAGCTACAAGACAAATTTTCCCCGTTATGTGGTGTTGTGTCATCATTTTTATTAAAATAATATGTTATGTTTTCTGCCACAACATCACACCATTGCCTTGATAAATTAACTCGAATGGTGTTTTGCAGGGAAAGTTCAACATATTGTCTGACCTGTTCCATTGTCCTCGTTAGCATTTTTGGTCCTGATTCTTTGCACAGAAGCAAAAATGGTATGGCTGTCTGTTTGAGCTTTCCTCTGTATAATATTAGTCCTTTCTGCGCCACCCTATTGTACCTTTGTACCTTTCAAACACCGCTGACTGATTCTGACGATCAATGTTGAGGTGCGAAGAAGGAAAAAAAATGAAAGCAGCCAACTGGCAGCAGTTTCGGTAAAAACTCTATATCCTTATATCCATTGTTTTCTATGCTAAATAGTATGCGACTACATGGGACTAGTTAAACATTTTCCCTTACAAGTTTAAACTTTTGCCAAACTAGTCCATAAATACTGTTAATAAAATGGTAAATGGCCTGCATTTGTATAGCGCTTTACTCCCTACAGACCCCAAAGCGCTTTACACTACATCCAGTCATCCACGCATTCACGCACACATTCACACACTGATGATGGCAAGCTACGTTGTAGCCACAGCTGCCCTGGAGCGCACTGACAGAGGCGAGGCTGCCGGACACTGGCGCCACCGGGCCCTCTCACCACCACCAGTAGGCAACGGGTGAAGTGTCTTGCCCAAGGACACAACGACTGAGACCGTCGGAGCCGGGGCTTTAACCGGCAACCTTCCGATTACAAGGCAAACACCCAACTCCTTGAGACACAGTCTTCCACTAATAATAGCAACTCCTTTTTGACTAGTTGTACATTCGGCACACTAGTACAACTCTACTGCGATCAGACTGCTAACACTGTGTGCATTTTAGACACTTGAATTCTGGACTGCGACAATGTAGAACAACCCTGAATTGAGGAAGACGCTCGCATAAAAAGAAGGACAATTCTCAACAAAACCAAACTCGTTTCCTTGGCAACCCCTGGCCGTTCTGTGCGGAGAAAATCCAGATTCCCCACAGTTAATTGCACCATTAACTTTTACCGCAGTTGCTTTGCATTCATAACAGATGTGAGAGCGATGAATGAACAATTATATTAATAAGGTTTTTGGGGAAACAATATTTCTTTTTATGCGACTTTGAAGACATATGAAGTTCATAATGTCCAACGAGCCTATTCAAATGCCTCTCCTTTTTACTGACACACTTCAACCTTCAAGCAAGTAACATGACACTAATGTATAATATTGCTCAGAGGGCTAGGGCCATATGTGCATGCAAGGAGCAGATGACGCACCATGTTTAGAACACTTTTGATTAAAGACTGAGCAGTCAGTCAGCCACCTGTTGATCCTGTAATACATTTTAAATGTATACACAGATCTTGAGTTGTTACACTGAAGGTCTTACAGTGGACTGCAAGTTTTTAAACCTGACAAAACAAAGTACTCTGGCTTTCAACTTTTATTGACTAAATAAAGATACTTTATGCACTGCAATTTGTAGGGAAATATCAAACAGAAAATACAGTTCTTATATATATGAATAATTAATAATAATTGTCCTCAGCATTAATCAAACAACACTCAAGCTCATTGTTATAGTCTATAGCAATAAAAAAAATTCTGAAGCCCCTCAATAATTACCGGATGGCATCTGGGAGCGCCATGCTGTTGTTCGCCGCTGCGACCAACCAACTCATCAGCAGCAGCTGAAGAAGTATGAGCCATGGGGTCACTCGCTTGCGCCGTGTGGGATTGCAAATCCACTTGAATTATGTTATACGTTTTTAGGGAGTAAAAAGCAATATCATCTTTATTGTTTTAATTAGGTCAGAGAATGAGCAATGTATAATCAGAAAATGAAAAAGCAGTCTATATGATTTCCATTTTATGCATGAGTCAAAAATGGCATTTATATTTAGCAGCCTAAGTGAAAAAGCATTCCTGCAAATTGATTTTAATTTTTAAATTTGATATTTTAAATTGATTTTTGTGTGTGATGGTTTTTTATTATTTTTTTTTATTATTTTTATTGCGTTACAGGATGAGCACCGTTGAATTGAAAAATAAAAAAAAGCACATTTGATGATTTCTTTTTAATTTTATGAGTCAAAAATATCAACTAGTTTTTGAAAAGGAAAAAGCATTTGTTCGTTTTTATCTGATTTATGTTACTTACATGCTTCCATAGAGAGGATGAAGTTGGTGCACTATTTAACAGTCCGACGGATCGGTTGTAGGGACCGCTATTACAGTCAAAATAACGTACAGAACCGCATCGACCCACGCTGTAGCACTCAGTGGTAATGAAGCGTTATCAGACAGTAGTGAACAAACAGTAAAATGGTACGACTGTTTTTCAACTTTTACTGACAGGCTGATCATCAAACAGAAAAGCAGTCAAAATCCCAGTTGTAACTGTGGAGGAGCTGTAGAGATCCACAGCTCGGGTTGGAGAATCATTTGGCACGACAACGATTAGACGTATAAAAGGGATATGAAGGAAGCTATTGTGGAAATAAAGCCTGTTTACTGTTGAGCCACGAGCCATAGCCACAGCTGTCGGACGAGACCAAAATGACAGTTTCTTGTCTACATTCAAAATGCCTGACCACACCCCTCCCGCTGTGAAACATGGTGGTGGCACCCTCATGCCATGGGACGTCTTTATTCAGCTGGAGTTTGGTCATGGTTGATGCTGAAAAAGGTAAAAGACATGGAGCTACAGACACTGTAAACCTGAAGGAAAACCAATCAGAGGCTTGAAATACAAATACACATCCCACTGTTAATATATTTTTACTTTTTCCCCCAGCAACTGTTGGTCAGTCACATAAAATCTGAGGGAAATACAGAGAAGATTGTTGGCATTGCCTATCTTTTTGTGCTTTTAACCACGTTCTATTTTTCCTTTAACCGAAGATCCAAATCTCAGAGGAAAAGGTTTGAGGAAGAACTCAACGAGCGAATGATTCGCACCATTGATGGCATCAACTCACAGAAGTAAGCTCCATGTCTGCTGCAAAGCCCTCCTGCTCTGCATCGCAGGAACATTTACCTCTGATAAAACCTGTAAAGGCTTTTTTAAGGAAGCTAAAATTGAGCTTCTATCTGAACAGAAAGAAGCATTTCACAGTATAAAGACCAAGTTTGTTTTAGTCTCTTTTCAAGTGTGTTTCGATAGAAATTGAAACTGATTAATCTGCAAACGGAAAATGAAAAAAATCCAAAAGGTATGTTTAAAAATATATATTGAAACATACAAGTGCAACTTTTTCAGAGAACATTGATCTGGTTTGGAGGGAAGAATCCCCGCACAACGTTGCAATAATAAGATATCTTCTTTAAGCATAACAATCTTTTGAATCCTCTGAACATTAACTACAGTAGTAGCAGCTGAGACGGCCCAGCCTCCATTTTCACACCTCTAAAGTTACCAAACTCATTTATGGAAGTTCCTCCGGAGATAAATGGGGGGTGAAAGCCCCAGCGCCTATAACGTCTCTGCCTGTAAATAAGGCATCGGGAGGAATGACTCGTTGTCCTCATGTCCGTCTGCTTCACTTGTGTTTTCAGACAGTGGCTGAAGTCGGAGGACATCCAGAGGATCTCATTGTTCTTTCACAACAAAGCT
The DNA here is from genome assembly GCA_028564705.1 of Apricaphanius iberus. Lineage (NCBI taxonomy): Eukaryota > Metazoa > Chordata > Actinopteri > Cyprinodontiformes > Aphaniidae > Apricaphanius > Apricaphanius iberus. The sequence continues at coordinate 2,163,681 of JAPXFQ010000717.1, read as the reverse complement.
TTGGAGAAAGAGGTAGGCGAAGGCATGCGCCGCCGCAGACAGCTCTATTCACTGGGGAAACAAATCAGTGAAATAATGTAGGAATAAGAAGACAGTTTGTCAAACTCTCTCATCAACTTTATCTTCCCACTTTGACACTTGATCCTGGACATACTGTGTTCTTCTAAACATATCAGGTTGTGTCTGCTTCTCTTTTAGTGAATTGTTGACGCAGCTTCAACAGTGCCTTGCCAAAGTATTCTTATCCATAGAACTTGTTCACACAGTACCAGGTTACATCCACATCACTGTTATTTTGTGGGGTTTTATCTGTCAGACCAACATAAAGTAGCTTATAATTGTGAAGTGGAATTAAACAAATAAGGGGGTTTCACCTTTTTTTCCTAGAAATCCTAAAAGTAGAGCATACATTTTTATTAGGTCACCATGAGTCCATATGTTTAGGTGGTGGGAGACAGAAGAATTCAAAAATAACGTCACTGTTGGACACTTTCTTCAAACCTCCATGCATGAATCTGTTGCTGAAATTGAGAGTTCCTTCAGTGACAGACTGCTGCATCCTGGGTGCACAAAAGAGCGTTATGGCAAATCCTTCTTCCTAGCATCAGCAAGACTTTATGTCCGACACTACTCTAAACATAATCAGTCATCATCATTTCAAATAACATCGCTGTTGTTATTTCTTTTCTTGTAGTGTTCTTCTAAACCTTTTAAATGACCCTTCTCAGTTGTACATTTCTTTTAAATGAGAATACTGACTTTAATATGTGTACAGTAATCATTTCTAATGTTTTGAATTTGTTCTTACTGTACAGTCTCTTATTAGTATTTTGTTTAGATATGCATACTGCTATTATCCTTTAAATTGGTGCTGGTAGACCTGAATTTCCCCACTGTGGAACAATAGAGTTTCCATTCTATTCTATACTATTTTATGGAACCACCTTTTGTCACAATTACAGCTGTAAATCTGTTGGAGTATGTTTCCACCAGCTGCACACTCAGAGATTAGCATTTGTTCTTAAAGAAACAGCTCAAGCTCAGCAAGACTGAATCAATGTCTGTTGACATGAGTAAGAATTAGGTCTGGACTCTAACCTGAACAGGCATATGCTTTCATCTAAACTCTACCATAGCACTTCTGGTTTTATATTTAGAGTGGTCATCCAGTAGGGAAATAAAATTTTGTCCCAAGTTTCATTCCCTCTGCAGACTCTTACAGGTTTTGGGGTATTTCTCAATTTCAAGGCGCCTCGCCTGCCAAGGCAATACCTGGATAGGTGAGGCACCGAGCTTACAAGGACACTGTCCTTCCTTGGTGAAAGAAAGCGGTTCAATGGAACAGACTTACCTCACGTGACCGCTACTGCCGTTTTACGTGCTCTGTCATAGTGGCATAATATCGTAGTAACGTTACTTCAGCCATGGAACTGGAAATGTATAACCAGCGTTTAACTTTTTTTTTTACTGTGTATATGTCGGTTAAATCAAATGTGTAAGTGAGTTAGTACCTGGTAGCTACCGAAGCTGCAACTGTTAAGGAACTTACCAACCATATATAACTGCTTTGGATCTAAAAAATAGTTATAACGATAAAAAAAATAAAACGTTTTAGATATTAGCCCATTTGCTCAAATTAGTTGAAATTTTTCACCGAGAGAAGGCATCAAGGCACCTCTGATGTATCCTTGGTCAGTTAGGTAAACGGCTAACAAACGGAGGACATATTCCTTGTTAGCACATGAACATTGGAACACGCCTTGGCGGTCCCTGATGATGTATCTCCTAGGCCGGGGGGTGGGGGGCGGGACCAAGGCATCAAGGCGAGGTTTCTTTGCATTGAAAAACACCATTGGTCTTGATTGTCCTGTATTTAGCGCCCCCTAGAAAAATTCCCTACAGCATATTACTCCCACCCCCATTTTTCATCTGATCTCATATGACCACAGCCTCCTCTTACAATTCTATGCTTTATCCACTGTGGCTGGCGAATGATTGCTTTCTTCCTGCTACTATTTCAGGAGTCTACTGTCAATGATATGAACAGTTTATATCACCTGAGGTGAAGATCAGTGCACCTCCTCCAGAGTTACCATGGATGGATTGCATGGTGCTATGTGCAATGTTCAGAGTTTGGGATAGTGTTTAATCCTCTGACCTTGCTTTAAACTTCTCCTCAACCTATCTACGGTGTTCCTTGGTCTTCATGATGCACCTTGGTCTTTAAATTGAGATTTATTTACATACAGCAGGACTTTGGTTGCTAAATAAGTGACTTTTGAACTGGATTTAATTTATGGGTAGTATTAAAACGGGTCCGAGAACAAAGGTTTTAGATTTTTACATGTAAAAATCGCAAATCTACATAAAATCCTCAAAAATATTCAGATTGTTGTAGTAGTTTTGAAGTCAGCGTATGTTTCTTACAGTTATATTTATTTTGTGACTGTGCACTACTCATCGGCCATACCAGTGAACCATGTCTCCTGTATTCATCTCCTCTCTACAGTACAGATCCACCACATTGCCTGCATTCAAGTACTACGTCACCTGCGCCTGCCTCATATTCTGCTGTATATTCGTCGTGCAGATCCTCGTCTTGCCCAAGTAAGTCTTCAGCCCTTTCCCCCGACTTGCACAGCACACGCCACCAGCAGCATCAGCCACCTCCAGCTGCGGTGGCATGCTGATGCGCAAAAGCCATTTGACGCCAGCTGTCTCGTCAACGGGACCTGGCTGAAATGAAAGAGGCAGGGGGAGCGAAAGGCAGAATGTTTAAAAAGCCAGTCGAGATGAAAGGACACAGAGGACTGCCAATGATTATAGATCAGGTGAATCAAAGCGCGGCGTCGCTTTAACGGCGAGGAGAGAAATTTGTGGTCATGCTAATTTACCAATTCTCCGAGTCAAAGGTGTAATTCTACTTCTGAGAGGCCATTGATTTTCTAATTTTTTTGTCTCTCGCCCATGCTGGTCGCTGCTACATTGCTCTGCACATTGAGACATTACCTCATCTGTTTTATGGCAGGCACATTTAATTTCGACAAGCAGTATTTTTTGCTGAAGAAAAAAAATATCTATTGTAAGCTATGTTTCTAAGCATACCATAAAAATCTCCCATTATTATGAATGGATTGCAGCTCTGAAACAGAACAATAGAAAGTTCATCTCTCCCATGTGGCCCTGGATGGCTTTCATGAGTGTGTTGGTGTTGCAGAACTGCTGTGCTGGGGATCTCTTTTGGCCTGACATTCCTGCTGCTGGCTTTGATCCTCCTCCTTTGCTTCGCTGGTCACATTCTGGTGGGTTTGCATGGTATTTCCCTGATTACACACACACACACACACACACACGCACACACACACACACACATGTATTTCTACTCATATTGATGTCCACTCATTGAGGAACTATGTTTATGCCTAATCATAGCACTTACCCTAACCATTAACCGTAGATTCCTACCTCTAAACATAACCGAAAAGTCATTCAAACCACGCCTCTTAACCTAAACTCTAATCCTATAGAAATGTGGTTCACCGCTTTCAGGCTTTGGTCACCATAAGGTCCATATGTCTTCAGAAATACAGTTAATATACCAGAAAAGTTTCTTAATGGGCAGCACACTCACAAGCCCACACATACACCCACTTACCATAGTCAGTAGCTTGAAAAGGTTTTGAAACACTTGAGTTAAATATAAACACTGTGGGTAAAGATAACTACCTAAAAGCATGAAGAATGAAGACATGAAGCTCTAATTGGAGTTTATTTCAACTTCACCCCAATTTATTATGCTAAGTACTACAACTTTTACACATGTGGGTGAGTTTGTTTTTTATTATTTATTATTTTTTCTTTGACTGCTTTGCATATTGTGCTCCTCTGACTGGCGTCCACAGATGTTCTGGACGAGGGATCACGGTATGGTTTTGTCTAGGAGATTCTGTTCCCAGGGATGAATGAAGAGACAATAAGCAGGATGTAGCCAAAATAATAAATAAACTTCCTTTAAACATAAGGACCGACCAATAAAAAGCTTGCTCCTACTAAAAGAGTTTAACGGTCGACCACCTCCACAAAGGGGGAAGACACTGAAAAACCACCTACCTAAACAGAGCTGGGTAAAGATTCAAATTACAAAAAATTGATTTTATTTTTAAGAATTGGAATCCATTATCACCATCTGAACATGTGAAAATTGTGGCGTGTATTTTTTACAGTCCCATTAAGTGAGCATGTAGTAGAACCACCTTTTCACTGCAGCTCATTTGGGGGGATGTCTCTACCACCTCAACACTAAAACATTTGTCAGTCCTTCATAAAATGGTTCAGCCTCAGTCAGGTTGGATAGAAAGTATATAGGGGTAGTGTAAATAGCTTTTATTTTTTTTTTTTTTCACAGACTGTAAATTGAATTTTGGTCTAGACTGTAAATGGCAGGATAGTTTACCTACTGTTTCTTTAACGTGGATTCATACAGTATTAGTTTACCTACCGGATATCTGTAACGCTCCCATCAGAAAACGTTTAAAGATTTACAGATACGCGTTAGAAATCTGCCCCGCTAAATGTAGCACATACAGAAAGCTGAGAGCCTCCCCGAAGAGCAGCATCGCATGAATAAATGATTTCATGCATTCTCTGCCTGTCTTCATATCTGGTCTTTTGGAACTGTGGAAATCACACAGAGCACGTCAGCTCATAAGCTTCGCCTCTGGACGTGTTATGGTTTTGTGCTGCCATGGGATGAGACCTGTGGCTTTCATGAATTATTTTGCCACCCATGTAGGTTGCTCTGTTATTTTAGAAACCGCTGTGAAAGACGAGGAAAGCTTGAGGACTTGAGCTTAATTTTTGAGAGCTCTGTCTCGCAGGAGTTTATACGTTCCTAGATATTCTTTGTGTTTAGAAAAACGTTTTAAAATATTTCTTTCTCAGTTTCAATTAGCTTTTTTTCTCCATCAGGGATAGTGAGGAAGTTACTGAGGATGCAAACATTTTAATAAAGATGATATAGTAATTGATTACATTTACATCAACATCCGATGTATTTTTTTAACAGAATGGGTTCCTATTGCTATAGTTGAGATATCTCTGTTTTTAACCATCATTTTGGACTTTTAACACATTGCAAAACTTTTTCCACTTTTTAAATTTTTCAGAAAACTTGAATGGAAATTGTCTTGCACTACTTCAAGTCTGAGATTATTTTTTGTGCTCCATCCAACCAGTGTGAGGGTTCCTTTTCTCATTCCAAGCTAGTCACCCTCAAAGGTCTGACATGCAGGACTGCAGACAAAGTCTAGTATCTCAGACCTCTTTATCTCCAGCCATACCTTTGGGGAGAATGGATCTACTTTGCCTTATTGAAAAATGCGTGGACGTTTACAAGAAAAAAAAAACATAGGGCAACTGCTGCATCTCTTTTCTATCAATACATTTTAGGTAACATTTGCCTTTTTTTTGTAGTTCCTGACAAAACAAAAGTTACCCGCTCATCTAGTTCACTTAGATACTCAGGAATAACCATTTCTTTAAAGGAACGCCCAAAGATTTTATCCGCCTGATGCCATTCTAAGGTTTAAGGATTTGCAAACACCAAGTCTTGATCAAATATCTCATTTTACACAACTGGACGTACTGCACATGCAGCATCCTTTCAGGGTAACACACTCCACAAAGTGACCCACTCTTTCACAGCATTTGTAGAAGCAGAATGCATGCCGAGTTGCTTGGTTTTATAAACCTTTGACCATGAAAGGGATTGAAGCACCTGAATACAGTGATTTGAGGAGCTGCCAATAGTTTTGGAAGTGCAGTGCAGTGTTGTGTATTTCAAGGGAATTTATTTTTGTTTTGTTTTCTTTAGTCTCTAGCCGTATTTATTCTGTCATTCAGTTACACCTGTTTCCCATCTTTGTTCCCGCTCTATATGTCCACTCACCAGTGCATATACAAAATATAGATTAGTTTTTGTGCTGCCTGGTTTTAACTTTGCTCCAGAATCTCTGCTTTAATTTTACACTTTCTAAAACCCATGGTCTGCCACGTGCCTACCAACACAGCCTTCTTTTTTTTTTTAAGCAAAAAAAGTTGTTAAGATAGAGCATAAAATGACTTTGGTCTATGATTTCAGTAAAGATGAAAGCTTTTTTTATTACACGTGTTTTCCTAATTTTCTCCCACTTGAAAGAGTCAGTATAGTGGATTAAGAAAATTTATGAATATTTCACAAATATTTGTTGTAGATTTAAATTAAATTAAATCAGAAATTAGCCATGTCGAAGCATGCTTCAGCTGTTTCTCATGCAGCTTGAGTAGAGCGATGGTGGTATTTCTGTGCTGATACGGGTACCTGTCTCTGGGGTCTGACTGCTGATCAATAAAGGATTCCTCATTCAAGAAGCCTATTTCCATCCTCCTCCTCAGGAGATTGCTATCACACAGTAAGTGGGTCAGTTTTAATTGCTAGGAGGATAACCAATAACCTTGGGACTGTCCTGACCCGCGAGTTGAACTCTTACACTGTTTAATTAGAAACAGAAAGCAGAAAAAAAGATGAGGTTAGATGAGTTTGTAAATCAATTTAACAGTCCGTGTATCCCCAATGAAAGACCCCGTGGTTATTGCTGAAATAGCAGCTAATTGGCTAACGAGGAGTCACGCCTTAAAAGAATGCGGGCGCGTGTTTTATCTCCGTGTGTCTGGCTGGCTTCATGGACGTCATTATCAACGAGGCACGTTATTGCTGAAGAACATTCTCTGTTCATCTGTGGAAGAGTTCATTACACCGTCACTGTGATCAAAGCCGTTTTCTCGGAAAGTGTCCTCTCGGACCAAATTAGCCGAGCTGTTGCTAAGAGAACTCAACAGCTGGAAAGACGTGCTTTCAAAAAGTGGGAGCTAGAAAAAGGGAACAATGTTTTACGAGAATGAATAATCATTTCTGACTTCAAAATAATATTCTCAGTTTTAATAATGTTCCTGCTTTCTTTTCTAAAAGCTCCCTGTAAGAGGAAACCAATTTAAGAGTGTGAGAGCCATTAGAGCCCATGCAGTGTGAACATGCTGTGTTGAAGAGGGAGAAATATTTGATAATAGTCACACTTCTGGATTCAAGAAAATAATTTCAAAGCAGCATAATGTCATGGAGAGACTTTAATGTAACAAAGGAAGCTCTGTCCAAACTTTTCCATGAGGAAATTAAAAAGTTGAGGCTTTTGAACATCCTTCAGTTCAGTGTTAACAGCGTGGGACGCATGTATTGGGAGCCTGGGTAAAGATGTTTAAAAAACTTTACAATAAATGACTATTTTATAACAGTGGCATAATGTCACTCTGAAAACATAAGAGTAGATGTATTTTATGAGAGAAATACTCCTTTTTTAATTTTAAGGAAGGTTGAGTTTTTATCTGATGAACCTTGTCTGGGTTCTGTTGAACAACCCAAACAATTACAGTGGGGCAAAAAAGTATTTAGTCAGCCATCAATTGAGCAAGTTCTACCACTTAAAAAGATGAAAGAGGTCTGTAATATCCATCATAGTTACACTTCAAAAGTGAGAGACCGAATGTTGAAGAAAAATCCAGAAAATCATCCTGTATGATTTTTAAAGAATTTATTTGTATAATCGTGCGGAAAATAAGTATTTGGCAGATCAGTACATCATGTCCCCTTTGCAGAAAAGCAGCCCCTAAACATGATGTTTCCACCCCCATGCTTGATAGTAGATAAGGTGTTCTTGAGATGCAAATCAGCATTCTCCCCCCTCCAAAGAATCTTATCTGAACATATGACATTCTCCCAGTCCTTCTCTGGATCAACCAGATAGTCTCTTGCAAACTTCACATGGGCCTGAACATGTGCTGGCTTAAGCAGGGAGACGTCAGGATTTGAATCCATCATGACTTAGTGTTTTACTAATAGTAACCTTTGTTACTGTGTTCCGACATCTCTTCAGGTCATTGACCACTTCCCCCATGTAGTTCTGGGATTTTTCCTCACCATTTTCAAGATAATCTGTACACCACACAGTGGGATCTTGCATGGAGCCCGAGCTTGAGGGATATTGTCAGTGGTCCAATTCCTAATAATTACTTTAGCAGTTGATCTCTCCTCACCAAGCTGCTTGCCTATTATAGATTGGCTCATCCCCAATCTTGTACTGGTGAACAATCTTGTCCCTGGTGTCCTTAGACAGCTCTCTGGACCAGGCCATGGTGGAGGTTGGAGTCTGAATGTTTGAAGGTGTGGACAGGTATCTTTTATACAGATAATGAGTTCAAACGACTGCCATTAATACAGGTAACTAGGATAGAAGAGCTTCTTAAAGAAGTAACAGGTCTGTATGGGCCAAAATTCTTGCTTGGTTGTGGTGGCTAAATACTTTTATTCTGCATCATTATACAAAAGCATTCTTAGAAAATCATACAAGGTCATTTTCTGTATTTTTTTACATTCTTTTTCTCACAGTTGGCATGTAACTGTGATGGAAACTACAGGCATCTCTCATCTCTTTAAGACGGTGGAGCTAGCACAATTGGTGGCTGACTAAATACTTATTTGCCTCACTGAATTAGCTTGCTACAAGAATATATCAGATTTTTTATTTTCATATATTTCAAGGAGTTTTATGCTGATGTGCATTCCAACAAGGCTCCCTTAGACTTTGGAAGCAAAACAAGTCCCTTTTTCACCTCCTTGTCTCCTTTACGTTAGAATTATTACCTCCAACTTCGAGGTTATCTTTTCGCCATGGTTTGTTTGTCTGTCAGCAACGTAACTCAAAAAGTTGTTGACGGATTTTGATTTTTTTTTTAAAGATAGGTCCACAGTGGGACCAGAAAAAAAGCGATTTGATTTTGGGGGTGATCTGAATCATCATCATAGGATGACGTCAAGGCTGAGCTGCCTTGGCCGAGGTTTGCGCTCTCCGAGTGCTTTTCTAGTTATAAATTATGTTCAGTTTATGCTATAAATTCTTAATGTGTTTTAAGGCTTTTCAGACATCTTCACCAGGGTAGCAAACTAATTAGTTTAGAGTTATCCGATTTACATTTTCAGCTTTTGGAGTCAACTTTTGTTATATATTATTTTAAACAAAGATGCTCCAAGTTTGTCCGCTGCGTCTCCCTTTTTTCCCTGCATCTTTCAGCCACTCCTTCCTTTTTTTTCTCGCATCCACAGCAGGGAGGGAAGGGGTCCTTCTGCTCTTTGCCATGGCTCCCGGCTTCCTCTCGCATCATCGTCACCAACAACCCCTGGCTGCGATTGGTCCTCACCATGACGACCACGGCTCTCATACTGGTGATGGCTGTGTTCAATATGGTGAGAGGCTTGTTTGAAATGTTGCAAATGTAGTTTGTCTTCTGTGACTTCTGGGTGTGTGCATGACCAGCATGGAGATGCATGATAAACGCAGAAAAATGTTATGTGATATTTATAGCAGCAAAAAGCAATAAACTGTGGGTTATTTTTTATTAAATCAAATACTGCAGTTGTACTAGTGAAGAAAATCAGACAGAATAAGTAATGCAGAGTTGGAGGCAGATCAAATCATTCCTATTCAGTTAAAATATAACTCCTCTGTTTGTTCTTTGCAATGCTGTTCTAACAACGAGAAAGTCATTTTTTTAAAGTATAAATATTTTTTCAGAATTCCAAAGACATCTCTTCAAAAGTCGAGTTAAAGGCGGAAGTTTACATTCAACCATAATGTCATTAATTAATTAGAAATTGTTCTTTTTCAAATGTGGATTAGATTCAGTACAGTTCAAAAATACTTGAAAATTAAATTCATAAAAAACAATGAAATTAAATGGTTTTTTTTGTTTGTTTTTTTTTGGGGGGGGGTCCACAGGCAGAGGCTTAGTATTGGCTGGCTTCAATATTCCAAAACCAGTTCTGATGTGTGTTTAGGATAATTTTCTTGTTAGAAATTTAAGTTTGTCGAAGTTTAATCTGTTTAGCACTGAAGTAAAGTTTAAGAATATGGCAGTCAGCCTCTTCCTTTATTATTCCCTATATTTTGTGTAGTGTACGAGTATGGCTGTCAGCAAACTAGACCTTCAGCATGACCCTACCTCACTCATGCTTGACATCGGGTGCCTTATTCTTAGTATTGAAAGCCTTCCTTTGAACTAACCATGGTGCTTGTAACTATGGCCAGTAACGAAGTAAGAAAATGTTGATAAACTGATGTATTGTGATATTTTATGTCACAATACTGTATCAATATTGAAAAGTAATGATTTTTTTTATGGAACCATAAATGATTAAAATAATTTTGCAGTGTGATCTGAAAAAACATTTTAAATAAAGTGATGAGAGAGATTCCTTCAGGTTTACGGATGTTTTAATGCGGACTTGTTTGATCAAACAAGGAGGTTGCAGTATTACAGGGACCAATGTAAAAGCTGACCTGCTTCCCGACCACTAACACAGCCTTTTATAGATTCAGTCAATCTTACTACTATTAATATCACATCTGTAAATATTTCTTCTTGGTGAGCGCATCAGACTCCGAGGCGTCTTCGTCTGATAGGGCAGGCACAATCTCACAAGATGTCAGGGGTCGTCTCCATGGTAATACAGGACGTAGGAATTTTAATATCAGTTCATTTGACCTTACCTAGTATCATACAGTGTCATACAATCAGACCAAATCACTAAGTCATGAAGAAATAGCACACAGTACTGTCAGTATGTAAGAATACACAGAACAGATCATTCTTAATATAAAGTTTCCCATAACAGTATGACAGGTAGTTTGTGGCTGTTTTCGCCTTTTCCGTGCCAGTGGATCCAGTAATAAAACTGAATGTGTTATATATGAAACAGGTTGGAGTGTTTAGAATTTTCTACAGTTAAATTCCATTTTAAAAATCATAATACTCACAAGTTTTGCTCATAGTATACCAATATATCGTATTATCCCCCTACACTGTCATACAAGTCATATCACCAGTTTCTTTGCCAATACACATCCCTAATTGCCAGATAGCTCAACCATAAAACTTCTTCAGATTGAGGGCATTTAGCTTGTCCATGTTGGCAGATGAAACTGTCAGATGAAAATCAGTGTGTCTACCTGCAGCAAGAAAAAACAGAATTACTGGCTTAGTCCGACTGATGTCGAACCAAACTGGAGTTGAAGTAATCGAGCTAAGGTAGCCAGATAATGTGACTGGAAATCGAATTTCTCTGCAACTAATCCCCCACAACCCTGTCGGGATGAGTTGAGACGTGGAAGCGCGAGTCAACACATCAAGAAGAAGAAGAATATGGCGGCTAAGACAAACGTAAGAAGCTGATCAGTGCCTTTTTAGTCTGACAAAGAGAGGGTGCATTGTGATTGTGCATATCCTGCTTTTTCACCGTCTGCTTCCCCCGCCAGCCTCTGTTTATTGTCAGTGCGCTGCTCAATGCTAACCAGAAAAAGGTTAACATGAAGGGTTGCATGTCGCCACCTGGGGTTGCGGAGTCGAACACACTTGACATGTAAACAGGCGTACAATTCTCACACTGGCTAATCTATTAACGTTTCTCCATTCATTAAAGTTCAACTTGGTTTTTCATTATGAACAATGACACTAGTGTTCCTGTAGTTTCCAGTTTACAGCAGGGTTGTTTATGAACATCATAAACCATTTCTTTGCATCTAAGAGCCACGGTTTGAGTTAGATGGACTATACATGGACACAATTAGGGGTTCCAGTTAGGACAAAGGTACTACAAGCACATGAAACTTGTTTTGCAATCAAAAAGCCAAAACAATATTAAAGCCGTGACTTCAAACCAAATTGTAATGTGAACCAACTATTGAGCTATGAACTTTTCCCTTCCAAAAACTCTGCTATTCTGCCCACTTAGCTGATCAAGTAGGCTAATTGGATTATTTGGACAAACTAAATCTTCAGTGTAGATAAAATATAGCATCACTGTAAAATCATTATTCTGATCTGATTCTGATAATGATGTCTTAATATTTGTTTAACATTTATTCTTTTATAAAAGTCACACCCCAGCTGTACAAGATTCAGGTTTACCAAACAAATCATAAAGGTCAACCTGATTTCTTTTTAGTTACATACATATACATATATAAACATATTTATCTTTTTTAAGTTTCACAATTAACCCAACAAACGGTTACCTTTTTTCGCATAAAGACAGATTGTTTTGGATAGGTGTTTCTTCCTTTAATAATTAAAACAATCATTTGAACAGGTTTTTATATTTGTTCAAGTTATTAATATTAATTTGATGATTTTAAACATCTGTAATTTAGAAAAAAGAAAAGGCAGATCAAATCTGGAGAGTCAAATTTTTTCCCATCACTGAGAGGATTGGAAAATAACACAATAAAAAAATACTTTTGAAGTCACTGATGTTTTGGGTGTTTTTCTATCATTTCACACTGGAAAATGTTTTGAATAATTCATTAAGTTACCAAAATAAATACAATGTTCATGCCTTTGACTGGAACAGCATTCCAGATAGAAAAATCTCAGTTTTAGATATAATGAAAGGCAGCATCAAACATGCAGATGAGAAAAAATTTAATTCCTGCCACCAAACGGGCATGATTCCAGGAGACTCAGTTGGCAGCTGTGTAAATTATAAGTCCTGGTACAGCAGCAGCAAACCCCTCATGGACTAAAGATGAATATTTCTCAAGTGACAAACAGGCCTTTAGAAAGAGATTGAAAAATAAAATGTGAATGTGACTGCCAGACCAGCTGCAGGAGAAGCTGACGTAGCCAAGAACAATAGCAGCAGCACGAATGAAAGCTAAACAATCGCACATTTCAAACCTCCACTCAACCTTTGGAGAGACTGATTAAAGTTTCAAGGCTGAACTTGAACAGACTGAACCAATGAATCAGCACTCTGAGATCACTGCAGCCAAGTGGAGGGGTTAGGCTCTGCGGTCTGGTGCTTCACTGCCACAGGAAGTGCTGAACCTGCCCTCACGGTTGACAATAAATCTCTGAGCTCGTTCAGAAGAACAACGAGAAGCTCTCAGACCAGCTGGAGCTAAATAATAAACGCAGTGACTCTCTGTGGATTCACTCTACAGTTTCAGTGATTATGGCTGGGTTGAGCCCATCTAGTAGGATTATTCTAAAGTGATTAATCTCACTGTTGGTACGCTGCTGCAATCAGCTCATCATCAAAGTAGTCTGTTAATCGAACAGCTGACTGGCTCAAGGTGGATACGCAGCTGGAATCCCAGAAATCAAAAGTTATGCCTTATTAATTCTCTTTATGCGAAAGTAGCAAAGTTTTACAATAGCTGCAGATTTCACTGATTTCTGAAGAGCGCTTACTCAAAGTGGCTGATAAACAGTTTTAATGAAAAAATGTTCAAATGGGAACATAAAGTTCTTTAGTGTTTTGCAGATTTTACCTGAAGCATTTTTGAGGTGTTGCCAGGGTACTGCTGGGTAATTCACTGTGTAACTTAATATAAGCATATGTTTTACTTCTGATCCCCTCTGGTTTGTTTGTCAGTTCTTTGTGGAGGATCCCGGAGGATCTGCCGAGGACATCCAAACAACTGCTCTCACTGTGAATGTGTCCAACAACAGCCGGTCCAGCTATTTGGGGGAAAAGAATAGGTTTTACCTGCCGGTAGGTACGACTGAGGCGGGTTGATAGATTTATGCCCTGTGGAATCAGTAATTCATGAATTAAAACCACTTCTATGTTTTTGATTTAGGTTTTATGCAACAGAAAAACACAATAGCTGTGACATGGAAGATAAATAAGAGATGATTTTATACATTTTTAAAAAACAAAAATCGGAACATTGTGGCCTGCATTTGTATTAAACCTGTTCCAGTCGATGCTTTTACTGCAGGCTGCAAGTCTTCTGCATATCTGTGGACTTAAAGTGTTGCCTATTTGTTGTTGGATGGACTCAATTAACTTTTATGCATTTTGGGACTTTTACTTGTCCATTTTTATACATTACACAACTATTCGTTGTGATTCTGGTTTATACTTAGGGGTTGTCGTCCTGCTGTAGACTGAACCTCAAAACTCAGACTTCAGAATTGCTTTGTGGTTTAGTTTCACCCAACAACTAATCAATCCTGACTAGCTTCCCACTACCTCCACAGCATGATGCAACCACCACACTAATATTTGACACTCATTCATACCGTTGATTTGGTGGTGAATTGCATTTTAAACATAATTTCTGAAAAGGACATTTTACACCACCCTATCAACTACAAGGAAAACGTGTGCTAAGAAATAGACGTGGCATAAAAATCCCCCACAGATTCAATGCCTTGAGTGTTTTTGTATGTTTTTTTTTTTTGTTTTTTTTCATGGTGATTTGAGACGATGGTTTCTGCTGTACTCTACATCTCCAGTACTTTATCTACTGCTGTATTCTGGGCCTGGTCTCGTGTTCGGTGTTCCTGAGGATCAACTATGAGCTGAAGATGGTGGTGATGCTGATCGCCGTGGTGATCTACAACGTCATCATCCTGCAGACTCACGCCTCCCTGCTGGACGGATTCAACAAAGCGCTGTACCCCACGGACAAGTTGGACAGGTAACATGGTCTCACGCAGCTTTTTCTCCTACTTTCTATATTAGAGGAATGGGAACTCAATTAGGAGCAGCAGAGGTCAGTATAATCTGCTTAAAATCCCACATCCCATTCTGACCTTGTGATTTGCGACCATCAATTAATCCCAGTGTTGGGTCTGACCCTGAATATATGAAATTATATAAAAGGGTTCTACGATAAATGACACCAGCATCCCTGAGCGCTGGCTTCCTGCCGTTTTCAGAGCGGAACGTTGCTCTAGAAAAGGGGCTCTTTCCGCGGCCGAATCACACCGGCGCGCCGTCTCTCTCTCACTACCTACATCTGGTCGATCAACAGAACCTAACTACTTCGTATATAATTTACCCTGATCCCCAACCCCGTGGTCTTCAAAGAAAATGTAAGGTTGTTTTGTGAGTAAGCTGAGCTTTTGATTGTGTGTGATTTATTTTGAAGTCACTGCTTTGTTTTTTTTTACTAGGAAACAAGCTGTGTTGATTGTGTGTGTGTGTATCTTGCTTTGACTTGGTTTGGAGCCGCGAGCCAGTGCTTTCCCGAGTGACGGGCAAAGCCAAACGTAGCCTCTGTTAACCCTTTGTTCTATTCGTGACCATTCAATTCAGAGCTCTTTGTTAGCTGAAGGCTAGTTTCAGTGATAAGCGCCAGGCGGTCTATTTGTTTCGAAGAGACCAAGAGGTACATCACCCAGATAATAAAACCCCCACCATTCTGCATTTTGCCTTTTCGCGTGCATACGTCGCCCCCACGCGTGCGTGCGTGTCACAACGTACGCACGTCCAGGAAGCTCCCCGTGACGTGGCCTCCACAGTTTCCAGTCGGCGTCCATTTTTGTAGTTTTGTTTACGTAGTAGGTAGCTTTAGCCACTTAGCTCAGTAGTTAGCAGAACCGAATTAGCTGAAAGTGATTTCAAGATGCCGTTTGGTGTGATAGAGGTAGTTAATAAAATTTTTTAAACTAAATCAAATCTTTGTTTCTTTTATTTGAGTGTGTGTTAGATTGATTGCAAAGGGCTAACCTTTCAGACAAATAATATCTGGTCAATCATGATCATTATCTATAAAACTTTTGTTTGATAGTTATCTCTGATGTATATTTTTACCGGTTTAAATCCAGTTTGATGCCCCGTTTAGATAAATAATATAAAGGAATAATAAATTAATAATTAATGAATTATTAATTTAATATTCCCAATATAACCAGATAGACAATAACCTTTTGTTTAATTCCGCAACACCAGCCTATTAAAATGAGCGAATCTGCAGCGGGACTTCAGAAACAACTCTGTGGCAGAGTTGACAGCGGCCCATTCTGCTAGCAGTCGATTGGAACTGCTGGAAAGAGAGGTGATGATGAGTGGCAGTAAGAGATAATGCGGCTTCAGGATTCAGTTTTTGCATTTGACTGACAACCACTGGGGAGAGATGAAGAAGAAGAGGGAAAAAAACGCATTGAAAGTTTCGTTAGCATTTAGAGGAGCTGGCAGAAGAAAAAAACATTCCTAGGTTTCTCTATCTCACCTTCCTTTGTTAGCATGAGGAGTGTGCTACTTCTTCCACAGGCAAATAAATAGGAAATGAAAAGGAAATAGACCATGGCTGCCTAATAAATGTTATTTCTGACACATTATCAACACTTCCAGTAAGCTCTAATTCTGTCGCTAACAGAAAGGTGTGTGGGTAGAGTTCAGTCAGCTAAGGCAAAGAGAAATGGAAACAGTAAATACATCTCAGCGGAATATATACAGGTCAATTATCTATTTCAATCTATGCAAACATAATATTTGCAGCTCCATCTAAGTTGTGTCTTATGAGCAAACTAACGCAGTTGGCAAATAGTGTTTGATCATGTTGAATTAGTTGGCTTTCAAATGAAGATGCCGTTTACTAAAAGATAGTTCTCCACATTTACTGGATAATCTGTTTGTTTTTTTAAAGTGTAAAAAAATATGTATTTCATAAAAGCAGCATAAAGTCCCTGTGAATTGTTTAGAAAAATCCAGCCTGTAATTTAGGTATATTTATTCAGCAGGGGAAAAGCTTTGTATCAACCCAGCAGAAATGTATATTCCACTTACTTTAATTGATCAGACTGTCAGGTACCTTTACAATGACTTGTATCTCAGGGGTGTAATTATGATGATGCATAAAGGCCCAATTCAAGTGCCAATCAAGCAAGGCAGACATGTGTTTGGACATCTTAGGCAGGAATTGCGGATATCATATACACAGTTAGAACAATAAATCAGAAACGTTTAGAGCAAAATGTAGTCCTAATAAGGCAGGCTGGACTTACCTTAAAACCAGAGGTGGATGATTAGTGAATTGAAAAATTAATAGGATCAAATTATCTTAAATACAGTAAATCATCAGAAATGATGGCATTTAAGGGATTTGGAACACTTTCACTGATGTTGACTCCTGTTTTTGCTATACTGATCCAGATCATTAAAACCTAAAATTAAGAGAAAAGTATTAAAACATGTAATAAAATAAAGACAAAGAAATGATAACAAAAAATTTTTTATTTGATTGAAAAATCAAAAAATGAGGATGATCTTGGATCATTTAGTGGAAGCTACTTTGGTCAGATCATGTGAGACAACAGACAAGTCCTCAGCATGACCTGGGCTATGACACTAAACACCTGGCTTCCAAATCCTAAAAGTGGAATTAACTAAAGGGTTTGTTATAATGTAAAGAAGTAATGATAAAATGATTGTGGTATTTTTATTTTTTTAACTGGTTTAGTAGTATGTAATTGCAATCAGACTTTGCTCCAAATGGATAAAATTTTAAAGGAGGATGGTGTTTGTGTTATAAATGGGTTTCTGTAGAAAATCTTATTTTTGTCTACAAATATCTAATAAATGTCCTTCTTTAAAGAGGAATTGGACTTGATTAGCACTAAAAGTACTAACGAGAGATAATAATGGAATTTGGTTAGAAATACTTCAGTGAATAAAGGACAAAAGAGCTGGACAGCATGTGTGTTCTTCAAGCAGCAAGTTTAAATTCAAAGTATGTGTGCTGAAAAAAATGACATCTCCAACCATGGACGTCCATGCACATGTATTATGGACATACCACACCACATTCCAAGGCGACCCAACACGCCCAACTATGGACTGATTGTTCCTGTAAAGTGATGTCACTATCACGTCAAACTGCGTAGTGGTAGCCACTGATTGGCATCACGGTGTGCGTGTGAAGTGATGTCACAGAATGGCGCCTAATAGACCCCAAATAAACAGCCAGGAACAAAGGCCCATCATCACTTTTACTTAGTAGCGTTATCTAGATGTCCGCTCAGGGAAATCCGACATCAAGGACTTTTCGCAGCACTTTGCTACGCCCATGTCCTTGCCCTCATCCGCGTTCCTGAGATGGCACTTGAAACACAACCAGGCTATGCTGGGGCGGGCTGAGCCACACATGGAGCAGAACATTGTGGAAAAGTTGCTATAGTTGAATGTTCATCTTGTATTCTTAAAGCCAAAACTCTTACCTGGAGAAAACAAAGCAGCACTGTAACAAGCACAAAGTCTTTCCCATACTCTTAAACTTTCCAAAGTTGATCATATGGGTCATCTCGATAAAAATAACAAATAGTGCCTTTTTTCAACAAGCTTGTTCCAGTTCTAGTTCAGTGTCAAAGCTTAACTTGGCACCGGTTCTTTGGTTTTTCCCAATGAAAGTGCCCATTTCTTTGGTTCCGAACGTGTGACGCAACCAAAGTGTTGGGGGAAACACACAACTGCTTCTTCCATATGTAACAACGCAAAATGGACGAAACCAAGAGCATGTTATGTACACATCTTTGTCAAATCAGTACCAAAGAAGCTCTTCTAAGGGCACAGTTAACTTCTCCATTGTTAAAATCTTCTTCGCTTCTCTTCATGTGGGTATTCACAGTTGTGTTGTTAGGGCCCGCAGAAATGGAAAAGCAAATGGTTCTTTGAAGGAACGGGCTAAGAACCGACCAAGCCTTGGCGTTAGGACCAGCACCAAACTAGCTTCGTTTTTTGTTCTTGTTTTCTGCGACAAACTTTTTATTGAACATTTTGGAATATTACATTACAAAGATAATACAATAACCATGCCATTGAGGGTTTTAGTAAAGAGGGATAATAAAAAAACACCTCCTGACAAACACTGTAAAAACTACAGATACATGAGGACAATAAAATCCACAGTAACACCTTATATATAAGCAAGAACTGTTACGTCAGAAAGAGAACCAATAAGAGTGTCCCACTCCTGCACCGTAGGTGCTCGCGCCTTATATATGACAGACAGTGACCTTTCTATAAGAGCAATATCTTTAAACCGATTTAGCAATTCTTTTGCTGATGGGGTGTCGGGGGAAAACCATGAGCGTATTATGGTTTGATTAGCAGCAAGTCAGTTCTGAAAATATAATTTTTCTCTCCATCTGGTATTGCCACTAAGAATGGAATCATCACTGACAAAAATGTTGAGGGGGGTTGCATTGGGAAAGGGATTCCTAAGATATTTTCAAGGCACCTATGAACTTGGGCCCAAAGGTCAGACATGGAGGGACATTTCCAGAAAACATGAATATAGGTGCCAACTCTGTGCTGATCAGATTTTGTAAAGTTGGGATTGTCTGAAAGTTTCATTGCAAATGAATCAGTATGGTGGGGTATAAAATCTATGCACAAAATCATAAAGACTAAGTTGATGTGCTGGATTCTTTGATAAAATCTTGGTGTTGATATTGTCCAAGTCCAGATCACAACCAAGACCTCCAGGGTCATGATTCCAGGAACTGATCACACCCAGAGGTTTGACGTTTTTAGAGAGCAGGACATATTTAATAGTCAATACTAATCTAGTAGAGGGTGTTTGAGAAGAAATCCAAGTTTCCAGCGGATAAGAGAGTAAAGGTGAATCCCATGGAACCATGGCCACGGATTGACGATCACAGCCAAAAACACATGAACCAAGGAAACCCAGGGAGAGAAAAGTGTTCTTTAAGCTCTTGGAGTGAAATTAGACCATTTCTGTCATACAGATCATTGAGAGTATGAATTCCTCTAGAATATAACTGTAATTAAAATATGGACCAGTAGGCTGCAATAAATTGTAGTTGTACCAAATAGGGGAGCAATAACAACTCTGGTTATTTATTTTTTTGTGTGTGGAAAAATCCTATTAGAGAACTGTAGCAAAGCTGGCCATTTCGAAGTCAAACCAGTCAGCTCAATGAATATAAGATATACAGTAGGCCTACTTGTTTGGGAATTATCCCCAGAAATCAAAACTCCGTGACACATGCCTTTAAAGTCTACTTGGACTTTAATTGGAAACATTCCAGGAGGGTTTGGCATAAAACAGGGGGGATGAATATGTGAAAAAGTACGTCATGCCAGAGCTTGTTAGACAGCGTGTCATCTGGAAATCTGAATAGTGGAAGATTTTAGAAATTCCAATTTTGAGGACCTCTATCAGTGACCTGACAAAGAGTAGTCTATTTTTCAGCAGGAAAATGATCTAAAACATCAGTATTAATCAGTAAAGAAATGTTTGAGACGTATATCCTTCCATAGATATCTCAGTCCCGAGGATTAAATCCAAAAGATGGCCTGTAGGTTGAGCTGAAGAATGGATGTAGAAAGTCTCCAAACTTATTAAAATGTTATCAGAGAAAACAAAGTGATTTCCTATTTGCAAAAGGAGGTTAAAACATGTATTTCTAATGGTTTTAAGTATGACATTATATTAATGCTACAAAATGTGAATTTATACATCTTTACTAGAAGATGCTGTATTTAAACTAAACACTATTTTTAAATAAAATCATGAACAATTAACGTTTAAAAAACTGTTTTTCAGACCAGGTGTCCTGAAGGATCTGAAGACGATGGGTTCTGTGTCGTTGTTCATCTTTTTCATCACTCTGCTTGTGTTGGCAAGGCAGGTGAGTAGCTTCCCCCACAGAGATACCGACGCTTATAAAACTTTATTTCTCTGTCACTACTGTGGTCATAACTGTTTAATTAGGTCATCCAGCACTGAGAGATCATCTTCAACTCCAGAAAAGCATAGATGATTTCAAGGGACTTCTTTTTATAGTCCTGACGTTTTGGTGTATGATTTACAAATATGACTTCAGACAGTTTGCCTTTGTAGTGCTGGTGCGCTGCCGCCGTCCTCGCATCATGTGCCACCTTAGCTCTGCTGACACAGATTTTCAGTGGCGAGTTTAATCTTTTTTTAGGGGTAACATCTATCATCTCTGCACTCAAAGCAGATGTGCCGTGCCGGGAGTTCTCTACCCATATCTGGAGTTCCCCAGTGAGCTGTGTATGGTCCAATCCGCTCTTTGCGTTGTTCTTGTTCTGGGTCACCCTTTCTAGAGAAGAAAGCGGGGCGTTTGACCCAACTTGGACGTTTAAAACGTCATCTGTGAAGCTTAAATTTGTTTTCAGTTCAAATAACTACAGCAAAGTTCTTCATTATATAACATTAGAATGATTATTGGAATAATTTGAGGCTTTTTGATTGGTGTGGCCTTGAGCAGTCCATGCGGGGTGCGCACATCAGTGCTCAGAATTATTTTACACACTTTAAGCAAGCCGTGAACAAATTTGCCTCGCAAAATTTCTCATCATCTCATAATGAGGTCTTTCTCTGAACTTTCTTCGGAGGGAGGAGAAATCAGGTTACAAGAAAAACGGCATCAGTAATTCATCCCTCAAGAACAGATTGCACAGTGGAGCAAAACTCATTTACAGCCTCGTTTAGCTGCTTTCTAAACGGCATTTGGAGTGAGCTGGCCTACTTTAAGGACTTGTGAAAGTAGTCTCTCCTCATCTACATGTACACACATTATCGAATGAGGCAGGTTATTTGTCCTAAGAAGGTGGAAGGCTGTTTTCTGAAACTCCCAGATCTCGTAGGTAGAAGATCATTCCATCCATATGAGCTAGAAGAGTTTGCAAAGAGCTCCAGTGCCTTTATTTATCATTCAGCCTGTTCTCCCTGGACATCCCCCCCCCCACACAGTATAGGAACCCACCCACCAGAACCTTCTAGCTCTTCAGATATAGAGCTGGTGCATTCAGGAATCAGAGGCACAAACGCACAACCTCGGGATGTGTTGACCTTCATATATGAGTCCACCTTACATATGCAGATGTATTCACAGCCACCTCGAGCATGAATAACCTAAGAGCACAAGAAGCGAGACGGAAACAGGAGCTATGTTTTTATGCAAAACAGTCCTGTCTGCTTTTTTTTCCTTGAGCAATAACTGCGCAGCTTCTCGCATTGTTTCGCTGTCCTGTTATTGGGACTCAAATTTTTTCCATGAATATCAAGCATTCCGAAACCGTTGCTTTGTAGTTGCAGTGTATTAGACAGAAAATAAGCTGCCTGCCGCTGTGAAGCAATAACCTGAAGGCCGCAACAGGCTTCATTTTAGGCACCTCTGGGGTCACCTTAAACATAACCACGTATGTTCTCTTCATCCATATTTAGTCTTATTGTAGCCACAAACTTCAACACATTTTATTCAAGTAGGGCGTGATTCTTATCTTATTTTTCCACTCCAACATCTCAAAAATGTGGTCTGTGTTTGTTTTCATGCGCCCTTACTGCGATGCTACTTAGAAGCTGAAGAATGTGTTGGTGAGGCAGCTAGTAGTGATGCACTCCAAACTCTGGCCTACATGGAAGAGTGGTAAAAGGGGAGTCATTGTATATATGTAGCCATAAGAAGTCTGCTGTTTGCTGCAAGCAATATAGAAGAAAAAAATCAAACGTCGCCTGGCACAACTTTACCCACTAGCAGGGTGCACGGAGAAAATCAAAAAGTTGAATGGAATGGAAGCTCCGGCGACTCTTGAAAGCGTAGGGAAACAACTTTATTGATAGACCGACGCGTTTCAGCATTTGGCCTTCATCAGAGTCATTTATTAAAAGCAACAAACAATCACAGTTTAAATACACATCACATATAAAGAGAGAAGTTTTCTGGATTTTTTTATCTAAAGAGTTTATTCCCGACAGGCATGAATTAGGATTTACAGATTAATGAGTTTATATAAGAAAAACATTTTTAAAGTCCCCCTTGAAGTATATACTGTATGTCCCATATACATAATCTAGATGGGAGTTTTTGGGGTGTTCCCAATTAATTATCTAGGTTTATTGCAATTTCTCATGCACTTTTCATGTTTAAAGTGACAGTGTGTAGTTTTTGCAGTACATCTTTGAAAATAGCCATTAAAATATTATGTAACAATAATTACATAAAGCACATTAATTGCAAAATATTGGCGATATTGTAAAATATGACTTTAAAAATCAGTTTTAAACTACATAGGCGTGGGTCCTTTTTTCAGGGGAAAGCCATATTAGATGACGTCTTTACTTCTACAAGAGCCTGGACGGACAAAGCGCACGGAACACGCCCGCTATTAAAACATTGATTTGCCCTCGAAATGCAAAAAAGTTTCGCCATAAATACATTTTTACCTCTTCGCTAGTTCCAAGCGATGAAAGAGAGACTGATGTGCTCGTCATGTTGCTGCAAATAGATCATTCTCAGGGAATTGAGCGTTTGAAAACAGCACTAGTTGGACCTCCGTTGTTGAGTTTCTTACTTGAAGACACAGATACCGCATGCTTGTGATAATTTAGGTATATAATTCCCCCTACTGGCCGATAATTACAGACTGCCTTTAAATATATGTATTGTCATTTATGTTTTTGTTTACAATCCCTTTAATCTTAGAATTTTTTTTTTCATTTCTCTTTCCATTATCTATTATATATATGTGTGTGTGTCTGTGTGTTTTTGTTAACATTTGTCAATCCATCTTTATATTTTTTTCAATATTTTAATTTATTGTGTACTTTCATGCCTATTTTTATATTTTATTTTCTCATAGTTGTCCTTCTTTTTAGACTTATTTAACCATTGCCATGGGTATTGAGCCAGTTTAGAACACTTGTGACCCAACTAATTTGAAGATACCACCCCCATACATTGATTGGTAAATACAGGACAATCCTGGAAGAAAAGCAAAATATTTTAGACTTTGGCAGAGGTTCACCTTCCAGCAGGATCAGAATGCTAAACATAGAGCCAGAGCTAAAGTGGAACGGGTTAGATCAGAGCGTATGTATGTGTTAGAGTGGCCTAGTCAAAGAGCAGAGCTAAATATAATTTAGAATCTGTTGCAGGACTTTGCAGTTGTCTGTGTTATTTCCTTTTTTTTTTAGCTACATTTTTCAGCGTGAGCTATTTTGTAAAGAAATGACAAAAGTGTTATCCTCTAGATGTGCAAAGCAGGCAGAGACACACTTCAAAAGAGTTGCTGTAATTTCATTCATTAAAACCTGGCATCACTTTGCTTCCACTTCACAATGAAGCACTACTTCATGCTGATCTATCATAAACCCGTACTAAAAGTCAAAGAGAGATCAATACCTCTGTGAGAGACCGTGCGTACATCTGAAGGTCAAGAGAGAAAGAATTCTGGGGGGAATAACACAGCTGTCCCTGTCCTCTTTTTCTTCCCTTAACAGAATGAATATTACTGTCGGCTGGACTTCTTGTGGAGGGACAAGTTCAAGAGGGAGTGTGAGGAGATTGAAACCATGGAGAACCTGAATCGGGTACTGCTGGAGAACGTTTTACCTGCACATGTGGCCGAGCATTTCCTGGGACGCAACTGGAAAAATGAGGTAAAAAATAAAAATAAAAAAATGCCTAGCCTAGTCACGCGGTTTTGCTCTCACTTTGAGTTTTGGAGGAATATGTAGATTGAATAAGTAACTAAACAGTTCCTACTTTTTATTAGATGTCATCATTTTTGTGCAACAGATACTGTGTATGGTATCTACACATGATGAGTGCACGTGCAAAAGTCTTCAGTCAGCTGTCATTTCTTTCTATATCGCTTGCAGTTGGTCGGCTCCGGAAATCCTTTATATAGTGGCCATGATCTGGATTTCTTTGGAGTTTCTGAAACTCTTTCATCATTTTTATTTGGATGATTTTAGATAATATACTGTCCCTCCAGACATTTGTTAAAGAATCTGTTTGCTTCTTGAGCTAATTGATTCATCATTCAAACTCTAAAAGTGCCCTCAACTTAATGACCGACAATTTTCACTGGGATTTTTTTGTCTCCTGTCGCCTTACATAAAATGCCATCTTGTTTCAATTTTTTGATTTGAATGCCTGAAAACTCCCAAACAACTCGTAGTTCAAGGCTTGATGCAGTAGATGATTATCTGAAGGATAGCACATGTCACATCTTTGCTGGCGTTTGTTTTATTTCTCAAATACAGAAATTTCTAATCAATTTCACCTGTTGTTCATTTTTATTTTAGGCTAAAGGAGAAAAAAAAACAAATCACGTTAAAAGATCACCTACGTCTGGCCTTTTTCAAGCCAACTATAAAGAGGAACGTTTTGAACCTCGGCCTAATAAAATACTGCTTTTAAAAAATTTAAAGAAATGGAGTTTCACATTAAAAAGCTTTTTTCTTAAATTATCTTATTCTCTTTTCTAGCTGAATATGAGCAAGACATTATTATGTAAAATCCAGGAGTTACAGCTTTAACAATGTATTTGGCAGAGGCTGAAAAATCCACACAAAAAAACAGATTCTATTTGTGTGCTTCATCTATTTGGAATCATTCACTTCTGCAACACCTAACCATGGTTAGATAGCGGCACCTCCACTTTCTTGCTGTTATTTTTGTGTGGTAAATTTGTTGCTGGTGCCAAATGTGTGGAAATGAGGGATGAAGCAATCCAAAGGTCCAACTTTTCTAGTTCCTGATTCAGTGCGCCCTTAAAGACACTAATAAGATAGAACATTTGCAATATTTCTCTGGCAAAAAAACAAACAAATTTATATTGGGCTGATTATGCTTGGGGTTTAACTGCGTGATAGCATGATGAAGTAGAAGGTGTTGGAATTCACTTAAGCCTTTCACTTCACTCTTCAGCTCTGCCTCACTCGTCTTCCTCAGTGACCCAGTTTCATCTGTGGCAGCCACTCTCCTGGGGAGGGGAACCTTACATTGGAAATGTTAGGATTATTCGATAACAAAAGGCAAAGAATGGGGCAGACGCTCCAGGTTTCCACCATCTCTGGCCAATAGACAATGACCTGCTTGCATATTCTACATAAGAACGTGGGCACTTTTTTTGGCATTGCTGGTAAAAATGGGTCCAAAGCCATCAAATAAATTATTTTATTTTCACTTAGAGAATAAAGTTCATATATATTAACCATATTTACTTGAGAACATCGCTTTAATGCAACTCTTATTCTTCAATAGGCTAATAGTTTGTGACATCAGTGTTTATGTTTCCTGAGATTCCTTTTTTTTTTTTTTTTTTTTTTTTTTTTTTTTTTTTTTTTCTTTTCTTTTTTTTTTTTTTTAACGTGTCCTGTCTAGCAGTATGCTACTCAGAATTGGTGTCTGAGTACCAAGTACAAGCCCAACAGTTTTACTTTCCCAAGCAGAGTATTACAGCTTCGCTGTAGTACGCCACTTGATGTATATGTATGAAAAATCTTTATTAGTGATTACTGTGGGTTCAATTTCCTGACGTCATGGACATTAAACTGAGACAAGAAGGAAGAAGGTGAAGAAAAGAAACCGGACCAGCAGAGGCGCAAACCGACGACACAAGACAGGGAGGCAGACAAAGAACACAAGAAAACATCCCAGTCCTCCCACCTCTGCCGGACGGCAGAGAAACAGTAATACAAAACAAAAACAACAAACTGTACAGAACCTAACCAATAGTTCGGATCTAGTAGAATAAACTAAGAATTACACATTCACTACACACAAGCATGGATTAATGAACATAATACAAATGTTTCTGGTAAGCTCCTGTGAACAACTAACTAATGATGATAACCTCAGCTTAAGATATGTCCGTCCTCACCAATGTCCCCACACCCATGTGTGTGCGAGCATGCAGGTCGGAATAAGGTTTCCCCATGCAAGTGATTGATAGCTGGTGTAAGGAACCGTCAATCCGTCCTACAGGAATCGGCACAGACATGGAGGAGGCAAGAGATGTATGCATCCAGGGTCCCATAGAGTACAGAGTCCACAGGCGGATCAGCGCAAGGTCGATCACCCGCCAAGAGGGGAACAGATGGAAGCCCCAGGGGAACACCCACCAGCCGCAATGCTGGGGCCCGAGAGATCGCAGTGACGAGCCCACGGGCTCCACCGGTAACCGGCTACGCCAGTTTCCTGAGATTCCATCATCAAGAAACGGCGTATTTTACCTATAATTTGATTGTTCTGCATGTTTAGAGGAGGATATAGCAAAGCAGACGGTTCGCTCTTGCTGTGTGGTTTATTGTACTACTACTACTAGTCTAAACTACTTTACACATTAAAACTGCTACTTGGCTGCAGGTTTCTCCAAGACTGGATATAAAAATAAGAAAAGTTGTGTAAGCGGTGATATTCAGTGTTTCACCTCAGACCAGACGGCATTGAATTTCTCAAGTCACAGGGCAAATGAATTGTACAACAGTGACTGCATTTCCAAAAATAAATAAATAAGGACATTGATCATTGAAGAATTACCCAGCTTTACAGTCGTAGTGAAGATTTCTCTCTAAACTCTCTCTCTAAACCTATCCCTGTCTTTAGACATTAAAGTGCGTAAATGTTGGGGATTTCGCTTGCTAACTCTGTTGGTAGCGTTTGCCGAAACGTTATGGCCCGTCATTTCCTTGTTTTCTTGCCCCCCAATGACTTGCGCATGCTATAATGATTAAAAACGTTGGAGCATACATACACCTAACGCCTCTGCATCACCCAGAGTCCTGGCTCCTCTATTATAATTTTGTTGCGTCTTTTTTTTTTTTTTTATCTTACCCCTGGGATCTTCTATAGAGCTCTGGAAAACTACGTTATGCAATCCTAGCATGCACTACCGAATGACAAACTCGCAGGAAAAAAATTTGAATAAACAAACGGACTGATTCACAGTTTTCCAGTTTTTCCAGATAACTCTACAACAATTCCAGTATTTCAGCTACTAGCCTGCTGTGTTACCTTATCATGGCATATGCTAGCATAATGGTGGTTTATTTACCTTTGCAGTAACAACAATACAATCCCGTTGTGGTAAACTAAACAGCAGATCTTCATATTTATAACACTGGGCAGTGATGCAAGGGAACGTTGATCAGGTAGTCATATATCTATTATATAATCGGCAGTCCCGTGCCACCAGCCACCTGATTGATTGCTTCAAATATCATGTGGAGCTAAATATGATAGTGTGATCATATTATGATTTCCAAAAAAGAGGAAACTTGGCCCAGTGGTGAAACTCTTTCCCTCGCTCCTTAAAGTGTTTCAGGACTGGCCCAAGACTTTTGATTTTTAAGGTTGTATATGGAACATGAGCCTAATAGCGACGTCTAGTTTATCTAGGTTGTAGTTACAATAAAAACATAATTCCTGCTGTTAGGTTTCCTGGTTGTCTGGTGATACGGCCAGTGACCAACAGGAACTGTGTCCAGTGAGGAATGTAGTTTAGGGGAGTTTAACTAACAGCTTACGGTAGCAAAGTTAGCAAACGAGCTAGCTTACAGATCCAGGAGGAAAGTCAACCTTTTCTGCGTGTGTTTGATGCAGTGGAAATGTTTTATGTGGATCCATCTATTGTAGGTTTAACCTAAAACTACTCGTGTTTCTGTTCTTCTGTGGTCACTCCTCTCCTGAGACAGATAACAATATCTCTGGGGCTCTGAAGCAGCTGCTGGACTTGCTGACTCCACCATTCTTCCTTGTACCGGCGAGCTAAGCTGACCGTATAGTTGGATCATAGAGACCGTATCTGTCAACCCTCAACCTGCAGCTGCTACTGGCTTGTAGATGTAAACATTCTTAAATTGTCGTGCCCGATTTAAAAGTACATTTTATTATATTTTAATTGAATATAAATAGTAAAGTAAGTGTTTTCATTACTTTCATTCTGCACCCATCTAAAAGCTGATGGATGTATTTTTTTTCAATGTAGTATTTTATTAAAAAGTTCCATATACAACCTATAACATATTTAAAGCGGGCATCGCTTTTTGTTAGAAAGAACAGTTAAATAACAAACTTCAGATTCGTTAATGTAGATTCTCAGACATGGTAGTCTTAAGAGTTTAAATGAATCAGAATTCCAAAAATAGTTTAAAATATCTGTAAATAAATTATAGAAATAATTACTCTTCCAAATTAGATAATTTACCAGAAACAATAATAGTTCACTTATTACATCATACTGGACAAATAACAAAAACAAATCTAAAATTATATTGACAGAAAATCAACATTATTTTCTTTTTAATGTATAAAGTAAAACACAGTAGTCTCAATAATACAGTAAAAAAGGTGTATACTCTCAGTCCTAAATTTAAATTTTTATCCTCAGTCAATTTACAGATGAACTCTCACTTTTTGCAGCATTATTATACTTTTTTGCATACATGGGACCTAGGGGATCTTTCCCACTTTTGTCACATACAAAAACATGCCAACCATGTGCAGGGTACCCTCTGCCACTCATTTTTTCACCAACAGATGGTATTTTTCTTGCGGATCATCCGTAAAGCTACACTTGCGCCTTGACTTCTTGTAAAAGGCAGCAAAGCGGCTCAACGGTGGAGTGCAATGCGGCGCGGCACAACGCAGCGGCACTCAGGCTGCTGTCTGTTGGAACTCCGGAATAGGCAGGTGCTCAGGAAGGGCGTCAAATGAGTGACAGGCTGTCGCATTGCGTGCATCACACCAGGCTAAGTTTAAGTGTGCTCCCCTATAAACAATGAAAACTCAGACATTTTGAGCACTACGAATTCCAACCCTACTGTAGATGTGCCGCACTGCATGTGAAAAGTGGACATGTCCAGGGAAATAGGGACAGTTGGTTCTCATTAAATTATGGAACACTATATTTACTTGGTGAAATTTTGTTGTGTATTGGTGTTTATTGCTTTCCCAAAGTTGACTGCTGCTATTCATTCTTCTCAATAATATATCCACTTCCTGCTCTCCATTTTTTCTCACTTTAAGCGCTACCATAAACGAGCCTGGTCACATGACATCCTGAGTTCTATAGGATTAAGCTCTGGGACTGAGATGACCACAGAAGGAGGCTGATCTTGTGTCTGCACAACCATCTATGTTTGTTTATTTGCTACATGTTTATAATACAATGCACAGTAGCAAGCTCCTCAGGGCCTTCAGAACAAAATACACCCAGAGCATTATAGGTCCTCTACCATACTTTTCCCTCATATTTTTCCACTGTTATCCCAAATCCATCTGGATGTTTGTTGCTAAAAAGATTAATCGCAGTTCCGGTAAAAGTTCTGGTAGCACATTCCTTTTTATCTGGCATGCTATCGTAACAACGGACTGGCATGTAGCATGCAATGGTCGCTATGAAGATTTGCTGACCCCAAGATGCCACTCTTTGCAGTGAGCCTTTGAAATTTCTGTTGAGTGCTGGCAAGATGAAAATAGATCCTCATCCAGCTTAGTGGCCAGTGGCTGAAAGAGATCATTCTCTGTGTCGTATTATACTGTATACATATATATATATAATGCATTGAAATAGAATAGTTGGATCGCTAAATGAAAGTTTCTAGAAATCTGATCAAAGAAGCAAAGTAGAAATTTAAGAAACTCCTAAGTTACATTTATTTGAAAGAAAAATTTGAAAGTCAGTTCTCCAATAAATGTACCTATGTTTGCATGTTGCTATTGATAGTTTCTTAATTGTTAAAAAGGTGTATAATTTATTTGCGCAGCCTAACCTGCTTTATCTCCTACTCTGAAACATTTGCAAAGAAGTCGTAAAAGATCACGCCTTCTTGCTTACAAAACCCATTTCATTTTGTGAGGTTCACCTAAGCTGCTCTGTTCTCACGTCCTTCTTTCTAAAGATGAATGCCTCCATTTTTTTGCCTGCCACAGGGACCTGCTGTCCCCGCAGAGATGATTAAAGCTTCTTCTTATTTATTTAAAGTCTAAGTGTCGGTGTTCAGAGTGAGGCATTTAGGTCATGGATATTATTTTTTTCCGCTGTAAAGCCCACTGAGACCACAGGACATTTCTCTTCATCTTTCTGGTGCTAGTGCTTGTTCAAAATGGCCCATCCAGCTGTTATCTTCTTCTTGCTTGTTATCAGGACCTTTATCATCAGTCGTACGAGTCAGTGTGTGTGATGTTCGCCTCCATCCCGGACTTCAAAGAGTTTTATACCGAGTCTGATGTCAATAAGGAAGGACTGGAGTGCCTCCGACTTCTCAACGAGATCATAGCAGATTTTGATGAGGTAAACTCCTGTCTTACTAATAATGAACACAAAGAACATTTTATGACTTGTTCTGTGGAGGGGCTGCCCAGTGTCATAATGTGTCAAATAAGTGGAAGGAGCACAAAGCTAGGCGGTCATTTACATGCTGCTCATGTTCACACTGAGTGCTGGGTTCCCTTTTTTCTCTCACAGCTGCTGTCAAAGCCGAAGTTCAGCGGAGTGGAGAAGATTAAGACCATCGGTAGCACCTACATGGCTGCAACTGGACTCAATGTGACTCCAGGACCAGAGTGTTCACAAGTAAGCTTTTCCTTGCTCAAACAGGCAGACTCAGCAAATCCTAAGACAATTAGCTTGTAGGTGCAAGCGCCTTGCAAAAACATTTACAACCCTTGAACATCTGCACATTTAGTCCCATTAAAACCACAACTAAATGTATTTTACTGGCGTTTTTTTTGTTTGTGATGGACCCAAACTAAAGTATAGTAACTGTACGTAGTTTTTAAAAATGTATAAATGCAACCAAGGGTTTTCAGAGATGATATAATTAGTAAATTAAGTCCACATCCATTTCATTTAACTTCAGTCTGATTCTTGCTATCCACTGATGGCCTTATAAGTTCCTTAGAGGACATTATAGAACAAACAGCATCGTGGAGACAGAGGGGGACGGCAGACAGATCAGAGTTCAAATTGAATTCTCACCCTTTAAATCCAATTTTTAAGCACTGGACAGAGCACCGTTCAGTGCATCATCCAAAACTGGAAAACAAATGGTACAACCGCAAACCTAACATGACACAGGTTTCCACCAATGTAGGCCTGGAAAAGAGAGCATTGATCAGAGAAGCAGCCAATAGGCCTATGGTACCTTTATGAGTCACAAACCTCACCAATCTGGCCTTCATGGAGGAGTGGAAGAAAGCCATTGCTGAAAAAAATACCATTGAAAGTTTTCCTGTAACGGTTTAGAGAACAAGGAAACTTGTGGAAGATGCTGCTATGACCTAATTAAAACTTTCTGTGAACACCAACAACCCTATGTATGGTGGGAAACTAACACTGCATTTCACCCTGAACACACATTCCCCACAGTGAAACATGGTAGTGGCAGCATCATGCTGCGGGGGGATGCTTTTATTCAGCAGGGATAGAGAACCTGCTCAGAAATAATGGGGTTCTGGATGGAGCTAGGTAAAGGCAAATACTGGAAGCAAACGTATTAGAGGCTGCAAAAGACTTGTCCCAATGACAGCTCTGCACACAGAGATAGAGCCAATCATTGAATTGTTGAGTTTAAAGTATATTCAAGGGTTTAAATTGCCCTGTTACAGTCAAGATGGAACTACAAGGGAGAATCTGTGGCAAACAATGATGTTCACATCCAACATTTTGAAACTCTACGTGTTTGAAACAAAGGGTTGTTCTGCATAGTGGGCTGAACATCCCTTTTATAGCTATGCAGTACTTTATGTTGGGTCTAATACATACAGGTCCCAATTGAAAACACTTAAATTTGTTGTGGAAATGTGACAAAATGAAGAAAAGCTGATTGGCTATACTCCTAGTGGCTATGTTCTGAGAACACAGTGACATAATCCAGGGTGTCAACAGAGGGTCTCTTTTAATCATTCTATATACATTTGACAAGTCCCTGGACTTTCCCTTCTAACTATCTACAGCTGCCCGAGGCCACAAAAATGGAGCAGCGAAGCACCGCAGCATTAACGGCTTTCTGAGCACAGTTAAAAGCCCTGTGTGGGTAGCTCCATGAATTCTGCCCCAGCATCATCCATCCATCAGTGATTCATTGCTACACATCTGAATGCTTGCAACCAGTGTGAATAAATAGGGGGGGGGGGGGGTTCTTGTTCAGACATCAAACTGCACAGTGAGGAGATCAGCCTGATTGTTGAAAATCTGGCTTAATTTAGGGCTCTCATAGCCCCCCCCCTCCTTTTCAGATAATGTCAGTACATCAGTCAAGGTTTTGTTTTACACCAATGCCAGATTTATCAGTTGACATTTGTATTTTTTTTAATGTGCGGTGGCTCTATAAAAGCTTGTGTATCGTGGTTAAAATGCCATGATACAATTTCAGAAGTATTTATGTGAAATATTTTCTTGTACAGTTCAACTAAAACAATTTTTTTGTAGAAAAATGTAAATACTAAAGTAAAATCTTTGCCAGAACGGTGTTACGTAAAAGTATATACTCTTTAAATAGTAAACCACAACTTGACTTTAAAATATTTGCCCTCTCCAACTTCTCCAAATCTTTGACTGTAAGGACATCGTTTGTCCACAGCCTTCTTCACGAAACCCTACAAACTTTCCCGACAAAAACGATTGATGAATATTCCTTTGGTGAAGCCACTCAGTTGCTCATTTGGAGTTATTTAATCCATAACACCATCTTCAGCTTTCTAAAACAGGGTAAGGGTTTAGAGAATAAAATGAGTGGTACTTGGATGAGCTCCTAATTTCATCCAGTTTGACAAAATCCCAAAGATCATCAGAAGAGCAGTAACCTCGGCGCATTATGATTTTGGGTTTAATTCAATTCAGTTAAATTTCGTTTAATTATACATGGCATCAATTCACAACACGTCATCTCAAGGCACTTTACAAGAGTCATTGGTATACACAATCCAACCAGTTTAAAAGTTTGCGATTTAAGGAAACCCAGCAGATGAAGTCGAGTCGTTGATTTGCAGCATTCACGCCTCTTGAACAAACGTTTTGGTGGGTTGTGTTGTGGACCTCACAGCAATCCTTCATATTGAGCAAACATGTAACGACAGTGGAGAGGAACAACTTGCCTTTAACAGGAAGAAACTTAAAGCAAAACCAGAACCTGGCTCAGTATGAGTGACCATCTGGCGCGACTGACTAGGGGTATGAAAAGACAGAGCAGAGACACAAAAACTACCAAACTGATATAGGGGTTATTTTCTATGTTAAAATAGTAATACAAAAAAATTGAGAACAGGAGAGGGAAATGTTCAGTTACTGCGATCATCGTCCCAGCTGAATTCTCCCTCCAACATGGCGTCACAGCCGAACAGCAAGCCAACCCAGGTGTAGCTCATATGGAGAGAAAACAAAGTTAACAGTTGAAATAACAGCAAAGAATGCAAGTGGAGAGTAGTAGAAGAAAAGTAGCAGAGTGAAGAAAAGTGGTCAGTCTGTCTTCCAACAGTTTGAAAGTGGACCTGGCATGGAATTTGCATTTTTTGAGGTTTTTGATGATATCTTTTAGTTCCCCCAGCCTGCCTACGGCCCCTAAGGGGTTAAAATTACTGATTAGTCTTTCCTTTGTCCCGGGGTTTGTCTGCCTACATAGTGAAATGAGCACTCAGAAACGGGCTGTTTGTCAGTTCGGCATATGACGACACGTTTCGGCATATTACGTGTTGAGTTCCAGCCAATTACCCCCTTTCCTGAACTACACCCTCCAAGTCCCTCCCTCCGTGGCGCGGAGAGCTACGGTGACAGGCAAACAACAAACCAACAGCCTGGAGTCCAGACCGCATCCAAACTGCACTGTAGCTGGGTGTACAAAAGAGAACATAAATCTTTTTGTCCTCCCCACTTCTGAGCCACAGAAAAGCTTGTGGATAGATTTTATGTACGCAGGGAATGTGCCCGACCGACTGCCTTAGCGTGTGGTAGTTTGTGGCAAGCATTTCTAGGACGACTGTTTTTCCAACTTGGGAAATAACAGCAGTGGATGTTAGTACATTGTTTGAGTTGTTCGCTTTTCAATTAGCTTCATAGCTAACATTCAGAATTAGCTTCACAGCTAATACCCCAGTTTGTTTATGTAGCATTGGTGCTAGTATACTTTTATTTGGGGGAAAAAAGATTATATATTATAGTTGAACATTCGAAATATCCTTAGAGACTCATTAACCACAGAAGTGCATAGCCTAGGCCCCGCTCTCCGAAACCCGGTCGTTCTGTGCTAATGCTCACAGAAGGACTAACTCGTCACACCTGCAATTCTACAACAAGGCTGAATTACGGCAAGCGATCCTTTGATAATAGTATTAAGGTACTTAGAGTGTGGCTAAAAAGGGCCCAAATGTCGCGGGGAATTTCATGCCAGTTGTACTTTAAAGCCAAGTTTATGCACACACATATCGACAGAAACGTTTTCCTTTTATACTTCTCTGTTGGGGTGTCAGTGTGGCAGAGCAATTCCGCACCATGACAGTAGGGGGTGCAGACCTTTCCTGGCAGGTTTGCCTATACCATTGCAGTGACGACTCTGGTTGATGACAGTTTATTTACTTCAGCTTGTAGCAAACATCCACTCAGGAACAATGGCCGACATAAAACAAGTTTTGATTGAGCTTGAAAGCTTTTATTTGAACTGCAGCTCATAGAATACTTTAAAAATGCATTTAAACAAACCAACACAGCAGTCTGTGTTGGTCTCTACATGTCCCTGTGTTCAAAATCGGCAAAAGATAAACTGGCCTTACACTATAAAGCATTATGATCCCAAAAGCTGCTCTGACAACTAATTACATCTACTATAGAGCACTGTTCTGGTTAAATGATCTGGGGCTGATGTTGGGCTGACCAATCACAGATGTGACCTCTCCATTGCATTCGGTGGACAGTGAAAAAAATTGGACATCTACTCCGCCCGTCTTTGCGTACCTGTCAGAGAGCCCTTGCATCGATGGATAATGGAGCTGCGTGTTTCCACACCTACGCTGACAGAGAAGCATAAACTAGGCTTGAGCCTATAGCAGCATATCTAAATAAATAGCTCAGGTTGACCTAAGCCACCTGAACTATAAACTTCATCAAAAAGGAAAGTGCTCTGTTAGGAACATACTGGGCTAAACATACATCCGATCTCTTTTGTATCGACTTTGTTTTTAGCAGTCCAAAAAACATGTTCCCACAATAATTGGGGAGATTTGAGCCAGGTCTGAAAGTGCTGCTTTTCACAGCAATTTCAACAGCTCTTCAGTGTTGTTGTCAGCCCCTAGGCTGCCTCCTTGACCAGTTTTCCTCTTTTGTTTTTCAGTCAGCTTTGGAGAAACATACTGGCTTATCCCCCCAGTTGTTAATGACTGTCTGTGCCACTCTTAGCAGCCACAACCGCCATCCAGCATTTGTGATAACTTGAAATGACTTCTTTATTCAACTGTGGATGAATTTTGATCAACTGTTCTTTGCAGAAAAAAAAATTAAATAGCCGTTCAAGGATTTTTAGGCATTATTAGCATTTTAAGATCATGCCACAGCATTTTAATAGGATTCCATAGCTAATCCTTGTTTCGGACTTTGACTCGGTTGATCCAAAAATTTAATTTAGCTTTTTTAAGCCTTTCAGAGGAACACTTTCAAACGAAGTGAAGTATGTGTCGATAACGTGGTTTCTCTCCGCTTTTCGAATGTCTTTAGATCGATGCAACCTGGGGATGCATGTGTTACTTTATGTCCTCCTTCATGTTGCCAGACAGGCTCTATTCTATAAGTGATTTCTTCGTTCTACATGTCTAGCATTATTCAAACAATGTTCTGATCAGTGAAATTTAACTAACATTTGTTAATCAATCTTAATTCATTGATTTAACAAGGGGAGAAGTTACATTTTCAAATGGCCAGGTTGGTTTAATAAATGAAATCACCATTTTAAAAACTGCTTTGTGTATTTATCTTTTCATAAAAACCTAAATTTACACCATGATTTGAAAAATAGTTGTGTTTTAAAAAAAGCAAAAGCAGAAAAGGAAAGTCTGTTAAGGGGTATGAACTTTTCAGAGCAGTTTATGTATAATTTTGTGGCCTATTTTGGTACCTTTCTGTCTCACTGTATACATTCGGTTCACAACATCTTTTGTAACCTTTCTGCAAACTCTGGCTCATGCTGAAGGATGCAAATGAGCGGATTTCATGAAAACTATACTAGGACAGCTGATCTGTGTTTTCAGTTCATAAGATGTGCTGTAATTGAAGGCAGGTGCAAACTCAAGAAGAACACTTCCTGAAATGTACATTTATGCTGCCAGCTTTTTCCACCTTTTTTCATCTTTTTCACAGCTTCTCTCCAGATTGAACCAACAAAAAAGCTTAATCGTCGTTAATTCATTGATCAAACCTAAAT
Organism: Apricaphanius iberus; assembly: GCA_028564705.1. Lineage (NCBI taxonomy): Eukaryota > Metazoa > Chordata > Actinopteri > Cyprinodontiformes > Aphaniidae > Apricaphanius > Apricaphanius iberus. The sequence goes on along the minus strand of JAPXFQ010000717.1, from coordinate 2,126,617 downwards.
GTGATTACTGTTAGACATGTAAAGTGAATAAATCATGAAGAAGACCATGAAGTAAGACATGAAGTAACATATAATGCTCACCATTAGAATTGTCCGGGATAAAGGTCACATGAAAGGCAGAAAACAGATTTGAAGCACTTTCCCATTTGGTTTCATTTCTTATACTTGCCATTGCCTTTAGAAAGTACTCTTTATTTTATTGATTTGTCAAAAAGACAAAACACTGCTTCCTGTTTCCTTTTTAATCCCTGATTTTGTGAACAGACCTTTCATGGAAGCAAACAGTTTTGTCCAAAGCTTTTGTGATTAAGAAAAAAAAGGATCTTACCAGAATAAATTCAGACTTTAACAGGGTTTTTCATTTTTTTATAATATGTCTTTCTGTTCATTCTGTGTTTTCCTCAGGAACACGATAGACAGTACATGCACATAGGTACGATGGTGGAGTTTGCCTTTGCTCTTGTTGGAAAGCTAGATGTCATCAACAAGCACTCTTTTAATGACTTCAAACTGCGAATAGGTATGAATCAGCTACCACGACCTTAAAACTGTGCATATTTGTGTTGATCTTTTTATTCAGGAATCATTTTGTTGACAACGCTTTTATTTTGCCAGGTATTAACCACGGGCCGGTGATTGCAGGAGTGATTGGGGCTCAGAAGCCCCAATATGACATCTGGGGAAACAGTGTTAATGTGGCAAGTAGGATGGAAACAACGGGGGTGCTGGGAAAAATACAGGTAAGACTTCTCACTGATAAATATTTATGAATATAGAACCAAAACCAGATCATTAAATATCTGTTTCTTCACAGTTAGTACATTGGAATAAATGTTTACTGTTTTGAAGGGGAAGTATCGGTTTTTGCAAATTGGACCTTATTTATAGCATAAATTACATTAATTTACTTAATCACACAACTTTGGTGCGACTTGAAGTCCTTGGGGACATTTTTAGATCGATTCGTGATCTGTGTATATCCATGTAATGCGTTTTGTCGGGGCACCCAAACTGCAGCTTCTAAATAAGGCATTATCTGCCACAAAACTTTTTCATTTCACAATTTTTTTTGTTATGAATCGCTAGCACTATTCCCCTGTAAGTGCAGAGCATCTCTGGGTTGCTTTGTTGTTTTGGAGGCTTTTAATTCCAACTACACGCATGCCCAGTCTCAATGATATCACTGCCGTGCAGCACCCAGGTTGTAGTCAGAGCAGGACTTTCACTCTGTGCTTTACGGCGGTCGGTTAGACAGAACTTGTTACAATCATCAATCAGCATTTTCTTACGGTCCTTCGTTCTGGGGCTGACTTACACATTTCACACCAAAACCTTTTAAATGTGAGGGTTTCAGATAACCCTAACCTTGCAAATTAGGCTATGAAGAGCCTGCAAGGCAAATAAATAATCATGTGGGCTTTCCAAAATACTTTAAGAACTTCTTTCATTATTCTGACATCTAGCAAATAGTAATTACTATTATTATATCGTAATCCTAACTGAACCAGGAAAGGTTTAGTTTGACTGAATGTGAGACAGTGAGAATGTTTTAATCTTTTTATATAGTACATATGAATGATAATAATTTGATCCTTTTGTGTTGCAGGTAACAGAAGAAACCAGTGGCATCTTATCAAACCTGGGCTACATGTGTTCATGTCGTGGCATCATCAACGTAAAAGGCAAGGGGGAGCTGAAAACCTACTTTGTCCACACAGAGATGACCAGATCTCTGTCACAAGGGACTGTGATGCCCTGAGCTCATCCCGCCTTGTCCCGCCGCACCACCAAACAGACTTTTTTTTTAAAAAGAAAGAAAAGCAACTGCAGAAAGTGCCACAGATGTGATTTGTCATGCTTTGTAAGTAAAACCCATAACTAGAAGCCAGCAGCACACTGGACTGAAATTCGTCGAGAATCACTTTTGTCCTTAGCAGCTGAGAGTAGACTTAGGACGACGGGGGCCGCCGCGGTCCTTCAACGCTGCACTAAGAGAAGGGTTTTCACGTCTCCGTGGTTACGAGGACATCACTCTGCGGAGCATCTTCGCTGTCTAAAGGAGTGCCTGAACAAAGGGAGGGTGGCTAAATTAGTGCAGCTCTCAAGGACCCCAGTCGCCCATCAGTAAAATAGTAGTGGTGTGGAGCTAATCACCCATACCAGTGTCGCAGCGCTTTACAGCCTTATACTTGAGAGAATTGAGCCGCCTGTCGAGAAATTTTCTTTTGCGTTTTCTTTTTGTTTTGTTTTTTTGTTTTATGCTTCTTCTTTTTCCCCAACTCTCCTGTCTTGGCACTGAGAGCTGATTCGGTTCATTTCATTCCAAATGGATAATTCAGTGTTCTCGTCATATAGGGCTGTTGGTGTCAACAAATTGCCAGCATTATGGGTAGTTTTCAAAAAACCCAAAAAAACAACAACAAAAAAACAACCCATGATTGTATTTCTAGCTTTATAGGTGCATATGTGTCCCACACGAGCGGGTGGAATCTGTCACATGAAATCAACAGGGAAGGGTTTTTTGTGTGTGTTTTTTTTTATAATTCAGCTGGTGCCATGCTAACAGCATATGTATAAATACTCACTGCCATCTTTTTGTTATTCATTAAACATTTGTATATAAATTATCTGCCAATGTCATTTTAATTCTCCAAAAAGTAGGAGTAGCTATAGAGAGATTAAACACCAACATACTTGGAGGAAAATTCTCCCTTTGCAAATAATATATATATATCAAAAGGTCCAAACAAATCAAAATCATTCGCCTGAAAATTGTGATCACTGTATGTAAGGGGTATTGACACCTGTGGTTAAAATGTGTAATCAGACTTCAAGGAAATTATGCTTTTATAGTAAAAGCAACTGAAGACTACATACAGATGAATATTATACACCTGTAGCTCCAAATCCTAAAAAGAGAACATTTTATTTGTCATAAAATAAACAGCAGTACTAGATTTTTGTTCTTATTCTTCTTTTACATGTTTAATTCTTCCGGTGTATCTTACACAGAAACACACACACTTTATTTTTTTCCACTATTTTATTTTTATTTTCAATAGTTTTACCTCATTAAAACAGAAAAAATATGATTTATATATATATATATATATATATATATATATATATATATATAAATCAGTATCTATGCAGTATTCTTTCCTTCCTAGTGTCACCAGATGTATACAATATGTAGTATTCATATTTAATATAGTATAATCAAAATTCTCATAAAGAGTTTCGATTATACAATTGGGTGTGTTATACTGTCATCTTTATTGACCCACTTTTGAGACATTTCTTTTAATGAATTCTTCTGTTATGTTGGTTGACTGGACTTCAATTATTAAAGGGAAAGTTTGGGGGGTTTTTGCCCCCATTTACTCCACTTATATGGATATACGCTGATCGCGGCTGGATAAAAACTTCTGCCAAAGGACTCCAATTGGCTCCATACTCGTCTGGGTGAGTAACTGAACGAAATATTTGCTAAAAATAGGATCCCAGGTTGATAAAAAAAAAAAATAATGTTTCCTTTAAGCCACGACTTCCTATTTCACAAAGGTTTTTAATCCCCTGGATAGTTTTGGATTTTCATGATTAGTTAAGGAAAAAATACTTTTTGAGTGTCTAAATCTGCATATAGAATATTCCTTCGGGGTTCAAAGAACATACATCTACATCTATAAGCTACAATTTGGGTTTGTTTTAAACAGAAAAACCAAAAGTAAACTAAAGATAACTTTTCCAGATGAAAGCTGGAGTGTATATTAATTTGGATTTTGTTGCCAACTGATGAAAATGCAAGTGAAGAAAGACCATTATTAAACATCTTATTATATACTTTTTTCACACATTTGATTAACAGTTTAAATAAATATTCTATAGAAGCTTTTCAGCCTATCTCTTCTTGCACAATGTTGGTCAAAAGTAACACTCTAACAGAAAGGAAGGAGATATTTTTCCCTAACGTTGGTATTAATATTTTTATAAATCCATGCAGAGAACACAAGGAGGATCTTACAGAGAAGTTGCCACAGTGCAACGGACCAGCTTTACTCCACAACTTCCTGAGGTGTGAAACCAATTATTTCCAAAGGCTTTAGTTACAAACTGCTATCCTGTGTTACAGCATCGTTAATTTACTCGTCTATTTTTTTTTTCCTTACTTGAAAGCAGAAAATATCACCTTGCGTGTTAGCTCCTAATCCTCATAAAAAAACACTGAAGTAGCTTCCTGCTGTGCTACCGAGAATAAAAGGTATATTTCTGCCAAAACACAAAGAGGCTGACTGGGGATAAAAATAAATAAATAAAGAACTAAAATGATTTGATCTATAGAGCCGTTTTTGGTTGTGCAAGTTCACAGTTTGTGCACAAAAGAAAACGAGGAGCCTGGTGAGTGAAAAGAAACAAGAGAGAAGAAGAAAACAGGTTTTTGAAAAAGGCAACGGTTGCAAAAACAGAAGCGGATGCTTTCTAAAAATACAGGATCTAGTCTGATGTGTGGAAGCAGAAAATATAAACATGTCACTACAAATATTTTTCCTTTTCACCTCGACAAACACTGTTAAAACATGTTTTTAATCAAGAATCTGCTTGTGTAACCTATTGCAGATACAAGAATGAAACTAGAATTTACCTACCAGCTAAATCTGCCTCACTGATAATTAAAAGGTAATGAGGATTCCTTTCCTGGCAGAAATGTTTGATTGTTTTATTTATCTTTTTTCTTCTGTTAAAATCAAAAGCAATAAATCTCGAAAAATTTCAATTTTTAGTGCCACGATGTGGAATATTTATGAGTGGTGAGAGAGAAATGTTTTTGTGATTAATTGTATCTTTTAAAGGCAAGGCGAGGCCGGGTACTCCGGCTTCCTCCCACTGTCCAAAAACATGACTGTCAGGTTAATTGATCACTGTAAATTGTCCTTAGGTGTGTGTGTGTGTGCATGGTTGTTTGTCCTGTCTGTCTCTATGTGGCCCTGTGATGGACTGGCGACCTGTCCAGGGTGTACCCCGCCTCTCGCCCGTTGACAGCTGGAGATAGGCACCAGCCCCCCCGCGACCCAATAAGGACCAAGCGGTTAAGAAAATGGATGGATGGATGGATAGCACACTTTCAACACAGAGGCAATTCAAGGTACTTTGCATGATTCAGTGGTAAAGAAACCAAATACATCATCAAAATATGAAAATTAAAACAGATCATCACTAAAAGAAATGCATTTAGTAATTGAAGCATAAAATGAAATTTATGTGAGAATATGACATTTAAAAACAAGTAAAACACAAGAAACCATAAATAAAAAGAGCAAAGTGCAGGGAGCAATTTAGGTAAGGTATGAGAAAGGAATTTATGCAAAAGAATTTAGATTAAAAGCGGATAAAACACAATCAGCAAAAAAAAAAACACAAAAAAAAACATCAAACCATGAGAATCAAAGAGTGATCAAAAAAGCAATTTAGGACTCTATGGCAGACCAGAATAGTAGAGTTTTAATCTTTGATTTGAAAGAGCCTAACGATTCAGCATTTTTGCATTCTTCTGGAACTTTGTTTCAGATTTGTGGAGCATAGAAGCTGAAAGCTGCTTCTCCCTGTTTAGTTCTATTTCTAGGAATGTTAAGTAGGCTAGAGTTGGAGGACCTGAGTGGTCTGATGGGTTGGTATAGTGACAGCAGATCTCCAACATACTTTGGTGCGAAACCGTTCAGTGATTTATAAACTGGTAGGAGTATTTTAAAGTCTATTCTCTGAGCTACAGGGAGCCAGTGTAAGGACTTAAGAACTGGGGTGACGTGTTCTATTTTCCTAGTTCTACTGAGAACACGGGCAGCAGCGTTCTGATTGATTTTTTTTTAGGTAGACCTGTGAGGATGCTGTTGCAGTAATCAAGTCCTTCTGTGACATTAGTCCTTTAATTTACCACCTACCTTGTCTTCAATTTTTTTGTCTCTACCTGGGGAATGCAGAGCATAATTAGGAGGTGTAACAAACATGACTGATTTTAAAAGACGTTTTCCTGCAAGGCTTTTTGAGTGATTTCTTTAGCAGTTTTACAGATTGAACAGAGGACTCTATGAACAGCACCTTTCATCCAGATTGTAATCTGGGTTTTTCAACCCGTTCGTTATGATTTTAAAGTCTCTCTTTGTAGTTCTAAATTAATGTTTAGCGTCTTCATCATGCTGGGGCATCAAGATCAAACCCTAGTCTTTTGTATCTCTAACAGGTTTTTCTTCATGGTTGATCTGTATTTTAACGTATCCTATCTTGAACATATCTGCATAGCAATGAATCGTATCTAAAAAGGTGAACTGTTGAAGAAACATAGTATTTATCCTTCGTATCACACACAAAATAACTGAATTACTATACAAAGATAAAAAGAACTAAACCTTTTATGTCATGCTGGAAAACATGGAGCTTTCAGATTGGAGCCACTGACCCAAACCCTTCAGCCACACTCCAGACGATCCCATTTCTCATGTAAAACTCAGATTTCATGGTATCCACGCGTCCGTACTGCCGGGTCGTTTGGCTGAGGGCTAGATTGAATCGGTGGCCGTATTCAGAGGATGACAGCACGGGCACAGGTCTGGACCTCTCCTGAGAGTGAAAAGAAATCGATGCATAGAATTGGACTGCAAGTCATGCTATGGGGCTTTAAAATGTCTTGAGACATCAGAAATACCCTAAAAAAAAAGTTGAACATTTGGAACAGAAATATTTCCTCTTTTACTGTGAGGTTTATATAAAGCTTCTTTAATTATTTTATAAAATGTCTTAATAGTCTTGGTACATCTTATTTAATCAGCCATCGTTTAAAGTATGAGTCCTCACGTTCCCTGGGTTTCTCTGGCACTGGTCTTTTATGTTCCACAAGTCAGAACTAAGACTAACGACAAAGCCTCATTCTGCCACAACGACTCTGATCTGTGAAACAGACTGTCAGAGGAAAAAAGGATGGGATATCCCTGATGTTTTTGAAAAGATGCTCAAGACCTACCTTTTTAGCTTGGATTTTAATTGAGTTATTTTATTTATCACATTTTTTATTTTTTTATCATATTTTATTTTTATTGTATTCAGTTATTTATTTTCAAATGTCTTTATTATTGTTATTATGGCTGCTTCTCTAGTTTAATCTGTTCCTATTTTAGTTTTTATCATGTAAAGCACTTTGAGCTGATTTTATCATGAATAAGGGATCTACAAATAACATTTCATTTCATTTAAATGGATTGGATGATACTTTCTTGACTTTCTTGAGCTTCATTTCTTGACTAATGTAGCCCAATTCAGTTAAAAAAAAACCTACTAATTGCTACTAATTAATACCAAAGGCACATTTAGCATTGCAATAAACAAAACTCTTAAAAGTGGGTTCAGGGTGAGCAAAGACAACTCTCACTCTTAGAGATTTTCATTTTGAGATTCTGTCCGGTTCATTTTATTACATTGCTAATCTTGCACATGAAAGACAGTTTGTTTTCAAGAATAGCAATTTGCATGCATGTAGGGTGAGAAGAACATCGGAAGTGTGGTAGTAAAAAACGTTTTCGCTTAAATGAGAGTCCAGTATCAAATGAGAGAAAAAGAATATCTTACTTTTTACTATCTACCACTGAAGTCTATTCAGTTAAACCTTTGTCTCATACAGGAGTCTAAACATTATATATCAAATTATCTTACATCAGACCCAAACTTGCTGTATCAGTGAAGTTCACGTCAAAAAAAGAGTGAAAGTACAAGTAAAACTCCAATAATTAGATTAGCTCTTTTATTTAAGTCATTCCACTTGAACGGTGTACCTTTTGCATCATATAGATTTATTACAAGCAAAGCAAGATATTTCCAGTCTCTATTTGTTATAATCTTGTTGAAGTCTTGAAGCTTACAAAAACCATTAATTCAAAATCTCAGAAAATTAGAATGTTGTGAAAAGGTTCAATATTTTTGGCTTGAAGCGTCACACTGTGATCAGCTAATTAATAAAAATAAATTTAAAAAATGCAGTGAGTTCCTGCGCCATTAAATGGTCTCTCAGTCTGCTTCAGTAAACATCAAAATCATGGGGTAGACTGCTGACCTCACGGTTCTACAAAAAACCCCTTCCTGACCCCTGACCCAAAGCCTCCAAACGTAACTGCAAAAGAAGGTGAATGTCCCCAAAAGCTCTGTATTGCAACACATTAATTGAAAGTCATGTGGAACGGAAAGGTAGGGAAGAAAATTATGCATATCAGCAGCTTCAAATGTCCCATTCCTCTGGTCCAGCCGCTCCTGGTCTGTTGCTCAGTTGTCCAAAGTCCTCTTTTCTGATGAGAACAAATGTCGCATCTCATTTAGAAACCAAGTTCCCAGAGTCTGTAGGAAGAATGGAGAGGAACGCAATCCAAGATGCTTGAAGTCCAGTGTGAAGGTTCCACAGTCTGTGTTGATCTGGGGAGTCTCATCATCTGTTGGTGTTGGTCCACTCTGATTTTTAAGTCCAGAGTCAACACAGCCATCTATCAGGACATTTTGGAGCCTTTCATGCTTCCTTCTGCAGATGAGCTTTATGGAAATATTGACTTAATTTTCCAGAAGGACTTGTCCCCTGCCGACACTGCCAAAAGTACCAAAACTGGGTTCAATGACTATGGGATTACTGTGCTTGATTGGCAAAAGAAAGATGAAAGACATGAGAGCGAACAATACAGAAGAGCTGAAGGCCGCTATTGAAGCATCCTGGTCTTCCATAACACCTCAGCAGTGCCGCAGGCCGGTAGCGTCCATGCCACGCCTCATTGATGCAGAAGGGGTCCAAACCCAGTACTGAGTTCATATGCATGATTATACTTTTCAGAGGTCTGACATTTCTTTATTCAAAATCCTTGTTTTACTGATTTCATGTAATTTTTGAATTTCATGATATTTTGGTTTCAGGGTTTTCATAAGCTGTAGGCCATAATCATCAACATCTTAACAAAGACTTAAATTATCATGCTTTTCATGTAATGACTTTATATCATTATATTCGTCTCCCCTTTTAAGTTCAATAACTTTTTAACCACATTCAAATCTGTTTTTGTTTCACCAGTATTGTTGGCTAAAATGTTCCAAGTGTTGTGAGCTTCCCTTTTTTCATGCTAATGTCATACTCAGTCAGTGGAACAGACTCTCAGGGCAGCAGACACTAATTGGCGTTGCCCAAAATACTAAAGGTCACAGAGCAGCCGATAGCAATGGATATTTTCATTGAAATATTTACCAATATTATTTCCCACTTAGGATTTTCTAATATCATGCAGCCCAAGAACAACTCTCAAATTCAGACAGCAAGAATACTTGTAACATTTGTTAATCGTCAATGAGACGGCAGAAGTAATGGGGCTGGATGAAGAATGGTAAATAGCCTGTACTTGTATAGCGCTTTATAATCTGCCAATATATCTCAGGGTGCCTGCCCCACTTTTATCATATTTAGCTTTTAACTCACGAGAGTCAGATGAAACCTTCTTCTTTTTATTGCTACTTTTTAGTGGGCTTTGACTGGTGCTTGGTCATTTATTGGTTGTGGGAGAATCCATTCCCACAGTTGAATCAACCGCAACGATTTTCATCCGGTTTCTCAAAGCTGTCGAGATCGCGAGTCGATTGATGTCACATCAGAAGGACAGTGTGGGAAATCGGGGCCTGAACTGCAGCACATTTTGCAGCACACAGGCTGTTCAAGAAAGTTGATCGATGCGTGGGTGGATTTATTTTTTGATTTCGAACGCCTCATCACCCAATAGGATTTAAGAACTGTACAAGCATTTTTTCTGTGTGTGTTTATTTTATTTTGTTAAAGAAATTCTAAACCATGTTTCTTTTAGCCGCTATTCAAGTCATCAAGAAAATGTGTTTATTTTTCATGACGCAGGGATAGAAAAAGATCACAATGTCAGTTTTTTATGTTTTTTTTTTCAACATCGTGCAGCCGTAGTGAGAGGAGAGGTGGTTGGGCCTTTCTCCAGCTTTCACTGAGCGATAAGAGGGGCATGCACGCCCCAGTTTGGTTTGCTAATCCATCATAAGAGAACACAGAGTCCACAAAGGACAAACAAGCATTCACACAGGAAGCCTGAGTACCCAGAGAAAATCCACACATACATGCGAGGAACATGCAAACTCCCTCTTTGAAGGAGATCTAAGGGCAGAAGCAACAGCACACACCTTGTTACTTGTATGGGTTTATTGGTTAATGAGCTTCGTTCACCTAAAAAAAAAAAAAGCAAGTCTCTGAACACATAAGAGAATAGTTTATTTTCCATTCATATTCAAATGTAATCCTTGGAAAAGCAATGTCCTAATTCACCATGAATTGTCAGCAACCCTGACAGCCAACCACTCAACTCGTTGTAATTACGAGCTCAGCAGTGTGTTTGCCTCCGCTTTGTTCACCACTCTCTCTTGCTTTCAGCGACCCAGAAACACACTGTGAGCTACTTTCCTTGACATGAATAATTACTCCAAGGGGTTGAAAGGGCTTCAAAAAGGAAATATTAAACAAATGTCATAAAACTCAGAAATACATGTCAGTGGCAGTGCACTAAAAATGGTAAAACAACAATGGGAAATATATTTCAACTCTAAGGTTTTTTAAGTTAAAATTAAAGGATCTGTTGGTCTTTTTGAGTCTTTTTTTTTTCTGCCGATTCTAGCTGCACGCATTAGAATCATTCTTCTGTTGTGTGTGCAAAGCTTAAAAAATACAGCGTAATCTCACATTTGTCTCTAAACTATTATACAGTTTAGACCATGGTTGACTTTAGGGCAGAGATGTCCAAACTTTTGCTTCAAGGGCCAAAATCATCAAGTTGAAAGTTCCCATGGGCCACAAAAAATAATATATTGTGGCTTAAAAATCTTGTGTTTTTACCTGCTTAATATGACAATGAACCACATAAAGTAGGAATTCTTGTGGAAACAATATATTTTTAGAATTGTATATTCAAAAAACAGGGCTTTTGAATATTTCAGAGGGGCAAAAAAAATCAGGTTTTTTTTTTCTCAGCAGAAATTGTTTGGGTCACTCTTTTTTTTTAAATATGTGTCATTTTTAGCTACGTTGGGTTGTCCCTGTGTCAGCTTCTGCGTTAGTTTACACAATGAAAGGAATTAAATTAAAGCAGAAAATGTGATTATTAAAAGATGAATAATTAGTTTTTTCGCTATGGATAATTTTCTAATATAAACTTGTCAGCAAAAATTATGCCATTATAAAAGAAAGTCTCCATCTGCATCAATCATTTTGTGTTGTGGTGGCAATTTTAGAAAGTAGCCATTTTAAATGGTTGTCAAGGGCCGTACAAAATCACTGCAAGGGCCGTAAAAGGCCCCTGGGCCGCACTTTGGACATCCCTGACTTAGGTGTAGCAAGGCATCCCATGACTCTAGCTGCAAAAGAAGCACAGATCATCACTCCTCCACCATCGTATTTTACAGTAATCGGGATGTGTTGCAGATGACGTTATATGCTTGGTTCTCATCAAACATGAAGTTGTGCATTATGATTCAAAAACTAAAAATGTGGTTTTATCTTTGAAAGGACATTGTTCCAGGGGATCTTCTGGTTTTTCAAAGTGTTGTTTTTTCGTTATTTTATTTTATTTTTTTAATAAAGTGACACTTTTAACTCTCTCTTCTAGATAAAAACGTCTCTCTCCAGGGATTTGTACCTGGCAAGACTTTCAACAATTTGCTCATCTCTTTTTCTTATTGCACTGTAATGACCTTTAATGTTTAACAAGCTCACTGGGGCCTGCAGAGTCGGTAATTCGGCTCGGGTTTTTTTACTTTGCTCTTCCTCGAAGCATTGTGCAATCTCATTTCATAATGAACTTGTTGGAAACAATGACTCCTGGGGAGACCTGTCGATGGACCAAACAAAACATGCAAGCTTTTGTTTTATTTTTGTTGGGGTTGTCTTTTCATTAATGCCCCACTGCAGACTGTAAAATGAATCTTTTGAACCCCCTCTAAATCTGATTTGCTAAAACAGTTCCTCCTCCACCATGCTCCAGACTTTCAACCCGTACAGAGATGCTGATACTTGCTGTTGAATACTTAATGGACAGTTGTCTGAGCTGGAGATGTTGACATCCTACTTTGCGTTAAACTTCCTCCGAAAAAACTTGAGAAGAACTCACTTCAGTTTTCCACACATTGTTTTTTGTTTTTTTAGTCTGAGCTTCAGTCTGTGTTTGATGGCAGTCGGTTAGACAGAACTTCCTTCTGCAAACATCTACATGGTTCGTGTTTGCTTGTTTCCAAGTTGCACAAATAAAACAACCAAGTGGACTTAGTTAAGCTTCCAATGGCTCCCTTTCCTACCCTAAACCTAACCCTACAGCTGCAATGGCAGACAGCTGTAACATCATTGAAATTGCCATTTAGTGTAAGTTGGAATAAAACCCTGTTAAAACCCCTGCAGACAACAACGAAGCAGGGGAATAGTGCTAGTGATTAATAATAAAATTAATTAAAACATTGGTTAAATGAAGGAGTTTTTTTCGCAAATAATGCCTTAGTTAGAAGCTGCACATCCTTTGTCCTTTTAACTCCCATTATATGGATAAACTCTGCTCGCGAATGGATATAAACTTCTCCCAAAGGAATTCAAGTGGCTCTAAACTTGTCTGGATGAGTAAATGAACAAAATTCATTTTAGAAATAAGGTCCAGATCGGAAAAAATAAATAAAAAGAATAAACAATACTTCCCCTTTAACAAGTGTGTGTAGACTTTTGAGAACCTCTGTGTTTAGCCACTACCGTGACTTCACTTCCTGGCGATGGTTACACAATGAAAATGCTTCATGTGCACACTCTCATTGGTTACTGGAGCACATCCGCATCCATTCAATTCAGAATGCAGTTAAAAGATGCTACCACCACCTCCACTCTTTTTGTTTCGCAGGTTGTTTGAAGTTGTTGATTGAACACAGGAATAGTTACTTTAATGCTGCTCTTACCTCCTGGTTTATGTTGAGTCCCCTTCCCTTCCAGTGTTGTCGGATATCGTATCGCTGCTTCATGTCGAAACCCTGGGCTTGGTGGAAGATTCGGTCATACATGGACACATCCGAGACCTGACAGCAGAGAAGCAGCCAGCAGGATTGATGAGTTTTGCATGCTTTAGCACTTCAGTATATATGTTAACCCTAACCCTATATGTGCGTGTGTGTGTGTGTGTGTGTGTGTGTGTAGTGGCATTAAATTCACATTAAAACCAACTAATTACATCAAAAAGTTTTCTGTGTGAATACTATGTATAGTCAGAAAAAAAAACATTTTAAAAATAAAGAGGTGAGAAAGATTCCTTCGTTTCTTGGAGGTTTAATTTGAACTTGTTTGTACAAACAAGGAGGAACAGCATCTCACAGTTTTGCAGGGATCCGTGTAACAGCTGACCTGCTTTCCAACAAATGACTGACAACTTTATAGATTCAGACAACCTTAGTACTATCATATCTTCTCAGTTGTTAGACTCTCAGGTGTCTACATCTGATAGGACAGGCTCAATCTTAGGACACGTCAGGAGTGTTCAGTGCCTCGAGGGTCGTTTCCATGGCAACACAGGAGTAAGAATTCTAATATCGGTTCATTGGACCTAAACTAATATTATACCGTGTCACACAATCAGACTATCACTATATGATGAATAAATAGCACAGTTGTCTTAGTATGTAGGAATACACAGAAAAGGTAATTCTTAATATAAATTTCTCAATATAAATTTCCCCATAACAATATGTTTTATTACTCTACTCCATAATCAAAAGATCATGGCAATAGTGATTCGGATCTGTAAGAATAGTGATTAAAAATTGAGTATTTATTTAATATTTATTTATTCATTCATTTATTTCGATGGGAAGAGTTAACATTAATGGACATCACTGTAAATGTGTCAGTGGTAGCTTCAAGCTAATGGTAATGCTAACTGTTGTCCCTAGGCAAGGATGTATATTGCCAGAACAGAAAGAAAAAAAAACCTAAAGAAAGTACTAGAAGACATCAATATAAAGAAGTAAAAAAATGGTAATATGATTAGTCCACAACTACAACAAGAGAAGTTAGTTACCATAACCAAATGACAGAGTAAAGAAAACACAGAACAAAAGAAGAATACCTGGATTTTAAAAAATCATAGGTCGAGGCGTTCAGCAAGGCAAAAGCTTTTTAGACGTCTGCTAAACTGTCCAGGAAATAAAAGATGCAACATGAGACCTACACTACCGTTCAAAAGTTTGGGGTCACCCAAACAATTTTGTGTTTTCCATGAAAAGTCACACTTATTCACCACCATACGTTGTGAAATGAATAAAAATAGAGTCAAGACATTGACAAGGTTAGAAATAATGATTTTTATTTGAAATAAGATTGTTTTTACATCAAACTTTGCTTTCATCAAAGAATCCTCCATTTGCAGCAATTACAGCATTGCAGACCTTTGGCATTCTAGCTGTTAATTTGTTGAGGTAATCTGGAGAAATTGCACCCCACGCTTCTAGAAGCAGCTCCCACAATTTGGATTGGTTGGATGGGCACTTCTTGCGTACCATACGGTCAAGCTGCTCCCACAACAGCTCAACGGGGTTCAAATCTGGTGACTGCGCTGGCCACTCCATTACCGATAGAATACCAGCTGCCTGCTTCTTCTCTAAATAGTTCTTGCACAATTTCGAGGTGTGTTTTGGGTCATTGTCCTGTTGTAGGATGAAATTGGCTCCAATCAAGCGCTGTCCACTGGGTATGGCATGGCGTTGCAAAATGATAGCCTTCCTTATTCAGAATCCCTTTCACCCTGTACAAATCTCCCACCTTACCAGCACCAAAGCAACCCCAGACCATCACATTACCTCCACCATGCTTAACAGATGGCGTCAGGCATTCTTCCAGCATCTTTTCAGTTGTTCTGCGTCTCACAAACGTTCTTCTTTGTGATCCAAACACCTCAAACTTGGATTCATCCGTCCACAGCACTTTTTTCCAGTCTTCCTCTGTCCAATGTCTGTGTTCTTTTTTCTTTTATTGGCCAGTCTCAGATATGGCTTTTTCTTTGCCACTCTGCCCTGAAGCCCAGAATCCCGCAGCCGCCTCTTCACTGTAGATGTTGACACTGGTGTTTTGCGGGTACTATTTAATGAAGATGCCAGTTGGGGACCTGTGAGGCGTCTGTTTCTCAAACTAGAGACTCTAATGTACTTATCTTCTTGCTCAGTTGTGCAACGCGGCCTCCCACTTCTTTTTCTACTCTGGTTAGAGCCTGTTTGTGCTGTCCTCTGAAGGGAGTAGTACACACCGTTGTAGGAAATCTTCAATTTCTTAGCAATTTCTCGCATGGAATAGCCTTCATTTCTAAGAACAAGAATAGACTGTCGAGTTTCAGATGAAAGTTCTCTTTTTCTGGCCATTTTGAGCGTTTAATTGACCCCACAAATGTGATGCTCCAGAAACTCAATCTGCTCAAAGGAAGGTCAGTTTTGTAGCTTCTGTACCGAGCTAAACTGTTTTCAGATGTGTGAACATGATTTCACAAGGGTTTTCTAATCATCAATTAGCCTTCTGAGCCAATGAGCAAACACATTGTACCATTAGAACACTGGAGTGATAGTTGCTGGAAATGGGCCTCTATACACCTATGTAGATATTGCACCAAAAACCAGACATTTGCAGCTAGAATAGTCATTTACCACATTAGCAATGGATAGTGTGTGTTTCTTTAAAGTTAAGACTAGTTTAAAGTTATCTTCATTGAAAAGTACAGTGCTTTTCCTTCAAAAATAAGGACATTTCAATGTGACCCCAAACTTTTGAACGGTAGTGTATGTTGTGTCAGCAGTGAAATATTCCCACTCCCATCTACGTGTGGGGTTGCTTCTTATCTAAAGGAGAGTACTTTTACTCACAAGTCTGACCAGAAGAACAACGCGCCGAATGAAGGGGGGAATGAAAATGTTGTTCCAGCAATTCAGGTAGAAGTGTTGGCTGCAATCAGTTTTGTTTTTGGTTTTTCAGGGAAAATTTTACTAAATAAAAAAATAAATAAAAAAGGTATTACAAACCACAGCCTGGAAAATTCCCAGATCTAAACTCCCCCGAGGATGTGACCCCTGTTCTTAAAAACAGGATAGATAACAGATAGCAAAATTGAGCACTTTCTGGAACTAAATGGATGAAGTCTATCTGACCCTATTTTTATTTATTTTTTCCCAGACTTTTTTTTAAGTGAGTGGTGATATTTATCTGAGAAAATGCCTTCAGCCCTGTCCTCTGCACTTCAATACTTGTACTTCATGTTCTTCCACTTGGTTCTTCTTTTCTGCCTTACTTGGCACCTAAACGGTGATCAAAAGTCAGTGTCTCCACATGGCTGCAGAAACACTCCTTTCAGCATGTTTCTATGTCTGAATAAGCTCTGCAATGGTGGCAACTTGCCTTTCCTAACAGTAGACCAAACCTTTCTTCTTGGACTTGAATGAACCTTGAATAATTTGATACTGGAAGGTTAAGATGTTTGCTGAAACAAACCAACAAACCATTTCATTGAAAATATGTTGGAAGAGGGACACAGCTAAAAGTTGCAGGACAATTTGCTGCAAGAGCCAGTAAAAGATCTGAAACAAGACCCGAAAGATGCATCATCCCTCTGTTAATACTCCAGGTTTTTAAGGAAAAAGCTCCTCGTGGCTAAAATGTCATATTTCTTTGTCAAACTGTCATTTTTGGTATTTTCATAAAACCCGTTTATCTTGTAGGCTTTGGGGGGCTTTTTTCCCCAGCCACAATGATTCAAAGGTCAGAGTTAAACCTAATAATCAATCATTAAAATTCTGAAAATGTACAGGCAGTGGAATGGAAAAAGGGCAGTTAAGGCTATGAAATAATAATTGTGATAAAGAATGGACACTGTCATTTGTACGATAAATTGAAATAGGGTAATGAAGTTTGGAAACAATGAGAGCAAATTTTACAATCCAAGAAGCCAGTTGTGCACCTATTTCAGTTCATTGAAGCTTGTTTAAAGTGTCAGACATTACACAATCAAGCAAATTACACTCAGTGGCCACTTTATTAGGACACCTTGCTAGAACCGGGTTGGACCACCTTTTGCCTCCAGAATCATGAATCCTTCGTGGCATAGATTGAACAAGGTATTGGAAACATTCCTCAGAGATTTTGGTCCATATTGACACAGCATCATGCAGTTGCTGCAGATTTGTCGGCTGCACATTCATAATGCAAATCTCCCGTTCCACCACATCCCAAAGGTGCTCTATTGGATTGAGATCTGGTGACTTTGGAGGCCATTTGAGTACTGTGAACTCATTGTTATGTTTAAGAAATCAGTCTATGATGATTGGAGCTTTATGACTTTACGGCGTATAATCCTGCTGGAAGTAGCCATCAGAAGATGGGTACACTGTGGCCATAAATGGATGGACATGGTCAGCAACGATACTCAGGTAGACTGTGGCGTTGCAACGATGATCAATTGGTACCAAGGGGCCAAAAATGCCCCCACCACCAGCAGCCTGAACCCCTGATACATGACAGGATGGATCCATGCTTTCATGTTGTTGCCGCCAAATTCTGACCCAACCATCCGAATGTCGCAGCAGAAACCGAGACTCAGCAGAGCAGACAACATTTTTTCAATCTTCTATTGTCCAATTTTCATGAGCGTGTGCGGATTGTAGCTTCAGTTTCTAGTTCCCAGTTCCTAGTCAGGTGTGGTCTTCTGCTGCTGTAGCCCATCTGCCTCAAGGTTCGAGATGTGCATTCAGAGATGCTGTTCTGCATATCTTTGTTGTAACGAGTGGTTATTTAATTTACTGTTACCTTTCTATCAGCTCCAACCAGACTGGTCATTCTCCTCTGACCTCTGGCATCAGCAAGGCATTTTCGCCCACGGGACTGCTGTTTACTGGATATTTTTCTTTTTCTATCTTTTTCGGATAATTCTCTGTAAACCCTAGAGATGGTTGTGCGTGAAAATCACAGTAGATCAGCAGTTTCTAAAATGCTCAGACCAGCCTGTCTGGCACCGACAACTATGCCACGTTGAAAGTCACTTAAATCACTTTTCTCCCCGATTCCGATACTCAGCCTGAACTGCAGCAGATCGCCTTGACCATGTCTACATCCCTAAATGCATTGAATTGCTGCCATGTGATTGGCTGATTAGAAATTTGCGTTAAGGAGCAGTTGGACAGGTGTGCCTAATAAAGTGGCCAGTGAATGTAGATTTTAAAAAAACATTACTAGTAGTTAATTCTGTACGTAATTCAGTTGTGGAAATTCATTGCAATGATTCCACAATTTCATTTTTATTTATTTATTTATTTTCAATGTATTATATTTAAATATAAATATATTTATTTAAAATATATTTTATTTAAAAGCTTTTACAAAACACCACGTATTATTTTTATTATTATTATTATTATTTAAAAACTTTACTCGGTTCTTACTCCTTTTTAGCCAAAGTTGTTAAGGGCCACTGTGTGGAGGTCCAACGAGCCACTATCGGAGTCGCATTGAGTTACAGACTGCGTAGTGTTACCTTTGACTTGGTGTTGAAGTAAGACGTTTCTTTTGGGTCGTTCCGTCGCGGTGGGATGTAACTGAAAGCTGACAGTGCAGCCAGAGGTTTGGTTTGAGCCTCGAGTGAAACGTCCATTTTCTGCCCAGCCAAACAAAAAGGCTCAGAGGAGAGTGAGCTGTCAGCCTCAGGAGCCTAGCGTTTGTGGTTGCTAGGATACCGAGCGGCGTCGGTGTGCTGCCTTCAGAGGTTCTTTGTTTGATGTGGAAATCGGAGATTTTCAGCCGTACACTTCTGTGTGGCCTTTAGGAAATGATTTTAGTAGCACACAAGGAAACCAATTGGCAATTTGCAGTCAGATTAGGATAAACACCATCTCTAATTTCACTGGCTATTCAAAAACAGTCAGATAATAAGGTAAAGATCTTGGCACGTCTTAGCGCTCTGCCTTCATACAAGGCATTTGTTCCTTGAAGGTCCGTCAGACCTCTGTCACTTGATTTGTTTTGTAACTGTGACAGCAAATGGTATTAGAAGGCTGGATGCAGTATGCCTCAAGGACATGGCATATGTGGCTCAATTATGGGCGACATTTCAAAGTTTCCTGGCAATGATTCAACATATTATTTTAGATATTCAAATAAACAACCATCCAGTCCGTTGGCAGTGTGTAAAGTTGATGGTGCAGTATCAGTTAATCTGAGCAAATTGGATCTAAAGGTCAGACAGCCTGACGAAACAAGAAGTAGTGCAAAATTATCAAATGGAAGGTATGACGCATCCATCCATCTTGTAAACCTGCCAAATCTGTGCTGGGGTGTGTGGTAGATGGTGCCTCTATATGTCCAGCGGTCAATGAGCAAGCGGCAGGCAGTCAGTACAGCACAGCAGATACCAATTAATCTAGCTGCATGTTTTTAGGCTGAAGAGAGCCCAGGAATGCAAACAGAGAACATGAAAACTCCACGAAGACTTTGAGTGCAGGACCTTATGCTGCAAGAAAACAGTGCTAACAGCTGCTCCACTCTGCAACCCAGAGTTATACATAAATGAAACATTTTTTTTGAGCATACAAAGATGTGCATCCGCATTCAGCCTGCTCGTTCAATACTTTACAGCGCCACCTTTTCGTGCAATTACACCTCTGAGTCTTTTGGAGTGTGTCCCAACCAGTTTGAGACTGATATTTTTTACCCGTTCTATGCAAAATAGCTCTAGCTCGGGCAGACTGAATGTTAATGCCATTTTCAATTTACAGCCTCAGATTCTACATTGAAGAGAAACAACCTCAGCATCATGCTGCCACCACCATATCATGGTGAGGCACAGTGCTAGTTTCCCTACACACACTGTTGTGCCTGTAGGCTGAAAAGGTCAATGTTGGTCCCTTCTGACCAGAGCACCTTCTTCCATATGTCTGCTGTGTCCACCACATGGCTCTTGACACACTAGCAACTAAACAGGTTGTGGCTTTCTTGCATCTTTTTTCTCTCTCTCTTGCTACTCTTTTAGAATCACCATGGGCCTTCTCTCTGCTTTCCCTCAAATTTGACAGCTCATTAAAATGAAAAAAGTCCTGCTACCAACTTCTGCTTCTGCATTAGTTCTGTTGCTCTTTCTGTGTCTCTGCTGCCTTCTCTGGTAGATGACCGCTTATGCTGAGCCTGGTTCTGCTGTTAAAAGGGAGTTTTTCCTCGCCACTGTCGCTTCATGCTTGCTCAGTGTGAGGGATTGCTGAGAAGTCACGACGCAATCTTTTGTGGTTCTCTAATTCCTAAATTCAACATTGTATTGTGATAACTCTTCTTGTAAAGTGCCTTGAGATGTAATCTGTTGTGAAACGGCGCTATATAAATAAACTGAATTGAATTTAATTGAATTTAATTGAATTTCTGATAAAAGCTCTGCTGTCAGACACTGTGAAAGGCGATGTTGTAGTAGGTTTGCAGCCGTATTAGGCCAATCTTTCCGTTGTCAAGTAGATTGACCAGCTCTCTGAAATGCTCGGGGTATTGTTTCACAGCCTGCTTTTACCTTCTATGCAACGTGATCCCTGACCTTTCTGCTCTGTTCCTTGGTTAGATGAAAACCTGATAAAATACATTCAGTTTAGCGGTTATGAAAGAAAAAGTTTCAAGGGGTGCAAAGCACTTATACTGCAACTGTGGAGCAGTTACACTGACCCGGTTAACCTATTAGTTTTAATTTAGGAGACCCCAGCCACTTTACATTTTTCCGGCATTTGTTAGAGCCAATCCCACCTGCTGCTTTTCCTCTCTTCCCCCTCCTTGTAATTATGACAGCGTAAGCAGGGGGTAGCTAATGTGAGGACGCCACTCTGCTGAGAGCAGTATGCACGATCACTGCAACGCACAGCGAACACACACTAAGCAGCGGAGATCTGGACCGCCGATGAGTCCTTCCAGGAGCAGTGAGGACAGTCTGGGATGCGCGGACAAAGCGTGGATAAGGGCACATGATCGTCACCAGCTTTCTTTCATTTCAGAGGTTGTCTCACGGCGCAGGAGTAATTACTGCTGACATTTCGGAGGGATATATTGCTATTTATCGGGGAGCTGCTGTGAGAATGAAGCAATCTGAGGACGGGGGTCAGCCATTCAGCGGGGCTGAGTTAATAAAAACAAGCCACCGATGTCACAGAGGTTCCTCGTCACTGCGCTTTCCCTCAAATTTCCACAGCTCATTAAAATGTAACAAGAAGTTTTAACACTTGTTACTTGATATTCAAAGTCGCTGACAGCATCGAACCAAACATCCAGATTCACTGTAATAATCTCATGTCATGTCAGAAAAGAATCATTTTCTAAATTTGAAAATTTGGTTTTCTTGTTTTGGGTTTTATATATATATAAAAAATTAATTTAGCTCTACACAAACCAAAACCTGCTCAAGATAGCAGGGCTTTTAAGCATAGTTCCATCCATCATCTATACCCGTTTCTCTTGACAGAGAGACACACAGGAGAACAACCATGCACACCACCCTCATATTGACAATTTAGTGACCAATTAACCCATCACTGATGCGTTTTTGTCTGTGGGTGAAACAGAGCCGGCCCAAGGGATAAGCAAACTAAGCAGATGCTTAGGGCCTCCTATGGGGAGCCTAAGTCACGCCCTTCTACTTCCGGTCCATGGGTCCCCGACTGCCAAAAAAAGTGAATGAGAGTCAATGGAGCGATAAAAGTTATTTTCTGATACAGTTTGAAATGCGCCGTCGTTCCAAAATATGCAAATTTTTATGTAGAGAAAACGCAGATTTTCGACCGGAGGCAAAAAAGTTACTTTTGTGTGAAAACGTTTAGCGGAATACAACTGCAGAAGAATAAGGAGAGCGA
The DNA here is from genome assembly GCA_028564705.1 of Apricaphanius iberus. Taxonomy (NCBI): domain Eukaryota; kingdom Metazoa; phylum Chordata; class Actinopteri; order Cyprinodontiformes; family Aphaniidae; genus Apricaphanius; species Apricaphanius iberus. The sequence goes on along the minus strand of JAPXFQ010000717.1, from coordinate 2,104,678 downwards.
GGGTCGTAGCCTCCAGAATGAAGAAAAGAGCATTAAACACACAGAAAACCTCTATAAATCTGACCATGTGGAAAGTAGGAGCTATGTCAGGGGTAAAGTAGTCGGTGGAGTGAGAGCCAGCATGGAGGAGAAGCTCTACAAGCTCTAGGTGAGTGTTTTACGTGCTATAGCAAGTGCTAGTTCCCATTATCCAAATGGTGTCATATATGCGACTTCTGACTTCTGCTTTGTAGGCATTTTAAATGCGAATTTTTACAATCAAATAAACCCCAAATCACTGGACAAACACATTCGAAATGCACATCATTAGTTATCATTTAGATCGAAGTACAACATATGTGTGATTTAGAACGAAAGACAAAGCGGACCAGAAAAATAACTTATCGCTCCATTGACTTCCATTCATTATTTTTTCGGTTTGGGGACCCATGGGCCGACCGGAAGGGGAGAAGATTTAGGCTCCCCACAGGGTGATATCAGGTAAAATGGGAAATTTAAGGTTGGGGGGGGGAGGGTCCCAGCCCCTCTGGAATTTAGAGCCAATGACTGCAAAGCATTTCAAACTGTTGTCATAACTGTGCTTGACAGGTAACATGTGATTTGATTGGTTTATGGTTGCTATGGTGGTTGGAGCAATAATTCAAATCAAGACTGCACCAGAAAGTTGCTTGGTAAGTAGCCTGGCATACCAAATCTACCAAACTATTATATAGATGATAAATCTATAAAAATACAAACATGGACATTAAAAAACTGTACGTAATATCTGTCTTGATGGCATAAATCAGAAATAATGCTGTTAGTTTGGTATACAAACATATTTTTTTGAACATTTGATGTTTTTCTTGGTGGCCCAATTTACCATAACCCACTATTGTAAATTGGGCCACATGGTTTAAGCTAAAATGGGCCATCGTCTGTGTCACTCACAAACACATATACATATGCACATATACACATACACACCTACATGTGTGTGTGTGTGTGTGTGTGTGTCCATATGTAAGTGAGGCCTGTGCATGTCGGTCGGTGTGCGAGTGTACGTGTGTGTATCAGATTTTTTTTTTGTGTGTGAAAATATGTGTTCTTTTACCTGCTTAACAATAAATTAAACATATAACGTTTTTAATTAAACAAATAAAGTACTAATTCTTGTAGAAAAGGGATTTGTAAAGGATTGTAGAACACAGGGCTTTTAAGGTTTGCCTTTTTAAAAGAAATCATTACCTTTTCAAATATTTCAGAGGGGCTAATTTTAAAGCAAAAATCTGTTTGGTTTTTTTTCTCAGCAGAAAAAAAAACAGGGTTTGGGTCAGTGTTGCTTTAAAATTATGTTTTATTTTTAGCAGTGTTTGGTTGTCTCTACATCTGCTCTTGTGTTAGTTGTTTATGCAATGAAATGGAAAAGAAAACAAAAAAAATATGATTCTTAGAAGATGAATAATTTGTTTTGTGCCATGGAACATTTTCTAATCCTTTTTAATTTGTCTACAAAAAAACAAAGTCCTCTTCATCAATCATTTGTGTTGTGATGCCAGAATGTACCGATCTTAAATGGTGGTCATGGGCCATGCAAAATCAGTCCCAGGGCCGTAAATGGCCCCCAGGCCATACTTTGGACATCCCTGGTGTACGCACATATGCACACTCTCACACACACAAACACACACACATACACACACAGAGCACTGACATCATGATTTATGCTGTTCCACAATGGACTTTTTTAATTGCACATTTGAATATGTGGGTTTGCACCCAAAATATGCTTGTTTCTAATGGCACACATATGTTTGTTTAATGCAATTTAAATGTTATGTGGCTGTATAAGCAGTTGTCTTTTGAAAATTGATGATAGATTACTATTTCCCTTTGCAGTTTGACTGGCCCATTTTACCTGAAACTGCCTATGCAAACACAGTTGGCACAGCTGATGTTTCAAGAACTGTAGTGCCTAACGAATTATATTGTATTACATAATTTCAACACAAAAATATCAAAAACAGTCATTATTAATAATAAAAACACATGCAAAAGGCATATATGGTATTGTATTATTGTCCCAACCAATTTACTAAAAAGTGGCCCAATTTAGCTGATGTCACCCTACCTATCCGGGCCCCCCCCAAAAACAGGTAAACTGAACATAGACGACAGATGTTTAAGTTTATAAAAATATGAAAATTACTCCATTTGACTTAGTTTTGCTTCAATGCAGATTTTTTTTTATCAATAGTAGAACATTTTTGTGGAGTAACTAGGCAATTTTCTTTGTTACTATTTTTTTAACAAAAATGTTATTTTTTTATTGTACTAAATACATTTAAAGACATAAGAATGTATATACTGATCCTTTTAATTTATATAAAAATATGTACATTTCAAATGTGAGTAAATTAAAACAAAATGTAAAATTACTTTTTTAATATTCATTGTTTGATTGTTGTGTTACTATTGTTACAATCTGACGCTTTAGTTTAACCATTCTATTTTGTTTGAGCTTCAGATCGTCTCAGCTAGGGACGCACCGATACAGATACTGGTATCAGATATCAGCCCCGATACCGACTATTGTACTCATATCGGTATCAGTTAAAGGTGACAGATACCATAAACCGATACTTAAAATATGGAAACGCTGCAATAATTTCGAAGAAAATACGAATTTATTACTTGAAATGTATGTTTTGGAGTAATTTTTATTAATATTTTTTTTTATCAACTTCACCCTCATTTGTTGTAACAAGCATAGAAGAAAATAAAACCTGCCTTCCGATACATTGCTTTTTTTTTGCGTGATAGAAGTGTCTGTATTGGTTCTCGGCATCAGCAAGTACTCTGATCTAAGTATCAGCATTGTATCGGTTTGAAAAACCTGGTATCATTGTATCCCTAGTCTCAGCTAATATTAACAATTACCTTTACATACATACATACATACATACATACATACATACATACAATACATACATACATAGTCATTCTAAGGCTGAACAGGGTCTTAAACTAAAGTTTATATGGGTTCAAAGTTCAGTTAAATCTGTTGCCCACCAGCCACCACAGTACAGCTAATATTATTTTATTTTGCACAAACATGTCACATAACATTTTGCTTGTTCTCCAGATTAGCCACTTCACATTATTTAGTACATAAATAGAAAATAAATTGCAGAGAAAAGTTTACTCATTTGGATGGCAATCAAATCCAATGTTTCTTACAGACTGTTACGTCAGGAAGGTTTATACTTAAAAGCAAATATTGACATCTTTTAGATAGTTATTGAGATTTACTTGAAGTTATAACATTACATTTCGTAACTTTGTGAGACTATGAAGATTTTCCGCTGTATGACTGCAACTATCAGTTTTTCTAAATATGGATTTCATATTGAAATTACAGATCTTAAATTTGCTGCGATGGATTAGAGACCTGTCCAGGGTGTATACTCCACCTCTCGTCGTATAACTCCCACCTAATGGATAGATGGATGGATTTTAAATTTGATGTTAGCAAAGCTGCAGTACATTTTTAAAGCTGACTTATTATTTGTAGGTGTACTAACAAATTAGAAGTTTACAGATCAATGTTCTCTTTAAGAACTCAGTTGTCCTGGAGCTCCCTCTCATGGTCAAAGCAGCCTTAGTTTGGTCATGCCTTGGGCTGTCTTTGAAAAGAAAAGAAATTTCTAGTATCTGTTGGCTAGGATTGGGACCAAATATATATATATATATATATATATATATATATATTTAATCTCACAACCACACAAAAACATGAGTATAACCATTTTCTACATTTAATATGTTTGCTGCACAAAACCAAATATCACTCTCATTATTTTACTAATATTAGTAGTATTAGTATAACAATCATAATCACATATTTGATGCAGGGTGTATACACTAGTGAGGCCAGAATCTTATAATTCCGGGGAAAGCCAACTGAACCTTAGTATCAGACTCCCCCTGGTGGACAACACAGGAAATATAGCAGACATAAGGAACTGGGAGTTAATCTATTTTTTTTTAATTGTTGATTTTTAAATATATATGTTGAAGCTATTCCGACTGTTTTCACATTTATCTGTATGTTTGGGTGGAAACATGTTCAGCAAGAATCTCTTGTAATGTAGAATCAGTGTCTTAACCGTGATTTTTCTGTTTTATTCAGCTTGGTGCCTTTGTTATAATTAGGAATAAGGGAATTAACAAAAATAAGTTTTAAAAAAACATTAAAAAAACTTAATCAGCTATTGAAAATTACATCACATCATCCCTCTACTCAAGACAAATATTGATGTGTTATCTGTTTATAGAAAACTCAATACTTTAGAGTTAGGTTATGTTTCACTAACCGTGTTTTCAAGGAAGTCGATAGGCCAATGCTGGGATTTTTTTGGAGCTGGTGAACCTGAAATTAAAATCATTTTTGGAACTTTTTTTGTTGCTATTTTGTCATATTAAAACCACTAATTTCTCGTTATCTACTTTGAATTTTCACAGATAAAAACAATGTAGTATAAAGTAAAAAGAGAATTCCCAGTGTTCAACATTCTTAACAAATAAAAAACTGATAACTGAGGCATACATTTGGTATAGGGCACATTTTTATGTTGTCTTGAAAATATATCTAATACAAGAAATCCAGTGTATGTATCAGTAAAATATTTGATAGGGAAGCACAAAATACAGATTTAATTAATACATTTAGAGCCCAATTTAAGTTAAAGTTTATTTAAAATCAAATCTAGCATCTCACCTGCTTTGTCTCAATCACATGACCATGTGTTGTGTTCTCTGCACCCGTCTTTTATTTTCTGCAATAATCTTCACTGATGTATGTATCAATCTGTTCAGCACATTTCTATTTATTGTAGGGATGCACCAATACCGATAATGGTATTTTGTATCAGCCCCGATACTGCCTAATGTACTCGAATCGGTATCAGCTAATGTTAACCAATAGCATGAACCGATACTTAGGATGTGGAAATGCAGCAATAATTTCACAGAAAATATTAGTTTTTAACTTTTAAATTTAAGTTCTGTGGTCATTTTTATGAACATTTTATTTTTTATCTATTTTGCCATCATTTGTAACAAGCAGAGAAGAAAATAAAACCTGACTCCCAATTCATAGCACTTTTTTTGTATGGTACAAGTATCGGCATTTGTACTCGGTATCTGTAAATACTCTGATCCAAGTATCGGTACGGTATCGGTTTTGAAAAAGGTGGTATCGTTGCATCCCTAATTTATTGCATACTTGGAAGTGTTTGTCTTATCGCATGTTTGCATAAAGTAGCCTACCTCAACAATTTCCTAATGTTGTGATTCTGCTCAACATTAGGCAATAAAACTTGATTCTTAAATGTCCAACGGTTAATTATTCATATTCTTTGCCCACAAGCCAATGTAAGCAAATAATAAAAATAAAACCCAGTTCTGATTTAAAAGAGACAACAGTTTCTGCAAGTTGAAAATGAGTTTGTACCAGTGAATAGGAGCTAAGAATGAAATACTACTGTACCTTGCTTAGTTTTTCCCCAAAAATTGGACAATGAAGTCCTTAGGGGTCTGCACGATTTCTACTTGACAAGCAATGAATTGTATTTCGACAACTATGTATCGCTTCTTTGACCAGTAGAACGTTTCTAAAATCAAAATTTTACAAGATGAAAATTTGACTGAGCTCGAGCTATTTTGCAAAGGATGGGCAAGGATTTCTGTCTCTCCATGTGAAAAGCATATAGGAAAATACCCAAAGAGTTGATGCTGAAACTTTACTAAAAATTGCTTCTACAAAGTAGTGACTCAGTAGATTTTCTGATTTTTATGAAGCAAAAAACTAATGATCAACTGCAAGAACAATTTAAAACCATGGTAGATCATACAAAATCAAAATAAAATATGTTGCAGTTTGGGGTTTGAAATTGACAGTCAGTGAGACGGTTCAAGAAGTTTACAAACATTTGAACAGTGTTGGACAAGTTACAAAGAAATTGTCATATATTTGACATTACTAGTTACAATGTCAAAACTGTGATATGTTTGCATTACATATTACTGTCTTAAAAATTTAACTGAGTTACACTACTTTAAGTTACTTTTGGCAAAATATCTTAAATACCTAACACGACTTCTAACCACCGTAACTTATCAATTTACATTTTACACAAGTGTCACACCACAAATATTGTATTTTTAACACTATTTTATTAGAATGAAGTCTCAAGTTCATTTGCATGCCTTCTATTTCATGATAATGTTTGTTAAAAGGAGGTTCTGAAAGAGCTCATCACAAAGATGGTTGACAAAGATGAGACTCCGATGTCTGAAGTCTTACAACAGATGGTTAGGAAAACAGTGTGAATAATGCCGCTGTTTAAATGTACAGTCGATCTTTTCCTCAGCCGTCCTGATTCTCTGATGTTTTAGTTTTGAGCAACAGGAAGTGGATGGTGGATCTTGTTCTACCGTATCCAACTTGATTTGGTCCATTGCATTAGTTGGCCAGAAAAACAATTTAAAATGCGCTTGTAAATTGAGTTACTGAAATTGTAACTAGTAATATTTTGCTGTAGGCTATATTTTGTAAGTAATGCATTAAATTACTCAGTTATCGAAAAAAAAGTAATCTATGCCTGTAACTCATTACTTTTGTAAAGCATTACTCCAAACATTGCATTTGTACCATTCCACTCTCAACCTTCCTTACGTGATACTGGACCAGACCTAAAGCCTGAATTCCAGATTCATCCAGTAGGTGGCAGCAGTCACAAGCGCTCAGCGGAGAAGTCCTGTAAGGAGGATTACCAGGACAGGATCTCAATCAAAGCAGCTGACCTTTTCGGGTGTTGTTGCTTCCAGGAGACTTCTTTACAAGTTTTACTTTATCGAATAAAGTCTAACTTAAATCTTCGGCATTCCCTAAATGTAAAAATCCCTAAATATGTCCTTGTGTTTGTTGGCCCACTAACTTGACATGGCAACATATGAATAAAATAATTTAAATCGAAAATGCATGAACTTGAATGCTGTTATTTTTTACAAATATAACAAGTTACTATGTTTCGACTTATTGTTTTGTGATAGCGTTTAATGATTCACATTTGGCCTTTAAGCTGCCCCGCTTTCTTTCCTAAATGACCCGAGGTCCGCTCGTTTCCGAAACCAGGCGGAGATTCACCGAGCCGAGCGACCCAGCCCCTCCCGCCGCTCCACAGACTCTCCCCTCGGCTCCACTCCTAGGAGGAACCCGGTGCCCCCGTCTGATCGTTTCCAATTACGTTACCCCAAGATGGAGGTTTGCAGATGGCACGGCTAACGCTCACCAGTCCCCGCAGCCATCCGTGTGGCTTCCATGACGCTTTTTCCCTGGACGGGAGAGACCGTGTGCCATCTTTTTGTCGTTTTTTGGAGGTATCATCCACTTAGGAGGTAGCGAGCTCGGGGATCTGGTCGAGGCAGCCATGAGCTCCGGGGAAGGAGCGGAGGAAACCACGAAGGACGCCGGCGACATAGAGGCGTTCTTTAAGACCGGTAAGGAGTGAGGGACATTGTTCCCCAGACGTGTGGTCATCTTGGCGGCTTTAAAAGAGAACAGTCTATATATAGTTCTATCATTGTAAATTGTCCACACGAGCTTAAGTGAAACACAGAGCAAATAAGCAAGGCTAATGCTGTTGTGTGTTTCTCGCATCTGATGGATTCCTACTACTACAAAATATAGCTCATCGTTAGCTGGATTGCTAACTTTCCCGAGTTCCATTTTCGGACACTACCTAGATTTTTCCCACACCTTTTTGCTGAGATTTAATAGTTCTAATGCTTGGAGCCCTGGCGCTTTTTTTGTTGTTCTTTTGCGGTTATAAAACGCTGCAGTTCTTTTATGAAGACCAAAATATTGAAAAATATTTGTTAAATCGTAAAAGCTGAAATGTATAGCCCCAAAGCCAGACATGTTTGTTTCTAAGCGACTTTAGTCAACCTAGAGCACATTAAGAGAGATTTATTTTTGGCTACACGTAGGTTACTTGATGCTGTTGCTTGAACACAGTGCCTGGTGTTGGACTGGTCGTTTAAACTACACGTTATAACATTGAGCTATATGTGCTAGCCTGGAAGCTAAGGACTCACTGCCTCAGATTTGGTGAATGCTGGCTAATGGATGCTAGCTAGTTTGAGCTCAGATAGCTTGGCTGTGGGTGGACCAGTGGGATCCAGGTTATCCCAGTTTCTCTGTACATTAAAAGGACATATAGACAACTCTTGGTTTGTTGAGAATAATGCATTTTGTAGGCGTTAGTGTATGCTGTTTCCCGTGCTGTCAAACCGAGCACAGCCGCGCAGGCTATGTAAACAATACATGGCGTGGCACATATAGCCTGGGTGTGCACTAAACAGTCAAAGCTAGCTTTGTCAAATAGCTACCAATTGCTAAGTGTTACCTTCCTCCCCCATGCCAGCCTCAGCGTCTTTATATTAAAACATCATGTAACATCCACTCCTACATTAAACACTTCTTTTCACATGCTGTAGGTTAAAATGCTAACGTGTTACTTCAGCAGGCTAATTTGTGAGTGGAGACTTTATGGTGCAGCCAGATGTGGGGCCTATATAGGCAGTGCACTGGCTGCAACAATGGCTCATAAACTAGAAATTCTAGAGCTCTTTGTGGAGATTCAAGCGGTCACTTAAGCATAAGGTTATGTTTTTAATTTAACCCAGCATACTTGATATAGAGAAAAATATGTGAGCTGGGCATTTTTGTTGTCTGATACTCCCTTACCTTTGAGCACATTTTAGGCAGGTTAGCTAATAGCTGTATATGGGAACAAATCAATTCAACTAAAAGGACAAAACAGTACAGTGACTTTCACATTATAAATGATTTGAGATGTACTGAACTGTTCCTATATTAAGTATAAGAAGTAGGACTGGTACAGCAAACCCAAAGCTGTTTTTGTGGTGGTAATATACTGTATTTATTTATGTAGTTATCACTAAAACTGCTAAACGGTAATCTCTCAAAAATAAATAAAATAAAAATCATAAGTAACATTGCCATGAAAGTTTAAGCATGCAGTGCTTGAGAGAAGCCGGTTAATTAATACGGAATGCATGATACGTTGGCATTAACATTGGAATTGGTTGATGAGCATCTTTGTCTTTTTTCTTTTTTGTAAATATTGTTATTCCAAATAACTAACTGGAGTAATTGGTCCAATTAGTGAAAACTATGCGATATTAATAACTGGTGTTTATGTTGCTATTTTCAGTAGGTTTAGGGGAGGGGGTTGGCCATGTGATATTTATTTGGTCAGCCAACACAGATAGTGATGCAGCCCGGTTTGCGGGGTGTTTAACTGAAGCAACATGAGCTGTCTGGTGCCGTTTACCTGGTGTTGAAAGTGTAGGGAACAATATATGATATTTATGACATCAGTAAATATTGGTTATTGTCAATATACAGTAATATATTAATATTAGATATCAATATTGGCCCAAATTCTCATATCGTTAAATCCTGAGTTGTGCAGTCGTGCCCAAAAGTTTTGAGAATGACACAAATATTAGTTTTTAAAAAGTTAGCTGCTAAAATGCTTTTAGATCTTTGTTTCAGTTGTTTCTGTGATGTACTGAAATATAATTACAAGCACTTCATACATTTCAAAGGCTTTTATCGACAATTATATGACATTTATGCAAAGAGTCAGTATTTGCAGTATTGGCCCTTCTTTTTCAGGACCTCTACAATTCGACTGGGCATGCTCTCAATCAACTTCTGGGCCAAATCCTGACTGATAGCAACCCATTCTTTCATAATCACTTCTTGGAGTTTTGTCAGAATTGGTGGGTTTTTGTTTGTCCAGCCGCCTCTTGAGGATTAACCACAAATTCTCAATGGGATTAGGATCTGGGGAGTTTCCAGGCCATGGACCCAAAATTTCAACGTTTTGGTCCCCGAGCCACTTAGTTATCATTTTTGCCTTATGTGCTCCATCATGCTGGAAAATGCATTGTTCTTCACTAAACTGTTGTTGGATTGTTGGAAGAAGTTGCTGTTGGAGGCTGTTTTGGTACCATTCTTTATTCATGGCTGTGTTTTTGGGCTAAACTGTAAGTGAGCCCACTCCCTTGGATGAGAAGCAACCCCACACATGAATGGTCTCAGGATGCTTTACTGTTGGCATGACACAGGACTGATGGTAGCGCTCACCTTTTCTCCTCCGGACAAGCCTTTTTCCAGATGCCCCAAATGGGAGAATCTGACTTTGCCCCAGTCCTCAGCAGTCTATTCACCAAACTTTCTGCAGAACATCAATCTGTCCCTGATGCTTTTTTTGGAGAGAAGTGGCTTCTTTGTTGCCCTTCTAGACACCAGGCCATCTTCCAAAAGTCTGCGCCTCACTGTGCGTGCAGATGCGCTCACACCTGCCTGCTGCCATTACTGAGCAAGCTCTGCACTGGTGGCATGCCGACCCCACAGCTGAATCCTCTTTAGGAGACGATCCTGGCGCTTGCTGGACTTTCTTGGACTCCCTGAAGCCTTCGTAATAAGAACTGAACCTCTTTCCTTGAAGTTCTTGATAATCCTATAAATTGTTGATTTAAGTGCAATCTTAGTAGCTGCAATGATGGCTGCACACGTTTCTTTGCAGGTCACCATGGTTAACAATGGCAGAACAATTATTGGGAAATATGGCAAAGAAGGACTATGCAATTCATCTGATCACTGTTCATAATATTCTGGAGTATATGCAAAGTGCTATTTTAAAAAATTAAGCAGCAACGTTTTCAATTTCCAATATTTATGTAATTCGCAAAACCTTTGGCCACAGCTATAGTAGACCTCTATTTCAGCCAGTAGATGACGTGGTTTTCTGCAGAAACACAGTTTTCTGCACTTCACTGTTTTCTGCAAAAACAGTGAAGCAATAGCTGTGTATTTCCTATCTATAGAGTGAAAAAGTTCAAGCCTTGCACTTCAAATGATTACGGCTTACGGATATTAAAAACTCAAAATTAAGAGCATTTGAATATTGGGATCATTACTGAAGAGCCGTAAATAAAATACATTTTTTTTAATGCTCAGACTTCTATAAAGTACGTTTATTTCTATGCTCTCAATACTTGGTTGGGGCTCCTTTTACATGAATCACTCCATCATCTGTGCGTAGTGGCTGCTAATGGGCCACCACCAGCTTCAGTCCACTTACTGTAAAGCTTCTTGAATGGATTTTGCTCGTCAGTCCTCTCAAGGCACATTTTTCTTACCACACTTTTTCCTTCCACTTACCTTTCCGTGGATTCCGTGGAGTCCTTTTATAGGATCAGGAGATTTTCGCGTTTTGGGTTCATTAGCCAATCATGGTGTGACACCCTGAGTTGCCAATATTTAACTTTTTACAGCTATTCTAATTTCCTTAGAGGCTGAATTTAGAGTTTTTATTATGTGTAAAAAAGTTGTCATCAAAATGAGAACAAGAGGGTTGAAAAATCTTCTCTGTTTGTGACAAGTCTACATTGTACGGGTTTTAGTTTTGGCAGTGAGTGACAAGAAATATGGAACTTTTTTTGATAATGTTAGAATTTCTTTAGATGCACCTGTTTATCTAAACAAATTTGGAGGGTTTTTGGTTCAAAAAGGCTACAGTAATGCACTGTGTGCTGGACCTCTGTTTAATGTCAGATTGTGACAAATACTTAAAATAAATGCTGTTAAGAAGTAGGGGAATGCAGTGCATCGACTCGCACCTTGTGGCTCTTGTTTTTTTTCTTTTTGTCAAGCGCGATAATGAGTCACAGAGGGAAGCACCGGATCCGTACTGAGGCGATCTTTTGTCTTCCTCTCAAGAAGCGTTCCATGAGTTTCTCGAAGGCGCGCTTTGTCGTCGTTGTCGATCGCGCACCATTCTTGTTGAGATCTGTCGTTTTTTCTGCATTGGTAAAATGATAATGCATATTGCCACTCTAAAATTTACAACGTTATCTGCAGTTTCAGGTGTGCTGTAAAAACCCCCCTTATCTCACGCAGACTATTTAGTTTAATAGGATAAGAAGTGTTGCGGACGAAGTCTTTTTATGAGTTTATGGCAGTGGCGCAACAGCTGCGGCAGAAGTAACAAAGGGAGTTTCAGGAACAAATCTGCTGCCCGGCACTGGTCTGTGTTATAAGAGTTTTTCCAGATGCGTTTTAGGCTATAACCGATCGTCAGGTGTCACATAGAGCTCCCAAACTTAAGGAGATGTTAACATAATGCAGAGAGGTTTACTGCAGACGTAGATTGACCTTGAATAATGACATTTTTCCTACCTAACTACAAGTCAAAACTACAAGTCAAATCCCCTCTTCGTTCTGCAGCGGAGGCCAGCTGTTTTGTTTAAGGTGGTTATTATGTCTGTAAGAGGTAGACAAATGTGTACTTTTTTTTCACATTTATGCCTTATGCTATCTGTCCGTAACCTTCAGGGGGATGTTTTGTAAACTCAAAAACAAAATGCATTTACGTTTGGTTGACGTGCTTATAGATAGAAAATGCTCGGCGTTGGGAAATATTTGTAGAAAATGAATCTGATTTTCACTGTTTGGTGATGCTGGTCAAGAGAAATTGTCCCGTTTCCCATCTTGGGCCAGTCAGCTAGTGCACGTCTTGTATTTATTATAGGATAAACCAGTCCAGATTGGATGACCAATGTTATCTATATTTTGTTACAGTTAGTCCAGATATTTCCCACTGATCTGTTGGAAGATTCCAAGGAAAAACTGTCTTCTTTTTTTAAGTGTGCTGCTAGTTGTGGAATGAAATGATAATAAACCGCTTTACGGTCAAAAATCAAGTATTTTAAGGGTTTGGTTGGTCTAAAGCTTCTTAAATTTAGTGAAATAATCTGACAATGAATCAAGACAAATTGAACTTGGTAAGGATTCTCAAAATAAGACAAATACACTCAGAATAAGATTATTAATCTAACATCTTCTGCTCTTGCTTAGTCTGCTAGTCTCAAAACAAGAATAAAAACACTTTTTAGCTTGGTTAGGTGGACAGTTTTTGCAGTGTAGGTTAGCCTCTAAAACTTGTAATGCTGATTGGAGTCTCCATGACACCTTCTGGTTCTATTATGGTTTCTCCCGGCTGGCTGGGAAATAAACTTTGTGTTTTTAATGAGTGAAAAGCAATCCGATTGAGAAACTAGTGTGGGCTAAGACTCCTGCTAGCCTGTTTTAAAGAGGGAGGGTTAGGGAGAGGGGGGCGGCTGGGGGGTTGTGTTTGTTTTGCTTGTGAACTTCCTCCTCATGTATTTAAAAAGTCATGTCATGACTTGCATAAGTTTGATGTTCTATCCAAGCCCCACCCCCCCCCCCCCCCCCCCCAGCCCCTCTATAGCGAACTCCATACAAGTTTTTCCCCCTGTTCTTCATTATTTGTCAGTTTTCTGCTTTTCTTTCTCACAGTGTGCCTGCCTGCTATCTGATTATTTTCTGTAGTTCCACCTTATTTATTGGTATGTATTGAAGGAAGAAGATCCGCCAGTGTTAAAACAGAAATGTGTCTGTAAAGCAAAAGAATGCAGGCTAGTTACCTCAGCATATAGCCCAACTAATTAGCCAGCGTTAGCTTAAATCGCCTTGTGTGTTTCCAGTAGGTACCTGGATACCTCTGCTGGTACATTTAGTGGCTCTTTATTCTGTATTTGGCTTTAATTCCGTGCAGTTTGTTTTTATCGAAACAATTCAACATACAAGAAAAAATTTGATTGAATTTGATTGAGGCATTTTAGCTTTTATGGAAAAAATAACTTTAACTATGGCTGCCACAAACTATTATTTTGATCATCGACTAATCACTAACTATTTTTGGAGATTAGTCGACTAATTGTATGACGTGTATGTTATGCCAAGAGCAAGCAGTTGCTCTAATTTAAGCAGGTTATCTCAGTGTTTTGTAGTGTCTAATACTCACTATCATGATCGCTCATTTTTTTAATGAACTAATTATAAAATTAGACATCAGCGTTAAAGCAGACACATGACGTGTCCTAAGTGTAGTGAAATTACCATCACCACGGTTAATGTTGCAGCTAATTAAGTAATTCAACAGTCAGGAGCTTTATCAAAACCTCTTTATTAGAGTGATCCTTCTAGAAAAATCCTTACTGTTCACAGCCATTTAACATCTAATGTCAGTCTAAAAATTATATTCTGACAAAATAAGTATTTTAATGCAATAATAAAAATAATTAACAGCAGGTTTTTGACTCGACACCATCACCTCGATGTCCTGTAAATAACAGCAGCAGCTGTGCTGTCTGTTCTGTCTATCAACGGATCAGAACCAGCCTCTAAGCAGCAGCTCGGGCTGTAGAGGGCGTCTTCAGAATCAGAATCAGAATCAGCTTTAATGGCCAAGTATGACACATACAAGGAATTTGACTCCGGCAACTTTTCTCTCCAGTACAGAACTTAAATAAGTGAAATTAAAAAACGGAAGAGAAAAGAAAAATAAAATAAAATAAAATAAATAAAAATAAAGGATAATATATACACCAAACCAGGGTTATTGTACAGTAAGTATATACAGTAAGTATATACAGCAGTGCAGAGTTTTAGTTTATTGTTCATGTGAGTGGACACACACTCTATGACTATTCAGAGTTCATCAGAGCGACGGCCTGGGGGAACCTTGTGGGCGAACCTGGACATTTTCATCAATCAATTAATACCCGTGAATATATAGGAAACAAGGTAAAAAGCCGACATGTCGGGGGGGAAGGAGAAATTTGCTCTACTGGTGATGCTAATGTTAGCAGCTAACAAGCTAACTAGCTCACAGAGGCTACTGGCCTTCTTCCTCGTCAGCCAAGGCGGGCTTCCCTTTAAGAAACTCAAACAACACTGCTGTACTGCCGTGGAAAGCAGCTTCTACTTTGTTAATTTTACAGTACACTTGCTTCTCTTTTTATTTAATAAAACTCCAGAACTTTAGCGCTACGTTGTAGGCTCACTGCTGACACTGCTCGGCTATTTGGGCTTTTCAGTTAAAGCCGCAGCTGACCCCGATTGCTACGACTACGCATGTGTGTCAGGGCAGAAAGGCAGCGAAAGGTACGTCCACCGTTCTAAGAGGAAAAACAAAGGTTTAATTAATAAACGGCAATGTCGATTACTGCATTTTTTTGTCGACAATTTTGCTTGTCGAAGTTGTCCTGACGAGAGATATGTTTCCACTTGGGCTGCCACGATTTGTTGACAACGTCGACAAGCAAATGGCCGAAGTTGTCGTGACGAATCAACGGATCGTGGCAGCCCAAGTGGAAACATATTTGTATTTTCTGATTTCTTATTATGATCTTGAATTTTGTATTCTAATTTCCTCCTTTTTTCCTGCCTCCTTCCCTTTTCTTCTTTTTTCCATCTTTCTGACATTCTGCCGCTTTATCTTCTTTTCAATTTTTTCCTGATATTAGCTTTAATCTCCCGTAGTGGTTTTTTTTTCTATTAGAGAAAAAATTAATATTTCTGTAATGATTTTGATCCACCAAAATCTTTAGTTATGAAATGAACGTCTTTGTTGTTGTCGCACTTCTGTTGCCAACACACATTACCTGTTGCTTTCGTGGAAAAAAAATATGATCTCGGTATGATTGTGAAAGATTTATTTTGTCGTGTATAGGCTTTATTTGTGGTTTCGTATGAATAAATGACATGACATAAATTTGTTTGGATACTTTAATTAATGGAAGCTGAATGAATTCAAAAGTATAAAGTGGCATGCAAGGAATGAGGGAAAAAAAAACTAAACATGGAAAATAAAAATGCACAAAAATTAGCGAATTGGAAGGCACCTAAAATTTCACATCCTTATTATTTAATATTTTAAGATTGAAATTTGCTAACTCGAGTTTGGAAAGGTATGGCATTTGGAAATGAAAATGCATCTGAACCCTGGAACTGGGTCCAACACATGTGAAGAAATAAAAAAAATCAATATAAACATATTTTAGAAATAACATTATAGAAATAATTTTTCTAATTGTTACATTTCAACTCTTTTAATTGAAATATCATTTCATTATTATTCTTATAGATATTTATGTTATTAGCCTGACTCTATGAAGCAGTTTTTCTTCTCAAGGTATTCTTCCTCACAGTGTTGCGAGGAGGTTACTGCAGATCATTCATATGAATGAGCGTCCTGTGTGATTCTGCTGTAAAACAAGTGGGGGGGAATGACAAGTATGAGGAAAAGGAAGGAGAAATCTGATCCTGAGCCTGTGTTTATGACTGGGGTCCCATTCATGCAGGATGAGGTCTGCACACACAAATGCGAATACGGCCGCTCTCCGAGACTAATGGGTATTGATCTGGGAGATGGAGACTGATTGAGCTCCATCCGTTGATGGTTTCCTGCAGCCTTAAAGCTGCCGAGTCAGTCTCTGAGCAGACGCTAAAACCTAATTCGGAACAAAGCAGATTTCTGTTATCATCTTGTCATTTTGGGATGGAAGGATATAAATGATTGCAATGTTATGTTCTGCATAGATTTTGTATCTAATTTCTCTTTAACCAATGAGAAACTCCCTGTTTTCCAATGCGTATTCCAGCCCTGAAATGCTCTGAAGATGTCTGAAAGGCAGGCACATGTGAATAGCGCATTCGCTCTAGATTTCTCTCTCAAACTGCAAAATGCTCAACATATTAGAGAGGGAGATGATATGTGAATGTGGCATTGATTCCCTGCAAGCATTTGAGTGAGATTGTCTGTTGGTAGGAGTGGATTCTTATTTTCCATATTCTGACATCCATCTACCCTCCATTCTGTCCAAGATTGGTTCATGAAGGTGACATGTCTAAGAAGGAAAGCAAGACATCCCTCTCTCCAGCTATTGCTTCCTCAATGGCAACTTTAATCAGATGAGTTTTTAGCTTTGATTTCAATTAACTCAGTAATTCAGCAGCTTTCCAGTGGCCTGGAAGTGTGTTCCAGATAAGAGGAACATAGAAACTGAAAGCTGCTTCTCCGTGTTTGAAGTTTTCAACATACTTTTGTGCTACGCCATTCTATTATTTATAAACTTGTAAAAGTATTTTGAAGTTTATTCTATGAGCAAGTGTAAGGACTTTAAAACTGGGGTTATGTGCTCTACTTTCCTGGTTCTAGTGAGGACACGAACAGCAGCGCTCTGGATCAGCTGCAGCTGTTTGATTGACTTTTTAGGTCGACCGGTGAAGACGTTGTTGCAGGAATCAATTTGAATAAAGATCAACATATGGATGAGTTTTTCATGGTCCTTTTGTGACATTACTCCTTTAATCCTAGAAATGTTCTTCAGGTGATAGAAGGCTGATCTTGTTATTGCCTTAATGTGACCTAAAGCACCTTGAATTGCCTTGTGTTGAAAGTGTGCTATACAAATAAACCTGCCTTGCCTTGGAGGTTCAGGTCTGAGTCCATTACTACACCCATTTCAGATCTGATCAGTAGTTACTAGCTTTAATAACTAAAGCTGTGTGTTGAGACTTGATCATTCTCTTTAGACCTAAAGATAATTACTTCAGCTTTGTTTCTGTTCAGCTAGAGAAAGTCATGGTTTGGATGGGTTCATAGTACCCTTGAGACATTGTAATGTAAAGCTGAGTGTTATCTGCTTAGTTAGGGTAAGTTATTTTATTGGTTGTTATAATCTGTGTTAACAGGAGCATGCACATATTAAATAAGAGCGGCCCCAGGATGGAACCCTGGGGAATACCAAATGTGAGTTCTGTCTGTTCTGATTAAAAATAGTCTTTTTACACGAAGATGTTTCTGTTCTTAAGGTCAGACTCAAAATAGCCAAATGTTGTACCAGGGAGTCCGACTCAGCTCTCCAATTGTTTCAGTAGTATGTTATGATTAACAGTGCCAAATGTTGCAGAAAGTACGAGTACTGTGATTCTGTCACTAAATACATTTTGTACCTGCACCCACCTGCTTTCAACTAAACTGTGCTTAGTTTTTTTCTGTGTTGGCAGTTATTGCCATGGAATTAAAAAAAGTTCAATGTTTCAAAGCTCTGTTTTGGTTCTGACCATCTTATGGCCAACTTGGCTCCTATAAAATTAAAGTAGCCCTGAACCCCCGCGATAAAAACTGATAGACACCCTGCTGGTGTATGTTAATATTCAAAGTTGCATAACCACTTGTTCGCACAGTAGAAAATCTTTTATAAATAACTTTTATTAAAGCAGACAGAACCAAGACTAAAAATCAATCACACTTTTGAT
Organism: Apricaphanius iberus; assembly: GCA_028564705.1. Taxonomy (NCBI): domain Eukaryota; kingdom Metazoa; phylum Chordata; class Actinopteri; order Cyprinodontiformes; family Aphaniidae; genus Apricaphanius; species Apricaphanius iberus. The sequence goes on along the minus strand of JAPXFQ010000717.1, from coordinate 2,086,410 downwards.
AAATACAGCTTACCATCTACCTTTAAGAAAGAAAAAAGGTCAGATTTTTGATTTACATATATGCTCATGGTGTTTTGGTCGCATTTTTTTTCTTAGTCGGGGTTTCATTTTGCTTGGCTACATAGTCCTATGTTAACAAAACTGCTTGGTGTCCTTTTAATTCGGCAACGGAAAATACATTAAAGCAGTTCATGAGGAGAACCAGAGTGGACTAAATTAACCAAAATGACAGTATCATTAGCCACCACTAAGAGTAGAGCAAGGCGCATTGTATCAAATACATCTCCTAATTTAGTTATTTACAAGCCTAGAATTAAGTTGTCTTCTCCGTTAATGGACCCTGTTGAATGTGTAAAAATTATACTGTACATTCATGCTGCATATCTGCGGCAACTACCACATATTAGAGCATTTCCTAGTGGTGAACATTTACTGAAATCAATCAAATGGTAAACATCAAACTGGAATCTAAATTGATCTACCCGAGTTAAAGTTCAGAAGAAGATCTTTATCTTCGTTACCACTTGCTTCAGCCTCAGCTTTACATTAGCATATGTTGTGGTGCGTGGCTCCACACAGTCATGCTCTGGCAAACAAACCATTGCAGAAAGTATCTCTCTTTTGTTGGAGCTCAAGTAACACGTCCTTCTTCCTGAATCTTCCATGACTGAGTCTGTTCAAAGTTAGTCATCCAGTCAACAAATCTCTGAAACTAGATGAACCCCATTGGTTTCAGTCATTCTGGCTTTAGACTTCCTCTAATGCCTGTGACTAAGACGAGTACAATTTGTATTGCATTTTGCATCGTTAATTCATGATTTTTTGTGTCCTCCTTTGTTTAGTAATTGTATAGTTGCTGAAAGGGAAATGCACTGTTGTCCATTTACTTGAAATTATTGGTAGAGAAAGCATGCATGAAACATCCCCATAGTTGGTAACTCGACCTTGATCTAAGTCAAGTTCCTTGCCTCAACTGATACCTCACCGCTAAAATCAAACCCCAAAGCTGTCCAAAATGATTTAAAAAGAGTCGTCTCTGAAAGGCTCTTATGCCAAGAGGAAAAGGTCCAGAAAGGAAAGCTACATTTAGCAGACAATACCTGGAGTCATGGGTGATTTCTATGCCTAATATCTGGCAACCAGACTCTCTAATGAAGCTACTAAGCCTTAAAAACCGTTCCAGACAGGGCCGTCTTTTTACAGCGTAATGGCCACAGGGCTCCCACCGATTCAGCGAAGTAGCACATTGGATTTTTCAAGCACTTCATATTTGTGTTTGTGGGGAATCATGTTTAAATGTTACCATAGTGACCAGCGAACTTTAGGTGGCAGAGAGGGTGTTAATCAAGTTATGATGTTGGTATGATGATACGGAAACCCCAATAAAGTTGCGACCACACATTTGATTTACGTTTATTACAATATTTAAAAATAAGTTTATTATATCAGTTGTTTTTTTTCCTCGTTTTTTAAATTCCTTTTTTTTACTTCATTACCTAACCGGTTCGGGGAAAACTAAAAGTTGGGGACCACTGCATTAGACCCAAACATATTTTACAGTTTAATTTTGCATCTAGCCAAAGAAGGCTGTTTAAGTTAATTGGCATATGCTGTATAAACATGAACGTTGTTACTTAGGCCAAAATTTCCTGTTTTTTCTTTAACGTTTCCTTCAACTGTTATTTTTTTTTTCCTTCTTGCTTTCCGTTTCCTCCTGTTCAACATCTCTTTCTACGAAGAGCATGTATGAGAAGCTTGTGTGGAAACCAGCTGGAACAAATTGTCCATGCATTCTTTCGAACATCCTCACCATTCAACTGTGAAAGGGGCTTAGAGAACAGGATATTTGACCTCCAAAGCCTTTAACAATTATATTTCTAGTTATTTTATTTTTACTTGTATATCTATCTGTATGCATGTGTAGGTATATATTTATTCTTATATTTTTATTTATAATTCCACATTTATTCCTACTGTACAGAGGAAACCATTCCCTCATAGCGTTGTTCACCATACAATGAGCTTTAAGCCACCATTGACTGCATATAGCTTATCACACTTCTTCACTTTCACAGGAGTATTTTGTCATTGGGTTTTCTTTCCTATCTGACCCAGTATTAAGCTCTGTATTATCATTCACATGATGTTCTACATTTAGTCTTTCAAATCTATATTGACTGGTTGCTTTTTCTGAATCACATACAGGCAAACACCTCAAAGTAACTGTTATATGAGGGCCTATAATAAATGGAAAGCGCCTGTAAGGAGAAATCAGACTTTGATATTCCCAATGCAAATAACAAAAATGGATAGAAGATTATTAAATTTTGACTGGAAATGTATCCAAAAAGTTATATTTTCCTAAACAAGTCATCCTCCTCTTCACCCGTTTGTTATTGAACGGTTGTAACTTGAAACACATAAAGTTAGCACAAAGGAACTGCGGTGTTATGGGTCAAACATCAGCTTTATGTTGTTCGTCCTGACTTTTGCCTTTTGTGTAATTCTCATGAAGGATGTTCAGCCTCTTGTTGGCCTGCATGAAAACAAGTTTTTCTGGACTGATATTTCCCCAGAAATTATTGCGATACATTACAATGTCATCGTTTTAAGACAATTTTACACTGATGTAATAATAATGCATGTATGCTCTCTAAAGAATGAATAAATGTTCATTTCTAAAGACCGTTTACCTCTGCAACTGGAAGATATTTTTAATATCTACTATAAATTTAAAAACAAGTGAAAGAAAAAAATGGACGAACTCTAAACAAAAAAGACATCCCATCTTACTCTGCCACTACTTCAATATTCACCATATATACCTTTTTTCCATTCAGTCTCTTTGGTAGAAAGAGGGAGACGTGAGGGAAACAAACAAGCATCTAGAAGGAAAGTATTGTGGCTAGAGAAATTATTGAGCTCATTTGAATTTATAATGCGATTAGTTGATTTATTGTTTGTTGTGAAAAGCCTGGTCACCTGTTTTATATGCTGACATATAAAAGCCTCCACTAAAAGTACTGTGGCTTCATTTAGGGATGGTATTGAATAGGGCTGGGCAGTATGGCCTCAAATCTATATTGCAATGTTATCTAAATCATGTGCAGTAACGATATGTATTATGATATTTAAAGTTAGGAAAATAAAATGTTCAAAATTATCTGTTTACCTGGTAGGGATGTGAATCTTACAACAACTCGCGATTCCGATTTGTGGAGTGACGATTAGATTTACAATCAATACTGTCAGTAAAAAAAGGTGCCAATGTGTAGGGCTGAGGCAATATGCTTTTCTCCCGATTCAATTCTGTTAGGATTTTTTTTTTGTAAGTGCCAATTAAATATAAATTGAGATTCTTCAATATTGCAGCTTTTTAATTCACTATAGTATTGAAAAGATATATAATTTTCTGAATGTTCTACTTCCCACATCTTAAACCATTACAACAGAATGAATAAAAAGTAAAGACTTTCTGAAGTAAAATGCAAAATACTTCATAATAAAGTGATCTTAAACTTTTTCTTCAAGCCTGGGCTGCAAGTGAAAAAAGAAGAAGTTTTTTTTAAATCGATTTAAAAGAAAAAATCTATTCAAATCGTTAAGAAAATAAAAGAGATTCTTATGTGTTTTTTTGTTGTTTTTTTCCCCCACCCCATTACCTGGTTACTTGTTTATCCATTTATTATCACACAAAACTAAACCTGCACGTATTTGATGTAAACATGCTTCAAGTTCAGCAGGTTTCTTAAAATCGAAAACAAGAAATTTCAGTTCAATATATTATATCAATATATTGTGTAAAGATGAACACTGAACATGCGTATTTATCCTCATTGATAACAGCTTGATGACATCACCAAAAAGCTCAATTGCGGTATGGCGGTGTAGACAAAATCTCTGCCTTTGACTGAATATTTATAATTTCTACATTATACCTTTTATATTCACCACTACTATTATGTAATGTGTTATTTTTCAAATGGCTTTTATTTAAAACATAAGAGCAAAATTTAGGCCTATGGCCAAACAAATAATTTTAACCCATTGCTATAATATTGCCGTGTGTGTGTATATATTAGGGCTACATAAGGTAGAAATGATACAAATTTAGCCAAAGGAAGAGATTTTGTCCGTGCCACCATACCGTAATTATGCATTTTGATGATGCCAAAATGTATTATTTTGAAATAATAAACATATTTTTATTTTTTGTAAACATATTTTTCACAATAAATGTTCTTTTAAATGGTATTCTAAACGTTATTGAAGTTGTTCAGATCCAATGTTCTCTGGAAAGTGAGAATGTCCTTGAGCAGTCATTTTGACATGAATAAACAATAATAAAAGGATACACTGCAATACACATCATTACCGTACATGCTTCAGATTTTATAAAAATAAAACAAAAATTCTTCACACAAACATTAGGTAGTTTCCACTACATGACTGTCCATGTGGACAACATGTGAACAGTGGGCATGTCTGGGTAAAAGAACACGTCGCTGCAAACATTATACACAACAACAAAATGCTCCTTTCACTACTAAAGGGCAAAATATTTGCTGCGGTTCGTTAATTTCATGCTGCATGGCTGAAACACTTGTAGTAGCCATAATGTTTCCGCCGGTATTTTATTTTATTGTATTTTTTAATTTTTATTTTAAGATATAATTTTGAGCATTTTTGAATCGGGCACATTTCAAATGGCTGTATAGCAAATCGGCACACCACTAGTCGTTTCTGTTGAAGTTTACTTTGCTTTGAATTTCTTCATTATTATGACCATTTCAGCATATAACGTAGTGCTAGGCATCGAATTAAATTTTAAGAATCTATTCGATTTCGATTCTCAAGAGTTATCATGATCCGATTCAATTAAATCTGATTCAGTGTGATCCAGTTTATTAATATGGGTCAGTGCTATTAAAAACATTTTTTAAGCTGTTATCTCAACTGTATGCCTGTACTTCAATGAGTTAACATTGGGTGAGTAACAGTGTATTACTTTCAGATATGAGACTTAAAATCTCCATCCTGACATTTCCTTCTTATTTTAACTGTATAAAGGGAAAACTAGTCTAAAAAGAAATCAATTTGATTTTTAAACTTGTGATTCGATTTGATTTCTATAAAAATCAATTAAGAATTTATTATTATTTTTTTTTCACAGCACAAATGTAATGCTATTGTTTGAAATTATTCTACAAAAGAAGCACAGCTACCTTCAGAAAGAGATCAGAAAACCAGACAGAACAACCAGCACAGGGATCTTGATAGGACATGAATGTAGAGTCAGGGCATATAAAATGTGTCATTTAAAAGTCTCAGCAACTCCCTCTACTTTTGGATCCGCACGAGAAATGACTAGACAGTCCATTAACGGATATGGAGCCAGGCCTAACACACTAAAGGAAGCAAAGCCCTTCTACGATCAGGACTGTTTCATAGTTAGCTCGAAGCATAAATGATGTCAGCTTGAACTTGTCTGTGCATCGTTGTAATCGAATCCCCACACTGGAACAAAAAGAACCAGACTGAACAAAGTTCACTTCTCACGGTGCAAGATGTTTCCAAACAGGTTTTCCCTGGAATTAGTGGTGTGATTGGAAAAAAAGTGACTGAGAAAGAAGCGAGTTTTGAAACGTCTTCGGATGAGTTTCCTCTCAAAACTTCGAAAATTTGTGATCTTGATCCGCTTAGAGACTACATGGCGAGTATGTGGAAGCAGGGCAGGTTCCTTGGCTCTGTTTGCATGTGTGATGTTGTCAGCTCTAAAAGCTTTGAGCATGTTGGAGGTGAGAGATCATTGGATTATACCCCGACCTAATCTAATCTGGTCTATATGCTTTAGGATTACTCTTTTTAGGTTTGATCCTGCAAATACAAAGACCTAAAAAGGTTGTTTGTCTTTACAAAAAACCTTAAGATTAAGTATTGTTTAGATTTAACCAACAGAGGAAGTAGTTATGTTTTATATTAAGGATTTGTTGCACAGGAGCCATCCTGAGGGAAGATATATATTTCTATCTCAAACTTTTGGGACCAGTGTCACCATAGCAACAGTAGCTACCATGTCAGTGTTGTGACCCATGTTTTCTCTTTAGGCTCATTCTGAAAATAGATCCGCCATAGAACCTGCTTCATGACTGAGCACTTTACTGCTCACACAGACAGGTTTGAAGATGCAGATACTGCCACCTAGCCACAGAGCAGATAACACCAATATCTAGATCCCTGTGGGAGACGGTATACACCACTAAGTTCAAGGGGAGGTGTAGTGCATCTGCATCCTTCACAAGTTTTACACAAAGAATGCAGCCTGGCCTAGAAACTGTCAGTTAGGATGCTTGTGAAGCTGGAGAAACATTCCAAGGTATTTTAAATAAAAGTTGGGCAAAGTCGCAGAAACGCGTCAAAGTTCCAGTCTGTCTTATTTATTTAAATTTGGGACTTTTAAGGCGAGGCAACTTTATTCGTATTGCACACATTCAACAACAAGGCAATTCAAGGTGCTCTGGGTAATGAATGAATGACTGCTTTATTTTGTCATTGAAACCAGGGGTACAATGAAGTTACGTTTACAGTACAAACCTGTCCAAAAATTTTACAAACAGATCCAGGTGGCTGAAGGGCTTGCAGTCAGTATCATGTGATTGGAGACTTCGTTTTGATTGGTCACTTGAATATTTGGGCTCAGTTGACCGCTCACGTAGGGTGCACAAGGCGAGTTTTTTGCCTCGCCAGGCGAAAAACATACAAACACCTGTTTGATTTTCACCTCAGCGACTTATGAGGCAGAAAAGTCACCAAAAATAAGTCGATTTGCAATTTACTTATGGTTTGATTGAGTTCAGAGTCAGTGGTGACATTGTAATGTAATCTTAGTAGTTGTTATAATTAGGGATGTTCGATACTGGCTTTTCTACCGATATCATATATACCGATATAGCCTAACTCATAATTTCCGATACCGATATGTGGGGACCCTTCCTCATAAAAAAACAAAAACTACTAAACCCTTTTAGGTAAACACAATGAAATATTCTGTATCATGCATACTTGAGTTTTAAAAAGTTAGAAAATGCAATAAGTACTAGAATTTTAGTTAGGCAAAAAGGTGCCATTTTTATTTTGTCTTAAAAAGTAGCTGGAACATTTTCTCACACAGAAGAGTGAGAAAGGCCCACCACTCAGGACAGATTTCTACTTTTAGAAAATGTAAACAACATTATACCTTTGTGGCTGATGACGTCACCAAATGCACCCGATAGACGGTCAAGGTTGGCCCAGAAGAAGTCTTTTGAAATATTGAAAGTTGTCTCAAACAAATAATAACTCAAAAACTAAACCTCAAATCCGTCATATTTTTACATTATGAGAGAGAAAAGAAGTAGCTGAAGAGTTTGATATATAATATGTGTATGGTGTGAAAAACTCATCTTATTGAAAAAATAAAAACCGATACCGATAATTTCCGATACTACATTTTAATGCCAATATCGTGCGATAATGACTTCAGGCCGATAATATCTGACATCACTAGTTAATATCTGTTAATAGGAGCATGTAGATATTAAATGAGAGGTGCCCCAAGGTGGAACCCAGGGAAACCCCACATGTGATTCCTGACTGTTCTGATAAAAGAGAAGTTCTTTTACGGTAAGCCTTAAACCAGACAAGTACTGTAAGACCCAGCTCTCAGGTCCTTCCAATAATATTTAATGGTTTACAGGGGCAAATGCTGCACTAAGGACCAAAAGTTTCAGCACTTTGGTTTTACCACACTCTTTATTTATATGTATGCAATTGAACATGTTGATAAGGACAGTCATAGTTAAAGTTTGATATGAAGGGGGTGTACTAAAAAGTCAACTACTGGCTGGAGTCAATCAATTTTCAGTTTGGGGACTCAAAAAAAGTGAATTTATTTTTCTGATTAGCAAACAAACCATGACATAAGCCAGTGTTTCTCTAACAGAGGTCCATGGTCCTTTATCTCCCTATACTACAGAAGGTAACATGATCTTCTTTTTCTTTATCACAAGTATAATTCAGTATACAGGTGCTGATCATAAAATTAGAACGTAATGAAAAAAAATCATTAATTCCACTAAAAACTGAAAATTGTGTACTAGATTAATTTATTACACACAGACTGATATATTTCAAATGTTTTTTCTTCTTTTATCTTTCATGATTATTCATGATGATTATCAATGAAAAAATTAGAATACTGTGAACATTTTCAATATTGAAGACCCCTTTATACAGTAGCTTTCAGAAATATGTATGTAATAAAACAGATTTTATTTAATAGTGTTTTTTTAGACCTATGTAACGGCATATATATATTTTTTTGTCCCACAGTTTTTTCCCCATTATTTATCACCCCGTGTCACTACCTAATTCCAGTCCTGGGCATTGCTCTCCCTCTCCCAACCCCGGGAGGGCCCTGCACTGAGCTCAAGCCTCCTCCTTGCCTGAGGAGTGAGTAGGCCCTTCTTTTCACATGAAGGGGCAGGGTTTCCCCAGCAAGACGTAGCGCGTGGAAGGATCACACTATTCCAGCCAGATCCTCTCCAACCCTTCAGGCGCCCCGGTCAGCGAGGAGGAGGCAGTATGCAGCCCAGGACTGGTTCATGTTTTTATGGGAGTAGCTCATATTAGCTACTCAAGGGAACACAGGGAGAACATGCAAACTCCACACAGAAAGGCACTTTTGCCAACCCCACTGTAACGGCATCTATATTGTCCACCACCAGCACCGGTTGTATTACAATAGAGAGCTTACTGAAGAAGCTTCATTTTGCTGGTTTCCGTCATTACCCAACTTTTTTGGAAGTAAAGATTGGAGCTGTCTGCCAAGGGTGTCAGTTCGTACCCGGCTCTGTGACGTTCGTTTAAGTTTTGAAGAAACAAAATGACTCTAATGGCTCTATAAATGTTTGTAAATGTCACGGTAATGCACACGTACGCCACCGCTCACAGTTAGTAATGTTGGCAATGCTGATTGCTAATAAAGATATTAAAAACAACTTAAAAAGACAACTTAAAAAGTCAATTTAAACGACTGCTTAGTTTTTAGGTTAACATATGAAAGATACATATGAAAGTACACTCTCTTACAGCAGCGTGACAGAGTGTTTATGGCAGGAAGGCCAGAAATAAATGTTTTTAATCATTAATGGGTGTCCAGGTCCAAGTTTGGTAGAAACCAGAGTTTGGAAATCATTCACAAAATTTCAGCTATGGCCTAGGAATCATCCTATATGTCAGACTGTTTACTAGAGGTTTAATTTAGAAGTCTCCATTTATTTATTTTTTAGGTTTCCACTCGGGGTACTTGAAACATGTGTAACACATACACACACCTCTATGCCAACCTCTCGGCTGTCTGTGTGTTCATAAAAAAGATCCTGTTCCACTTCCCCCTCCCCTCATCTGCCGTGCTCCTGTTCTGTAATTTCTCCGGCGTGACAGCTAATTGGTGTGAGCTTGGGGAGAGATTTGCCGCCTCGTTGCCGTTCCCTTACAACAAGCTGGAACCAGAGAGAGGACGGGGTGCAGGCGGTAAAGAGAAACATGGAGAGAAGATGGAAAAGAGGGAGAAGACAGGAGGTAGGTTGGGTGGGGAGATGGGGTGGAGGGGTTGCAACCTACCAGTGAGATCGCATTTGCAGACAAGGGTTTCTTTGGATGTTCCTCTCTGAAAAAAAAAAAACAACTTTGGGAGCTTGGGAATAATGATGCAGACATGTAGAGTTGAGTAAGTATGAACTGGCTCGAAATAAAGAAGGATGAAAAATTTGTGGAAGTCAGTGAAGAACCAGCTAGTGGCAGAGATAATGAAGAGAGGAATTGTAGTCCCAGCCTGTGTCAACAGTTAGAGCTGGGTGATATATGGATTCAAATCTATATTGCAATATAATCTGAAGCATGTGCGATAACGATATGTATTACGGTATATTATTTTTTTTATTCTTTCGATATGTCAAAATGACCTCTTGAGAACATTCTCACTTTCCAGACTCATGGCAGCGGAACAACTTCTAAAAGGTTCAGAATGTCATTTAAAGAACATTTATTGTGAAAAATGCATTTGAAAAATGCTTCAAGTTCAATAGGTTTCTTGTCCGTTAAATAAATACAACAAACTTTGAACGATTACTAGTGTGACGAAAAACACGGAACAACAGTATTCTTGCGTATGTGGTACAAAGTATGTAGGTAGAGCTGGATGACATCATCAAAATGCATAATCACGGTATGGTGGTATAGTCAAAATCTCTACCGTTGTTTAAATTTCGATCATTTCTACCTTATACCTTTTATATTGCCCACCTCTATCAACACTTTCAGTTTGTTAATGAATAACATCACCGTTGCGATAGTTATCTCTGAATTGATCAGAGTCTATGTTTAAAAACTTGCCAAAAGGGGTCTGCGGTGCTATTTTTAAGAGTGAAGAGACCAAGCCGAACTAGGACAGGTCCTAATAGACCATTGAACTCATTTTTCTTTGGGTCTCTCTGGTGCATTCAAAAGTGCTTTCTCACTGTTTCTCTCCCTATCACTCACATTTTTTTAGTCTCACAACAAGCAAAGAGGCTAAAACCCCTTAGAAAATGATCTGCTGTTAGTGGCTTGTATAAAATCCAACTGTCAACTACAGGAGGTCCTTGAGATTGTCCCTAAGGTCCTGGTTCAAACCGGCATCTGTTTGTACTGATCTTCAGAGAAGAGCTAAAGTTTTTCATCTTGGCCAGTCTTACTCCTGGGATACATTTTGAGGACACACAGTATGATTGGATCGACAGATTTCCAATTGAGAGTTTCTGAACTAAAGAGCTCACACTGTACCCTGATTAAATTACTTTTAACAAATCTGTCTCACGATTGATCAAATCCGTTCAGGTTATAAAATCTTGACCTTCTTATTGGGCAATATATAATATGAAAGGAGAAAGACGATTTCTGAATTATTCTGTGTATTAAGATTTATTAAGAATTAACACTATAGTGAACAGTTCAGTTAATCGGAAGAATCATCTGGAACTGCTAATCAGTGCATTTAAGGGAAAAAAAAATTTATCAATCAAACCAAGATTAACTTTTGATAGCTGAGCTAAAGATACCCATCAGCAAATCTATTTGTGCAAGCGTAAACTCTCTGTTTTTATAAGAGAGTTTACCTGTGTTATGTTGGCAGGAGTTTACATTCCACCTTCAGCCGTGTCCGACAACGCATTGATGTTGTCGCTAACCTATAGACACAACGCCCCAATGCATTTGTTGCAATATCTGGTGATATTAAGCATACCTCGTTCTTTACTAAACTTCTAGCAGTTCAAGAGTTTGTCAGCTGCTCTACAAGAGAAAATAAGACATTGGATTTGTTCTACGCAATTGTAAAGGATTCGTACATGTCCAGCGTTGTTTTGAGGTCACAAACTGGATTACTTTTTTTCCATGCACATGGAGAGGACAAAAATGCCATGACTGAGTGTGTTACTGACTATATAAACCTATGTGTGGAGAACATCATTCTCACCAGCAGTGAAATGTTTTCCTAACAACAATGCCTGAATCACCAGTGAGCTGGAGGAACTGTTAAACAAGAAAAAAGAGCCTGCAGGGGGGACAGGCAATTGTTGAGTGTAGAACTGAGGTACTATTTGTGTCTCCATTTCAAGGCTCCTTGCTAACCAAGGCAATGCCTCGATAGGTGAGGTGCCTAGCTTACAAGGACACTGTCCTTCCTTGGTCAAAGAAAACTGTTAAATGGAGCAGACTTACCTCACGTGAACGTGGCTGCCCACTTGGACGCTCTGTTTACATCCCACCCATCATGGTAGCGTAGTAACATTCCGTCAGCCATGGAACTGGAAATGTATGTATGTATGTATGTATGTATGTATGTATGTAATGAATATGTTGGCTAAATTAAATGTATAAGCGAGCTAGTACCTTGTAGCCACCGAAGCTGCAACTACTAGGCAACTAACCAACCATATATAACTCCTTTGGATATAAGCCTGATAGCTAAAATTAGCTGACTTAAATTTAAACTTGAAATTTACCCGAGAAGTAGCTGCTGCAAACTCCTTACAGCGCTGTATTTTCAGACGTTTTTGACTGAGAGAAGGCATCAAGGTACCTCCCACGTATCCTTTGTCAGTAAGCTGAACGGCAGACAAACGGAGGACAGACACCTCGGTAACACAATGAACATTGGAACATGGCTTGGCTGTCCCTGATGACGTCTCTCCTAGGCAACCGGGGTGGGACCAAGGCATCAAGGGGAGGTTCCTTGGCATTGAGAAACACCCAATAAGTATAGAGGAGTACAGGGAGCCAAAGTCTCCTCCCCTTCCGGTTGGCCTATGGTCCCTTTGGCTGAAAAAACAATGAATGAAAGTCAATGGACCGCTAACTTATTTTCTGGTTCGCTTTGTCTTCCTGAATCACTCGCAATGTACCTCAGTTTAAATTACAAATAATAATGGGGGTTTCAACTGTGTTTGTCAAGTGATTTGTGATTTAATTTCTTGTAAATAAATTACAATTAAATGCCTACACGTCAGAAGTCACATATATGAGGTCTTGTAGCTAGCATTAGCTTGCACTTGCTAGCACTTAAAATACTTACCAAGACCTTGTAGAGCTTGTGCCACTTGCTGGCTCTTACTTAACCAACTCAACAGACTGAACTGGAGATTGAACAGTGAAGCCGTCTACAAGAAGGGACGGAGCAGACTGCACTTGTTTTTTAATATAATTGAATTTTTATTACTAAATCAGCTTGGACTCGCAGTGTGTTTCTAGAAGAGGAGCTGCCACAGGTTTCGGCTCAGCCAATCATAGCCACACTTATGGTAAAATGAACAATATGTCACATAAACCCCAACAAAACGAACTCATACATTTTAAAGACTATCTTTTAGAATCGAAACATAACAAAAAAATGTCAGCAATCTATTACTGCTCCTAAAATACTACTATCTCATAATTAGGGCATTTACACGTCAAACCTGCCAACATATTTACCTTCCAGTGAATAAAAAAAACTCAAACTATATGTAAAGTTAAAGCTAGTTATCTTTTTTTTATTTTATTTTTTACTTGGAGAAATATGATTAAAAACTAGCAGAAATTTTGACAAACGGGCATTCTGATAAACATCTTTGAGTATAATCAATAAACGAGATTTCGGGATGGTACCTGTTCAGAAGAACAGTTTATTTGGATGAGACCTAAAAATTAGACCAACATTTAACATGGATCCAGAGAAAAGCCGTTGAAGTAGGTGCAAGGTCAAATTGATTTGATCCATTTCTATGTTATCTCTGGCAATTTTTACACTGGCTTGTGTGTTTTTTCTCACAGGGCACAACTTTAATCTTGCACATTTCCCAAAAAGTAAAACCACTGCAGTTTCGTCTTGACTTTCACTTCGTCAGTAATAAGAGTTTGCCAATGATCCTGTGATCATAGTTGAGGTTGGGGTTAATTAGGTGACTTCTTTTAGGATCGTGCAGTCTGTTCTCGGGATGATCTTGCTTGCTTGGTTGGTCAGACCTGGGCATGTTGGAAGTTAAATGCCTTTCACTTGTGGAACATTTCCTGGACAGTGGAATGGCCAAATTGAAATTACTTTAAGATTTCTTTAAATTTCTTACCAAACACATAAAAGTGTAAACCTTCTTGTTAAAGGTTTAAGACCGCTCTTTCAATCTCACCATGGTGTTCCAGCTCACCTCAACAATTATCCCAAATGAAATGTCAGACGTTTTAACTATTTTTAAATTGTGTTTTTGTCTTATTAGGCCTAATTTTTTATTATTATATTATCGAGGGCTGAGGGGTTAGCAGTTCATCTTCTAATCGGAGGGTAGCAGGTTCGAGACCCGGCTCCGACTGTCGTGGTCTTTGTGTCTTTGGGCAAGACCGTTAACCTGTTGTCTACTGGTGGTGGTCAGAGGACCTGGTGGCGCCAGTGTCCGGCAGCCTTTGCCTCTGTCAGCGTACCCAAGGGCAGCTGTGCTGCATCGTAGCTTTCCGTCACCAGTGTGTGAATATGTGCTTAAATGGGTGAATGACTGAATGTAGTGTAATGCGCTTTGGGGTCTGTAGAGACTAAATGAAACACTACACATGCACAGGGCATTTACCATTATTCATATTTCTTGTATTTGTCAGTATTGGTAAAATATGTTTGATCTATTATGAAATGTGTTAGAAAAACTCAGAAGCTGTTGTAGGCTGTCTGGATTTGTTTTATATGACTATACAGTCTGTTGCTGTGGCTCTTTCATGTTAAACGCATATTTTTGTATTTTCAAAAAACCCTTGTAAATATACCGTACATGTAAGTGTGGTTGTTGTATCTTTTATGGCACAGTTTCACATTTGTCTTCATTCTCTCTCCAAGTCTTGTAAAATGAGTTCATAAGATAATATGCCAAACCATAAAATGTCTCAGATAGACGATGAATAATTATTACCCATGCTGTCCTTGCCGTTGGCTTCCTTTGTCTGACCCCTGCAGCTGTACCCTTGAAGACAACAGCTGATTACTCACTGTTTTTGTCCCTCATACCTCCAGTTCAGTCAGCATGAGGCACACTATTGGTATTTTCAAATGAAAGGGGGGGTCTTTCCTTTTTCAATGTGAGTCAAACGCTGAGTGTTCCTGCCGAGAAGGGGGAGTGAAGGAGGCCCACAGAAAGGGTGGTCCTCGCGTCAGTGCAAGCGCAGAGACTGCAACGGTGTGTGTGTTTGCGTTGGGTCCAGAGCCGGGCTCGTCTGTGGAAGAGGAGCTCGTTTAAGGATACAGTGTGACCAGTGTTTATCTGGGCTGAAGTCTTTGGTGGGTCGGAGAGCAGAGACGGATTGGATGTTTTGCAGGAGCTAGCCTGTCGCATTTATCTCCTTAACGGTCGTTTGAATATCTGTGAGATCTGTTTGGCTTTTCTTTTTTTTTCAAACTGCCTGACTGAAGTTTCAGGCCTTTTTCACATGGGACTCGAGTCCGTATTCGGGTACCGTATTTGGTCAAAATCCACTTATTTCGTACCATGTGAACACAGCCTGAATACGGCCTGAGAGACCTGCCTTGGAGGTAGAATTGGAGTCCAGGTATGAGTGGATACGGATCATGTGAACACAAGCCGTACTCTGACCGTACCTAAGACAATAGACACGCTCCACGCGGAAGTGACGACACCCCCGACCGAAGTTACCGAACCACGTGACAACAAAGACATCAAAACAACGCTGTTCAAGCATTCCACCGAAACACACCAGGTTACAAAGCGAAGGTTTACTACAACAATCACCCTGTAGATGGATTCAGGTAGCAGTTGACCAGTAGACCAATTTGTTTACATTCTAGGCTGTCGCTCATTTTATGACGTTGGTACTTCTCCCTCCCTTGTTTGTTGGAAAGCTACAGAATTATTTTTAAACCGCCACCTGCTGTCTGTCATGAAAATTATTGGACTCCAGCACGGGTTGAGATCCGGAGCATGTGAACAGAAAAAAATTATCATTGTTCTCTGGCCGTATTCTGGCACGGCCACACATGTGAAAACGCCCTCAGAGGGTTGCTTACGTCGACTCTAGCTGAGCGGGCCGAGTGTGAGAGCTTATCTGTCCTCTTTAACGGCCTCATCCTAGAGAAAAAAGGCCTCCACTTGTGGTAGCACAAGACTCCTTAAGCACACATATATTATGCATAGTTTCCCTTTTGTCCATGCATGTTTGACTTCCTACCCAATGACAAGTCCTTCTGTTTAGATTGTGGCCAGCCTCTAAATGCAGTCTGGCATTACATGGTTTCATGCAGTGGCTTAAGTTCTCTTCTTTGGTATTGCAAATATGTAAAATACACAGGTCTGTCTCGTGCCTCCCTTTGTCTCTCTCTCTCTGCACCTTTATCCCTATCAGTCCCTTTGAGGTTATTCCAGGTAGCCTGTCTTGGAGAACATTCTTTTGGGATCATGGCATTTTTCTTAGAGCTCAGCTTGCTTCTTCTGTTTTTATATCAGATGTTGTGCATTGGTTGTTGCAATCAAGTACGCTCTTGTATGCTGTCTGTTGTTTTCTGTGTACTCCTGTGCTCTACAATAAATGTATTCTTGGGAATTGCTAGAGGCTAAAACATTGCTAAATGTCTTCTTTCCAGAAGGCTCTCTTAAATTGTGTGCTGATGTTCCCTATAGTTGCAGTTTAGACAAAGTTTTAAAAGTGTTGTTGACTGTTAAGCTTTTAAAAGACAAACTCAGTTCATATAAATGTACCAATTTATGCAGAAAGTTAATATTTTAAGTCTTGACTGAGAAATCGATTACGGTAGTTTTCATCTCTTTCAGTCCGTACTGATGGAAACAACAAAATTTGCTTGCAACTTCCTTAAACCCTGGCAGGTTGCAATGACATCACACCTGTGTGTCTCATATGGACTTTAGTTTATTACGATGACAATAAAAGTGACTCTGAAAAGATTTCTAAAATACATTGCCGTCTTTCTTGACAGTAGGTTTTATGTGACTTTTGGATACTAATAACACTGAGTAGACCAATTAAATTGCACACAACTAAAAACATTTAAACATGTCTGGTAAAAATCTTGCTGTTTTTTGCTACTCTTATTGAACAAACAGTAAATAAGATAAAAATAAAATGATTCCCCCATACATTTTAGGTTTTTGAATTATATAGACTTCATATAAAGATTATAGTCGTTACAATAAATCAAAATTCTCTTACGCTTTGATAGTTGACAATCCCTTGTGTACGCTATCGCTGGGTGAATATTAAATGCTGGCTGTTTTATTAGTAGCGAGCGTTGTGTGGTTAAGACGGGTGCCCCATGTTCAGAGGCCTTCAGTCCCTGTAGAGGTTATCCCAGGATTGACTCCAGTTCTTGCGGACCCTTACCGATGTCTCTCCCCCACTTCTCTACCCCCTTCTGAACTGTCCACTGTCAACTAAAGTCCACTGTGGCCACAAAACCTTAAAAAAGAAGTTTCTTAGCTATTTAAAATATAAAACTGAGGTCAAAGGAAGCACAAGATTGTATGTATTTTTATATTTCTAAAGTATCCTGCACTGTTGTACATTCCAATCTGGGTATGCTACTTTATTTTTAATAACCGCACAGTACCCCGGCTTTTTGTCACTCTGTCTATAATGTACATATTATTCTTGACTCTTAAATTCAGATTTATTTTTCATTTTATTTACCTTTGCACTTCTGAGTCTTGAATAACGTTTGCGTTTCTTGCCGCTTCGCTGCTGTTATAACAGAATTTCCCCTTGTGGGACAGTAAAGGATTGTTCTATTCTAATAAAGTCCTGCAAGTGAGCGAGAGAAAGCAATACTTAGATTCTGAGGTGTTCCGTAATAGTTAAATGACAAGAAAATAAAAAGCTTGTGCTTCCACTCAGTCATTTTAAGGGTCTGACCGTTAGAATTATGGTAGCAACAGCTAGTGTTTAGGCTATTCATCGCGAAATTAACTCAGCAGGTTTGAAGGCAAGCATTTCAAGGGCTAACCTTCAAACACATCGCAAATGATCTATTAAATAGTGAATCGACCGACTCTTATTAAAACTCCATTTTACCGTAACCACGCCCTCGCACATAGATCAGGGATAATGTTGCCTGTGCTCCTAATCTAGTTAATTTATGACCGCTCCCTGCAGGAACAGTAGAGTAACAATATTTTTGAAAGCTGTTCATATGTCGTCTTATAATGGTTCTTGGAAGGTGAATCGAAATAAGTTAAAATCTGGATTTGCAGTTCAAGGGCTTACAAATAATGGCGGTCGGTAATTGACAGCTAAATTCTGACTGTTGCGTCTTTATTCTTGATCCTTGCTTTTTAGGACTTATGATTTTGACATGCTGGACATCAATCTGTAGGCCAAATTCTGACTGATGGTAGCCCATTCTCGTCATATTCATGTTGGAAGTCTATCAGTTTTTTTTACTTCTTCTTATCCACTTGCTTGATGAGAACTGGTTCACACATGTTCTCAGTAAAGTAAAGATCTTTTGCACTTTTTTCGAAGAGTCCCAGAATTCAACCACTGGATTTTGGAAGCACTCTATTTATTCAAGCTGTTTAGATGTGGATATATAAAAATGTGTTAAATAATGGGGATATGTGATGCAACTTCTGTTTAAAAGTAAAGTTCTTTGACCAATTTTTGGTTAAGTCGACTTACTTTGCCGATGCCTTGAACAACTGGGAGCTGGCTTAATCAGAGAACAAATCAGAAGTAAAACAAATTCCCAGATAAAAGTACATTGAGACTTTCAGTGCACTCTTCATGTTTTTCATGAGCAGAAGTGGCTCCTATACCTGCCCTTATTAAAACAAGAACATTGTCTTTGCTGCAGATGTGCTTGCATTGTGACCTGCTGCCAGTGTTGACCAAGCTCTTCACTGGGGGAAAATGGTTCTATAAAATGGATATAAAAATCTTGCCACTTTTCGGATACTCTTGTTCCTGAACTTATATGGTTAATTTGTGCCATAGTTAAAAAGAAAATGAGACATTTTGTATTTTAGAACATTTTTAAGCTAACAAAGCTTTTTAAATGTATTAATATACAGCCTTTAAAAATACAGTCATTAAAAATAATGATCTAAAAATGATGTAGAATGGGATCAGAATAACTAAGCCAAACATACTGCAAATCACAGAGATAATGGTCAGTGATCCAAAGCTTTTTGACTGTAGAACACCTTATACAGAAACATGAAGCCTTCTATTTAAAATGAACGGAATAGGTGTTGGTTGCAAAACCAATCTTTCAATATCCGGCCATATATTAGGGGTTTAATAAACCAGGTGCTGTGCTTGGATAAGCCTCTCTCCGATTGTAGGAATAAACAGGAAGAAGTTGGCCTTAGTCACAGCAAAGGGGAGCATGTGTCACACAGTCAGTCCAACATCCAGCTTGTTGACATGTTGGCAGCACATGACAGTGACTGTGTTCTCTCCCCAGTCTCCTCAGCAGCCTCCCTCTCACCACAGCTATAGGCTTCATCAATGAGCCGATTGTTGTGCTAGCCCAGGATCCACTCAGCCTCAGTCATGAGTTGTGGGGTGACGAGGAGACGAGTCCTTTCTAAACTGCTGCAGAGTGAACCAGGAGCAGGAAGCCTTGTCTCACCGGCCAAACTTTCAGTTTTGCACCTAAGGGCGATTTCCATCGCCTAAGATGGTTTTCTCGCCGGTTTTCTTTCTTTTGTCTTGATTGACAAGATACTGTGAAAAAGGATTCTTTCAGCCCAGTTTGTTTTCTGAGCTTTTGCTTACAGTCTTTTTTTTTTTATGTTGCGTTTGTGAATTAATAAGAAAAAAAAGGGCATTATTGTGTGCTTCTAAGCAGTACAGTTACACTGGTTAACTAAACTGGTCCAACAAAGAAGCCTTTTTTTGATAAAACGGCAGTCATTTTTTTAAAGGAATATTTGTCTGACTGCAGGACTTGCTACACAGTTGGGAAAAGGGTAGAGCTTGTTTTCAGTATTTTCCGTATTGTTTAAACTAAAGATATGCCGATATATGGTAAATGGACTGAACTTATATAGCGCTTTTCTAGTCATACTGACCACTCAAAGCGCTTTACATTGAAGCCACATTCACCCAATCCCACTCACATTCATACCCCAACAGCCAACATGGCTCGGTAGTACGATGTTTTTGGGGTTAAGTGCCTTGCCCAGGGGCAATGCCATGATATTAATAACATTGCCAAAATTGATCACAGTGTGATGGAAGCCGAGATGAGAAAGAGAAGAAGAAAACTGCAAATATCCCAACTAATATAGCAATTGTGATATTTACCAGTATTATTACCATGGAAAGTTTTTCTAATATCGTGCAGCCCTGTCCCCCCCCCCCTTTGTTCTTTCTTTTAGGCCTGGGTGATATGGCTCAAAATGAAATCTGATTTTTTTTTTCCATAGAAAATTCGATAAAAAAAAAGAAAAGAAATCTAATTAATTTATTTATTTTTTTAGTATCTGTGTTTTCTCAAAATGAAATTGCAAGTAACAAAAATATTTTCCGAAACATGTTTTTTTTCAATCTTCCTCTTCCAGAGCTGACCTGAATTCAAAGTCCAATTAAAAACTACCCATAAAGCATCCTTGTGAAACAAGATTGTAGGTCATAGGTGGGTTAAGCTGTGGAAGTCCAAGTATCTATTGTCCTTGTATCCTTCCTTCCTTGTTATCCCTCTGCTTCCATCCTTTTTTTTTGCATCATAGCTTCATTCTGTTCGTCCAAAAACTGAAGTATAAAGCTAAAGGAATACGTCAGCTACAGTAAATATTGATACTATATTAATAATACTGGTAATGAAAATTGTGGCACCATTGATTTTTGTTGAACGCAATTATTTCTTTACTGTAATTTTTTTTCTACCTTCAATTAAAATGTGCTCAAATAATTTATTTTTATTGTTCTCAGTGTGGGCTGCTGCAGTGAAAGTTCTGTTATTTATACTGATTTGTTGTCTCTCATTTACCTGGAGGGAAACAGATTTGTCCACATTTCTTTTAATTCGGTTCAATTCACTGTTAATTATGTAGCACCAATTC
The DNA here is from genome assembly GCA_028564705.1 of Apricaphanius iberus. NCBI lineage: Eukaryota > Metazoa > Chordata > Actinopteri > Cyprinodontiformes > Aphaniidae > Apricaphanius > Apricaphanius iberus. The sequence goes on along the minus strand of JAPXFQ010000717.1, from coordinate 2,065,783 downwards.
ATAACAAAAGTCACTTCAATACAATTATAGAAACATTCCAATCAGTTAAAAGTTTTCTATGTGAGGAAACCCAGCAGATTGCGATGAGTCATTGACGTGAGGCTGTCCCCGGATCATGCAGACTCCAACCACAGCAATTCCTCAGCAATCCCTCATATTGAGGAAGCATGTAGCGACAGTGAAGAGGAAAAACTCCCTTTTAACAGAAAGAAACCTTCAGCAGAACCTGGCTCAGTACAAGTGGTCATCTGCCAAGACTGTCTGGGGGTCTGAGAATACAGAGAAGAGACAGCATGGAGGATGCTCTGTCACTTTCAGCATCATCTGGACCGATTGTCCCCATCCAGCAGGGGGCATTATAGCTGAGCACGGTACCAGACCATGTGGAGCTTCTATGGGGAGAAAAACACTGAGAGAAAACCTGGTTAACAATCGAAATAACAGCTGAAAAAAATTATTAATTTTAAAATTAATTTTAACCTTTTAGCAGGATGTGCTTCTCATCCACTAAAACCTGTGTTTTTGATCAACTTCGCTTCATCGCATTAGCTTCATGTTAACCTCAAAATGCCGGCTCTTTGTTTTTTGACGCCGAACCAAAATGCCAGAGCAATTATTGGGTGGATTGTTTACTTCTGAAATGATTTCACATTGCGTTTCGTGACATTTCAGCTGCACTTGTTGTCATGGCATTTCAGTCGGCTCTTCTGGGGGGATAAATGCCGAAGCCTTAAGATAAGGCGTTATTGACGAGCTAATTCAATGTTTTCCTCCGTCAGAGCTGAGATTATGATTATCTATTAAACCAAGTCAGTCCCGCTCATTTATTGGTCCTCTGCTCTCTGTGTGTGTGTGTGTTTCTGCAGATGGATCCCTACCCAAAGAGCCAAAAGGAGACTTGTCAAGCCAGATAGCAGGTAACAAAAACACTTACACACACACACGCACACACACACGCAGGAACACAGATGTGATGTTTTGCTGCTTCATTTCACTGTCCGGATTTTCTGTCCTCGGAGGACAGATCTGTGTGTGTAAAGCATGTCATACACACTCTCATGCAAACAGTATTAATAATTCATTGTGACAGTGACGGGTCATTGTCATCTGAATCCCTGACATCTCCTTGATATCCTCCCTTTTAGTCAGTCTCCCCTCCCACACTTGGGAAGATGAATTGGCGGCCATGTTCTGTAGCATCTGCTCTCTAATTTACTAACTTCTTGTGGCTTTATTAGGCGTTTTATTCTTTTAGTTACACTTGCCGTATCTCTTTTAATGTCACAATAGACTCCAGTGTATTCTCGTCTGTTTTACTCGCCTCCGACTTGACTTTTTGGATATTTTACATCTTTACTCCCCCGGGGATCAGTTGGGGGTTTTAAAGGTTTAGTAGACGCGTTTTTTTTTTTCTCTCTGAAAAGCAAATAAAGCAGCATATTAGTCTGCGAGTATAAGCAGTGTTGCTGCCATCAGAGTAGAGAAAGAGAGGGAGAGAGGAAAAGCTCAAACCCAAGATCTAAAGGAGGACATTGAGTTGGCAGGTTGCTCCAAAGCCTCGGGGACTTCATGGAGACTGCCTCAGCGCATACAGAAGGGAAGCGGCCATACGAAGGCATCTGAATCTGCTGCTTGGTCTGTTTTCACGTCTGTTTTGCCACATTACAACCACAAACATTATTATTTCATTAAGATTTTTATGTGAGAGAGCAGCAGAAAGTAATCAACAGCTGTGAAGTAATGGGAACAGGAGACATGGGTTTCAAACCTTTTTTATAAATACAACCAATACAAGTGTCTCGTGTTTTGCTTTGAGCACCATGAACTGTTATTAATGCTGCAAGAATTCTTACAGTATGTCTATATGAGCTTTGCACATCCAGGGACTTGACACTTTTTCCTTTGAAAAATAGCTAAAGCTTAGTCAGATTTGATGGGAAAACATTCAATGGTAATTCATCTTTAAGGTTATCAAACTGAATATAGATCTGGACTTTGACTAGGCCATTCTAACCCATGCGTACGTTTTGATCTGAACCGTTCTGTCGAGGCTCTGGCTGCTTGTTGTTCTGCTAGAAGGTTGTACTGCTTCTATCAAGTTCTCTTCTACGATCAACCTGTATTTATCGTGACCCGTCTTCTGACCAGCTTTACAGCATGATGCCCCCACTACCATGGTTCACCATGGTGGTTGATGCTTGGCTAAAGGGTGATGTGCAGTGTATACTGTATGCCACAAGGTGACCTCCGAAGGCTTTCGGTTGCACTGGGCTTTTTAGGGTTATCAGAAACAACAGGGATATGTACAAATGGATGCCACACTTTTCAGCTTTTTATTTGTGAAAGATTTGGATGGCAATTTTTATTGACTTTTTTTTTTTTACCGGTCACATCAAACCCTAATAGAATAAAGTAAAGTTTGCAGTTGTTATGAGAATGCTTCTGTAAGCCCTGTGTGTGATACTGGTGGAGCCTTCAGGCTTTGACAGATGGCTGATGCCACTGCTGGTTGGCAGCGTTTACTAGTTGGACAGGAAGGACAGAAAAAGGATAAACTAATGCTGCAAGGTATGAAATATAGATTCTTTTTAATGTTGTCAAGTGCGATTTTGCAGCCCTGAGCTGAACAGAAGTGTGCAGGATTGCTATTTCACCTCCAGATGGTGCTTTTCAGCAGATGGAAAACAGAAGATTTTCATCAGTTTGACCTACTAGTGGCTTCTTAGAGTGCATGTTAATAAACCCTTTTTTTTTTTAGCATTTTTTAAAGAAATCTTGTATGTTTTGGTGAACCCACCCAGGAGATGAAATAAAATTGATTGTTCTGGGGATTTTTGTTGATCGATCCAAACAGAGCCTCCTTCTTTGTCTCGTCACAGCTCATCAAACTGAGGTAGCGGCAAAAGACTCCGGATAAATGAACTCCTGGCACCAATAACAAGCGGTCTTTCTCTTCGGTCTCTTTTCCACAGCTCTCCCCTCCTCCCACCTCTCCACCCGCTCTCCCGCTGTGTTTGGGTCGCTGGGGTAACCCTGGCCCGCTTCTCGCTCTGTCAGACTACCCTGCTATTAGAGGTCTGGATGGATGGAGAGAACAGAAAGAAGTGCGGAGGGGGTGAATGATGGTGCGCCATCACTTTTCATTTCTTCCAGGCGAGAAGTTAGATCAGGGGACAAAAAGGAGGAAATTTAGACGAAAGAAAATGGGGCTCAAAGCATGTGCAGCAGTAGATGTGTTTTATAGAGGACCATCTTATGAGCAAAAATCAGACCTGATCACATGGCTGAACTGTAAAACCTTTCTAGCAGTCTCTGACATATAAAGAGACAGTAATGCCTAACTATACCTCTCAAACGAAAAAGAAGGTAATCCTAAATGTTCTGTTACTGATTATGTGTGCATCACTTGAGCATTTTTGACCAGAAGGGTTCTATTACTGCCTCCAACCCATAAATCCTCTTACTGAACCAGCAGGCCGTGATTCGTCTTGTCGCTCACTGGTTAGCTCATATACAGTGGCGTAACCAGTGCCAGCTGGATCCACAGTGAAAGCATTGTTACCGTGGCACAGCTGTGTGAGATCACGTCAGCCAATCAGATTAGGTCCTCTTGCTTTTGTGGAGTGCTGTAACCCAACCAATCAGGGCCTCTTTTTTAGGCTAGAAAAGTGGGGCAGAAGCTGTCAGAGGTAAAGTGGTTGGTTTTGTGTGTGTTGAACCATTCTCTAAACCATTCTCTGGGTTGATTTGGCTTTATATTTTGCATTGTTCATACACTAAAAGAGTCAGTCTGCTGACAGTCTATACGGAGTTATACGGAGCTAATGATGTAATCCATTCATATAGCATTCACATAACCTTTGAAATGAAAACCGGCTCTCAGGATCAAAGATCTGCCACCGTCCTTAACAGTGAGTGTCCTTCGTATCACATCAGAGCGAGCACATCTTTCTATAAATGGCAAAATTGACCAGTTTTTGGAGTTTTCCACCATATGGTAATGCAATTTTCTCATTAAAAAAACCCCACAGAGTGGTTTTTGGCATAGTTCACACATGTCTGAGTAATCCTCCTGAATTCTGCTCTCTGAGCAGCTGCCCCTCCCTCTCCTAGAAAGCGACTGATTGTTCAACTAGTGACATCACTAGTTGAAAGTTGAGTGCTAGAGGTGTCTGCACCGTTCCTGCAGGCAGAGCGGCTTACCCCTGGTAGAGTTCCAAACACACCATCCTCCTTCTCACAGCTCACGGCTGCTTCGGCTTTTGGCAACTTTTTTTTGTTAGATTTTTTACTTTCTCTGTAAAAACGCCCGTTTGGTTAGATAATTAATTGATTTGTAGCATACCAGAATATTCAGTAAACTGGTACAAACAACACCCACGGCTTTTTATATACTGGGCTGGAAAGATTTGCTTAATGGACTCAGCTAGCTGTTTTCAGTTCTGTCTAAAGCCTGGAGATTTAACAACTGAAATAGGCATTATTGACTCCGTTTTTTACACACAGAAAAATAAATTAACCAAATGTCTAAGCCTTAATAAAACAGAGTTTCACTGTGGTACTTCTTGCTTTTGTGGTACTTCATGCTTTGTGCTTTCAGAATACTGTTTGAGATAAAGCTCAGCACCTTTTCTCTCACTCCGAGCTGCTGCGGCTGTACATGAGAGGATCAGAGCGCGCAGGGGTTGGGGGGTGCAGGAGGCGGATTTATAGAGAAACAATCTGTTTTACTTTGTGGTCCAACATTAACTACAGGATACAAGTTACATTTTAGGACAACTTAATATTGTATAACACCAATGGTAACATTTTATCATATAAGTCTATCCCAGAAGTTGAAAGCTGTAAAACAGCATGATATAGTCCCTTTAACTCTTGTGTCTGAAAGGGTTAACACAGCTTCCCCTGATGTTACTTACCTAGTGTTAAGTCATTGAATTGTAGGCATATTTTTGTTGTTATTTTTAATAGCACTGACCCAAATCAATATCGAATTTGACCAGATTGAATTGGATCACATCCTATTGAATTGTGATTATCAATTCAAGTTCTTTGAGAATCGGAATCGAATTGATTCTTGAAATTTGAATCGATCCCCAGCCCTAAAAAGGACTCCAATTCTAGTCAAAATAGAATAGATATTCTTACTTGCTTTTCAACATCACGTTGAAGCAAGCAGCACACTGCGTCTACTTGCTTTGCACTGCACGTTGTACTAGATAATTCCACTAGGAGGCAGAGTACAGAACTCAGACTTTATAGATTGCCGGATTTGTAGAGTTGAAGCATAACAAACATGGCGACCAAAGCATCTCATCAGATGGTTCATTTTCAGAAAAGAAAAAAGATGGCAGCAATTTCATCGATCATATTTACAGCTTTTTCTTTTTCTACAGCCTTTTTTTCTCTATTATTTTTGCCGCCATTTACACCATGTACCTACATATTGCCAAATAGCGCTCCACACTTCCCCCTACTGGTCCCTCGCAATAGCACTTTTCAAAGATGTACTGTTTGGTTCATATCAGACCTTTTTAAAGCCGATAAACTTCTTAACTACAGACGTGGCTTGTCTTTTTGGAATGACTTCCTCTGGGTCAGCATTGTGTGCTTCGCTTACTTGTAATGCTCTGTTGCTAGTGTGTAGCAGCTTGTGTACACTTTCACACATCAAATGTTCCGGACGTAGCAGTGTATTAAAGATTAATAAACATCGGTTTTCGGTATGAACTAACTGGTATACCGCACAGACTTATGTCCTGGCATCTGATAAAGCTCATTATGCCATAGACTAAATGCATGGTGCTCCAGGGGCTTGGGAAAGAGGAACAGGCCCACAGCATTGAGGGTCCTCCACCGCACTTAAGGGTTGGCAGTAAAGTGTTTGCGAATTCATCCCAGACCAACATGTCAGTTCTGATGATTTTGCTCTTCTGACTTTTTCCTTTTAGTGCATATCCTTGTTTTTAAATGCTGAAACTGGATGTCGCTTTGAAAATCAAAATTTGGATCATGCAAAATGTAAAACCTTTCCGTTTTCAGAGAAATCAATTTAAACATTCAAGATTGGATTAATACCATTCAGATGTTATCCCATGTTGAAAAAGCGGAAGAGAAAAAAAATATCCTGTCTAGATTCTGGAGTGGGTTTTTTTTTCTTCTTCTTTTTTTTGCTAACCAGGCTTTAGTTATAAGTGGGTCTCGGTTGTTGTGTTGTGTGTGGACGCAGTATTCCTATCTCCTCCTACCTCAAAAAAAAAAAATCCCTGCTATTCCCACACATCCCTCAGCCTGGAATTTCTGGCATGATGTGAACGTGGGAAGTTCGAAGCTATGCAGGGATACTAACACACACACACACACACACACACACCCATGCACGTCCCTGATTCCTCCTGAGTTACACCAGCTGGCCGAGCCCCAGATTGAACCAGTCAGCTGCTTCGGAGCCATTAAGAGATTGAAACTGCGTGTTACGACCCTTTAATCAAACGGGGAAGATCGAGCGAGCTCCTCCATTTGTCGGCATATTTTCTACTCCGTGCTTCAGCTGACCGCACCACCCGACCCCCGTCTGTTCCGACCCAGGCAGCTGTTGCACGCAACCCCCCCAAACATGGCAGCACGTACACAACGCCTGCCGCCACCCTCAAGTATTTGTCACAATCATGTAGCTGACTTGTTTGCATGAAGTGCTTTGTTGGTGCTGCACGTGTGAGTTAATGCCCACTTGACCCCTCCGGGGAAGTCTCTGAGGCGCTCAGAGTGTTGACACATTCCGGAGACAGAAACAGGGCCACCCCCGACCCGGAGACAGTCGTGACCCGGAACGATGAGCCGACCGTGTCGTCGACTGGGGGTCGTTTCTGGGAGGGATGACTGACACGTCTGGCATTTCGCTCTCGTCTGTCGCCCTTTCTAGACTTATGGGCGCAGCCTTATTGGTGCTAGCTGTGTTTCACACCCTTCACACAAGCGCAGTCACCCGGGAAGCGTCGGGACTCTGTCGTTTAGGTAAAACTGACCTGGGTTTGATTTTGTTTTGGGGAGGGGATTATAGCTCTTGTAGTTTAGCTCGGCCTTTTAAAGAAGATTCTTCTTGTGGATTTAAGGCCGGATTGAGGTTTTTATTTTCTAATGTACTCAACATCATTAAGGCGAAAGACAAGTTGACACTGAGAGCTGCGGATTACTTGTTCTGCTTTGCTTCGTGCTTAAGATTCACTGATCCGGCTTTTTTTGGGGGGGGGATTATTCTGAATGTTAGTGATTCTGGTTTTTCCTTCTTCCTTAACATCCAAGAAAAATATGTGCTGCATGTTCTTTGATTTATGGAGTAGTTTTTAAGGCTAACGGAAACGGAATTGATTATAAGACTGTCCCCAGTTATCCCTCATGTTTAAATTAAACTGTTTAGTTCATACGTTATGAGATCAAGTCATCAGAGTTCTTGATTTTGAAGCAAGTTTATCGAATTGGGGGAGAAGAAAAAACAGAATTTCAGGATTTATTTGGTTATCACTGATATGGGCCAATTAAGGAACTAGTGTTGTGGTTCCTTTGGAAGATTAAACATTTTCAAATAGCATCTTAACCTTTTTATCCAGAAAATGACTGTACTGCTGCACGGGGATTTTTGCTGTAGTAAAACTAATTATCAAACCTGTAATTAGTTAAATATAGTGCTTTCTCACTTAATATGACAGATTAATCACTCTGATGTTGATTTTGTGTACTAATATGTCCCAAACTGTGTTTTCAAATTAAAATACATTTTAGAACCATAACAATCACCAATATATTTTGTGTGGCATAATTTTCCAATTATAAAAAGCCAAGGAAAAAAACCTGAATTACTTTTTTTAGTTTAAAATAAAATAATAAAAACATAAAAACTTTTTAAATTCTCGTTTTATGTGAATTTGAATGATGAAAAAAGTATATAAAATCGTGTCAAAAACTGCGCGATATTGTTGCAGACACCGATTTTCTTGATGCTTTCTTGCTCCTTTTTGTCATCACGATTGTTCCACAACTCTTCTTGAACATTGGCATCATGGTCTAAGAGATGTGTCATGTCTTAGAATAAAAGCAAATAGGAAATACATCTAACAGCTTGGTGAGCCTGAATAAAAAGACATGGCACATGAAATATTCAAATGTATTTATTAGTTACCTAATTAGTTTAGGTATATTAGTCAAGCTCGGACAAAAGCAATGAAATATAAAAGTTAGATTCATAGCAGGTTTGTGAGTATGGCATTTCAGTGTATGGATCGCCAAAATGCTCAAAGTAAAAAAAATTAAATCTTGTGAAATAAATAGCTACATGAATAAAAAATAGACAAACATATAACATGACTATAAAATAGTGGGGGGAAAAATTTCATTTTAAATTTGTAGCTCATCAGTATAAAATTTTTTTTTATTTTCCTTACAAGTTTTATTCGTTACTAAAAATCTCCTGATGATAGATTTTTATTTTATTTTTTTATTATTTAATTCCATAATTTTTTCTTCCAAAAGGTCTTTTTAAGTCAGCTTTTATTTCATAATGGTGTTTTTCTAAGTGGCTTATTAATTTCAGATTTTCATTTTTAAACTGAAAGGGTTCATCTGCCAATCAGGGTCAGAGGGTGGGACTTAAACTTCAGTCCTCCAGGATAGCTGTTCTCTCTCACTCAGTAGGCTGTACAAGTAGCAACAATATGCTAAGTCGAAGTTGCATGATCTTCGTTCAGCTCTGGTTACTCTTGAAGATCGAATGAAGATTAAAAATTCATCAGAGGATACCATATTGAGTCATTTGAATTATACATTTTTTTAGATGATCCCAGGCCCAGCTGACTTTATTGTTGTGTGATATAACCACCAGTTATTGCTGCTAGGTTTTCTAGGTCATTGAGCACAATTAGTAGGAGAATCAGGGAAGAAACCATGATTGGTAATTAAATACAAACAATCAATTAAATGAAGAATTATATTAACATGGTCCGTTTTATTTATTAAACCTTTATTGATTGATTGTACCTTACCTCATGTCTCATCGCTGGCAAGGCATCATGGGCTGCTGTACAACTAGAACACTGATGCAACACTGGCCAATTAGATTCAGACAGCTACATCAAAAGAGTAGTTAAATATCAAGGCAATAATAAGAGCATCTGGATAAAGGCGTATACGGTAGTTGTGTCTTCGAGTAAGAAACTACACAACGGAGGTCCAACTAGTGCTGTTTTCAAACGCTCAATTCCCTGAGAATGATCTATTTGCAGCAACATGACGAGCACATCAGTCTCTCTTTCATCGCTTGGAACTAGCGAAGAGGTAAAAATTTATTTATGGAGAAACTTTTTTGCATTTTGAGGGGAAATCAATGTTTTAATTGCGGGCGTGTTCTGTGCGCTTTGTCCGTCCAGGCTCTTGTAGAAGTAAAGCCGTCATCTAATATGGCTTTCCCCTGAAAAGAGGACCCACACCTATGTATTTTAAAACTGATTTTTAAAGTCAAATTTTACAATATCGCCAATATTTTGCAATTAATGTGCTGTACGTCTCTATCATTGCATAATATTTTAATGGCTATTTTCAAAGATGTACTGCAAAAACTACACACTGTCACTTTAACCCTCACATTATATATCTGTCCATGTACTGACGTAGACATGTATATCAAAAGGTTTAGTTGTTTTTAATTTTGAGCATCCCTTTTGGGGGAAAAAAGCTCCTTCAACCATTTAATTTAAGTCTTTTGTTCATATTTGGAGTGAAGTAGATGAGTTGATAAAATCATGACCATGCAATCCAAACCTGTGGATACTTTAGAGGCATTACTGTAGATAGCGTGTTGCCCTAGGATGGAGCCCTGAGGCATCCCACATGTGATTTATACCTGTTCCAATGAAAAATTGACAGAAAGAATGCAGTGATCACCAATTGACTGTGATGTTCTCTCTTTTTTCTCAAAGCTACTAAGGATGTGTTTATCCTGGGTTCATTTTTGTTTCATAAATAAAGAACATATAGAATCTGCATTGTATTGGGATTTTAGACCTTGTTGCTATTTTGTTTATGCATACCGTCTTGAGTAGCCAGTGGCTTTGTGATCATCCCTTTTAGGGAGCTTATACATCAAGATAATACGTCCAAATCTGGCACTTCCAGCATGAAGGAGTCTTTGTGCAATCCTAAACTCTGGGTGTCCAGATCTTGTATTCTCTGCATTTCATCATATTCATTGTTGTATAGATCCAGCAGATTGAAGTGCACAAGTAGTTTAAAAGGCTGCTGTATCGTCCCCGGAAAAACTGTGATGCGTTGCAGAGGTTCTAGCAAGGTCCGTCCTGCACTCTAAGGACTTCTCCCATCAACCTCAGGTCTCATGCTATGCTAAGTAGCTCCCTGGGGTTCATAAATGCAGTACAGGCATGTTATAATTACGGCCCCTCCTACACAATTAGGATTACCCCCAGGGGACTCGCCTTTCTGAAAGACAGTGAGATTAGCAGCTCACCTTATGCCACATGAGATGCACACAGCCGCTGCGGCTCATGTGAGGTGAGGCGATCCGCAGCGTGGAAACGCTTGCTTCAGCTTTTCCATGCAGGAAACGGCAAAATGCTCGGTGTCGGCTGTCTGGGGCACTGGAATACCTCGCCTCAGAGAATCCTGGGATTAGCTTGAGTTGCTGCTGCAGCAGCAGCTCTGCCCACAGTGGATCCCTTCGACACGTCAGCCATCCAGCGGGTCATTGGCGGCGGCGGTAGACTGTTTTCTCCATCAGAGGAGCCAAAACCCACAGCAACCTATGGATATTGTTCCTCACAATTTCCAGAAGAGTGATCGAGTATGGCTTGTTGGGCGATCAACCACAGGTGGCAGTACGCACACACCGGCTCCGCCCTCATCCCACTGACAGGTACATTGTTGGTTTCCTGTCTGGCGAAGCTGGCCAGATAAGTTAGCTGCTTTGTAGCCCTGATAGATGTGGAGCTATAACTTCTTGAAGGGAAAATGACGATGGGAAAAGTTGTGAAGATGAAATAAAAGACAGAACAAATTTGACAATGACAGTCAGCACTACCCTCTCTACTTAAATCCTATTCCTCAGTCCATCTTATTATTACCATCTCTCCCTGTTTGGTTTCACACACAGATGTTCCTTCAGCCTAGCAAGGAACACTCAAAGATCTCTCATTCCTTCCATTTTTTCCCCAGCTATTCCTCCTTTTTAAAGTTGTTTGCTCATCATTCACCCAGAAACGTCTCTCTGTCCCTATGCATGAACTAAGTGTGTGTTTGTAAGAGAGAGAGAGAGAGAGAGAGAGAGTGGGTGTGACCCGGCCACTCTATATTTAGCTGCTGTGCCACTTTCTCCTGTCCCAGTGCACGGCAGAGTCCAGAAAAGTGATGAGACGTTGTTTCTAAACTTAACTCTCTCAATTTTTTCCTTCTTTTTTTTATCGCACATGTATCTGCATTTGAGTATGCGGCGTTATGGATTAACTTGTTTCTCATCAGGGTCACCAAGAGTCTGTGTTGAACTCGGCGACCGTTGAACTACACTGTATAGTAGCAGGTTTACATACCCTCTGACAGAAACACACGGCGGTCCTCTGCTTGTAGTCTTGTCAACATTTGTCTTTTCTCTCTTTTTTTTCCTTGACCTTTGATTTTCCTCCCGCTCGGTGGCAGCCGGCCAGACAGACTGCAGCCGCGATCAAACGCCGTTGTTGCTTTTAGAAGATAAATGGCTCAGTAGTAACAATATCCAGACTGATCTCTTTATTCACTCACATGTTTGGGCTAAACTCCTGCAGCTTTTCCCCAGCCACCGCTGCTTATCACCTGCAGGTATAACAGGGCTTTCCACATAGACACAGACTAGCCAGCAATAATATGAAACTAGCCAGCGATAATATGAAAGGGGGGGGGGGGGGGGGGGGGGGGGGGCTGACCATATAATGTAAATGTAAGTAACATCACGATATTCATGTGCATTTATTAACTTTGTCGTAAACAACCGAATATGTTTACAAATAAAATAAAAATACTCTTAAGTAAAAGACGTTTCCAACATAAATGATAAACTTAATGGTTTCATATCTCCATTATGCTCTTTAATCAACTTCATTGCTTCACTATCTTCCCATTCAGAATCAGAGTCCAATATACAATATAACACTTGTATGTGTACATTAAAATGCTATCATTAAAATAAAAATAATCTAAAAGTGTCAAAAACATTTAAACTGAGCTATAATAATATTAAGAGGTGTTTACTGTAAGGTCACCATTTCTGATGGCCATCATAAGTTGTGACCAGCGAGTTTCTGCCTAATAGAGTGTCACATTTTGTTCTTAAACAGCTCAGATTGTAGTAAGGAGACAGAACTCTTCAAAACAGTATCGAACCCGTCCCTCTTCCATGAAAACACCTGAGATCATTATTAATTGTTTACCGATTTATTAAACAGCGGCAGAGGGTTTACATATTCAGACTACAGACTACACAGACATGATGGTTCGTCATAGACCTTTCATCTTTAAATACAAAACAGAAACTTTCAAAGTTATTGTGATGTTTAGAGAAGCCGTAAAGTTTATTCAATCGCCCATAAATCGGTGCTTACGCAGTTTACGTAAGTGTTCTTCTTCCTCGTGTTCAAGACATCCATGCAGAGAAATAAACACTACTGCCCCCTATGGTCACAAATTCTGATGGGTCACAGATTTTGGTGTAACACTTTCCGCATTGTCCATTTAGCTAGACCTGAGTCAAGAGCCCCATGATAACACTGGGTACAACTTAAGCGGGTGGAAGGATATTAGTTCAGTGTGACCGGCTAAAAGTATATTAAAGGACCGGGCGGAGCAGCAGAGTTTGAAAGCTAACCCAGTTCACATAGCATTCTGGCGGACAATAGAGCCGTGTCACAGCGGGACTCACTCTGAAGTATGAAAGGGAAAATACGATGGGCGTGCTAACGTCATGCACAGCATTGCGCAGAATCACATCCTGGTCATAAAGTAGTAGCCGGCTGCCGGCGCTTGTGGAAAGCCCTGTGAGTGCAGTCGGTATATAATGCAATGATGGAAAGTAACAGTTTCAGATTCCACCGCAGTCTTTATGTGACTCTGTTTTATCATAATCTATAGAAAAACGATGAGATTATTTTCTGTTCAATCATGCAAAGAAATGTTGTTAAGCACGCTAAATAGTTGTTTTTTGTCTTTGAGTGAAGGCGGGGGGACTAATTGAGGGAGTTACATAGAGTAAAGAGGGAAACAAGTCCTGATTGTCACCAGTTTTCCCCAGGTGGCAGATGGAATCAGGGTCTCATTAGCATTCTGTTATAAATACAACTCGAGTTACTTCTGTTACTTTATGTGTAATTCAGTATAACAAGCTTTTAGTGTTATCAACTAAGGAAAAATGGGTTCAAAGCATTTTAAGATACGTACGTTGCCATTCAGAAGTATTCACACCTTGATGTTTTCTACACTTTGTCTCGTTACAGCCACAAATTTCAGTGTTTTTTACTGGGAATTAATGTGACATCTGAAAATGTTGTTTTCTTCAACTGCTCTAAGTTGATGCTTTTATAGAATTAGATTTTGCTTTAATTTCTTCTGTCAGGCTTTGCCTTCTTAAAGACTGAATTTTCTACTAACTCTTCTTTAAAACATAGCTGAAAATCAGTCAGATTGCTTTCAGTCAAGCTTTGCCACATATTCTCAGTTGGATTTAGGTCTGCACTACTGCTTTGGTCTAAACCAGTGGTGTCCAAACTTTTTCCAAATGAAAAGACCCAGGCGGGCGAAATTGAATGGCTTGGAGGGCCAACTTTGGCCCGCGGGCCCCACTTTGGGCACCCTTGGTCTAAACCATTCAAGCTGTATGTTTGGGGTCATCGCCCGTCCGGAAGGTTAACTTCTCAAGTCTTCTATAGAGTCAAAGAGGTTTTGTTTCCAGGATTAAATCTAGCTCTATCCATCCTGGTCTCTCTTGAAGTGCATCATCCTGACAGCATTATGCTGCCACTATCAAGTTTGACATGGTTTACTTTAAACCAGGGCTTTCTTCTCTGCAGTTTTTCCAAAAAAGCGAGATTTGTGGAGGGCCTGAGTAAAACCAAGTTTATAGATGCAGCTGCATTATCAGTCGACGCAAGGGCTGTCTGTCATCTATGCAAGGACGCACGGAATGGATCCCAGTAGATCCCAGTAACTATCCATCTCTATCAACACAGAACGTATGCCTGTGATTGGTCAGCCCAATATCAGCCAGGGATCATTTCACCAGAACTGTGCTCTATATCCAATGCAAACAGTAGTCAATGCAGCGTTTGGAAACTAACTACTTTATATTGAAAGGAGAGGTTATCTAACATGGTATTTTGGCTACTCTGAGCACGAGGACGTGTAGAGATCAACAAAACAGAATGCTGTTTGTTTACTAGCACGATGAGCTACAATTCTGGTAAAAAGCTTTCCAGCCCAATCAGAACTCCCTTTCTGTCGGCCATTGCTCCTTGAGGTGGAATACGTTTACGAGCTGAAGAAAATAAACTCTAGTTAACATGCCAATGAGGGCCTGAGCTGTCAGAAAAAGTTAGCATCCCCTACTGTTTGGGTGAGGAATTGCTTTGCAACACTTTCACACAAACGGAGAAGCACAAAAGAGAAAAATGTCACCGTCAATATGTCTGCGTCTGGGTGCAAACTTGTAGACAGAAAAGTATAAACTAGGCTCAATAGTTGTGGTGTCAGTAGATGCTTCCGTCTGAGTTGTGGATCTCTGCAGCTCCTCCAGAGTTACTGTAGGTATCTTTGTTGCCTAATCAATGCTGTTTTATTTCCCATTCATGCAATCTAAGTCGAACGTTTGGTGGTTTTGCACTTGTACCACATTCCTTTTCATTTGTGATGGTGGGATTTAAACTTCTCTACAGTTTCATGCCAGACCTGTCTGCTCTGTTGTGTTTTAACCCTCTAAAGAGGGTTAAAGTGGATACACAGTGAATTGAGTGATAAGCTAGATGATTTGCTGTAATATGGTAGCTATATAGACTGGATGTCTTTTAGTAAAACTTTGATCAAAACTTGAAAGTACTGGGCAACCAGAGCTGATACTGCTGGGAAACTGATGGTGGTTGAAACTCTGTCTTGAACACTCCGACCCGTACCAGTACTGCTCAGTGGAAACCAGACATTTAAGTCTACTTCCCACAGTCAGCTCCTCCACACCAAACAATTTCGTCAGGTTGATCTTGTGCAGTTTAGTACCTTCTATTGAAGAAAACATTGACCGACTGTTTAGAGATGAGAGCCGGTCATTTCCAGTCACCAGAGGATTTCTTGGCGCATCACGCGTTCCCGGCGGTTTTTACCAAAGATGAACAGAGAGTTGTTTGTTTATGACGCTCATCCAGCACAATTAACAAAAAGTGTCATTAACTAGGCACATTGGCCTTTAGAAAAAAGTTAAATTAATATAACTTCCACCAGTTTCATTTTGGATTAAAGCTGATGAAGACAGACAGACTCAAATGCATAATTTTCTTTTTTGTATTTATCAGAAACAAACAGTTTTGAGTCTAATTTGTTTATCTGATTCTGTGGTCATCAGGCCTGCTTCCTGATTTGGCGCACCTCATTATGTTTTCACTTCAACCACCTCACCTTTGCAGAACAAACAGATTCATTAAGTTGGTTTGTCCCTTTTCCTCATTTGATGTCTAATAGAGTCACCTCTCCGCATATATTGGTCAGGCCGCTGTCACAAAATGTTCCAGAAAAAGCACCAGAGGTCTTCTGGGAACACTGTTGAGAAGAAGGTCTGGACTCTGACAGCTAAGAATAGAGAAAAGAGGAGAAAGTCTTAAGGAAGCAGAATGACACAGAGACAGATGGGTGGACACATCCTGTCTGGATCATCAGTCACATTAACCAGACATCTGCTCTGTCTGAAGGACAGAATCTGGGCCCATTCTGTGTTCCTGTCCGCTGACGCTCAGATTAGAGTTTAATCACTTCATGGAATACTGTGTCTGCATACAGAAGCTATTTAGGCAGGTTTACAGGTATATTTCATACCACAACATCCATGAGAACATCCAACCTGACATCAATAAGGTGACGATTAGTTGTGCTGGTTTTCCCTGCAAGACTTTTTTTTTCTTTTGCCATCATTTTCAATGTTCACTCCAGGCATCCTTTTCACAAGAAAGTGTTACATTAATAGGAAAAAGGAGTTGAGTGAAGTTTCAGACTCTTTTGGGTGATTCATTACACAGAAATGAATGAGTAATTGCTTCTACTGTATAGACAAAGATTAGTAGTCTAAGAAGCCGAACAGAGGTTAAACAGTTTGTGATAACATTTACATTCATGCAATTGTTAAGTTTGCTTACTTTGACAAGAACTACTTCATAAAAAATAACATCATAGATTTGCTCTTTAATTTGTGAATGTTGAACTTGTTAATGCCTCATTAAGGAAAAAAATATATATATAAGGTTAGATTAAACCAAGGCATCGACGTTTGATGTTTATTTGCAGAAAATTTGAGATGGAGGAAAAAATGTCAGGAAAATATTGGGGAGATAATACAGGAGCTAAAAAAATGGGATGTTCTGAGCTCCCAGGGGTCAGCTACAGTCTATAGTCACTGATATGATAGAGCCGTCAGACCAAAAAGCTCATTATCAGAAAATGACCTTCACGAAGTACCATGCTTTTCCCGATGACGCCCTGTGACAGAAATCTTTCTGAAGAATCTTGCAGTATTATTGAGTTCAGAAATTATCTGAGGTTCTGTTAACCTTCCTTAACATTTGAGTGAAAAATGTAGCAGACAGAAGACTTTGTCAGGGACCATCGGTAAGGTGAGGCAGAAGGACAACTGTATAAAAAATTCTCAGTTTTCCCCAAAAATAGTAAAAATAAAGAAAAATTAAACTCCATCAAAAAGTAAATATCTCATAATTGTAGAAAAAGGACCCAAAAGAAAATGTCAACTAAGGCTACGTCCACACTACGCCGATAAGATTATACGGGGAGTTAGACGCCTAATGTTATCCACTCAACACGAGCATTTACGCCCCGTTTAAGGTCCCGTGATTGCGCAATCCCATACCGACCTGTGCAAATACTGGGCATGCGTGAAAAGACGCACGAAACACGCGTATAATCTACGTGACGCCAGCGCCTACATAATATATACAAGAAGCTCTACAGCACAGTACATATCTGCTTGTCCCGTTAAACAAAGAGAACAATAGCTGCTCAGAAGAAGAGAGAGTTTTTGGTGTGGACAGACGACGAGATCAATTTATTACTCTTCGCTGTTGTCTTTGTCTGTAGTGTCGTATTGTTATTGACGTAGCATTAATTGACGCCACTTCCTTTCATTATCCGGGGAAGCTGTCCACACTAGCTCGTTTAGCCGTTGGATTAAGATTTACACGGCTCTCTTACCCGGCTAATAGTTATCCAGCCACAGACCTTAAACGACGCCGGGTTAGTGTGGACGATAGGGGGGTGTAGACTAAATAATTATATGTTTAAGGCATTATCCGGCTTAGTGTGGACATGGCCTAAGAAAACCTCATGTGCCGCTTTGGTAACCCTACAGAGTCAGATGAAAAGTTTTCACTCTACCTGAAGTACCCTAAAAATTTTTGACAACTTTGAAGAAACTTTTGAAAACCCAGATCGCTGGTCAGTGAAACAGTTGCTTTATCCGCCATCATTGTTCGTGAAGCTGTGGTGTGTAAGGGCCGACCTGGGACTGATGTACGCGGTACTACTTGAGCTGTAGCCACCACACTCTGCTCACACACTGGTGTCAGATGAAAACGAGGGTTTTATTTCAGTGAAAACCATACACTGTATATTTAAGATGGACAGAACCTCTGTGACATCTCTGTTCCTGAAGATTTTAATTGAAGCCCAATGGGTAGTTCCCACCACCGCCATTGGAATAAAGGGGGGCTGTGAGGATGGGGTGCAGGTACTTGAAACCCAAAATACTCTGACCTGATGTAGCTAACCCACAGCTAACTGAGGCTAATGGCGGTTCGCAGGCGCTTTTAGCAGAGTCAATAATTTTGTCAACAAAATCATGAAGATGCTAAAATAATGAAGCCGCTAGCGCTGACTGCTTATCTGAGACCTGTCAATCAAAGGGACACACCCCTTATTATTCACCGTTCATATTCATTTCAAGCTTAAATTACATATACACGGATGAGTTATAAAACATGAAGTGAAGTTAAGCTGCCATTTTTAACACGGGAGTCAATGGAAAGTTGCTCCTTTCTGGAGCCAGCCCCTATAGGATAAGGGGGATAAGGGGGTTTGTGTAATTTCCTTTTTCCTCCCTCCTATGTTTTTGATTCCTTCCTCATTTTTGGCCAATGCTGACTAAAATGTTGAATGAGTATAATTGATTATTACATTGATTATTGGGACTGGCTGTGGCAGGCCTAGATGATCCAATGATCCCCTCTACAAGTTGATATTTTGTGACATTCAATATCTTGCCAGTAACCATGGGACTGGCATTTCTGAACACTGCTCGATTAAAAAAGCTCATTGTTAAATATTCACCATCATCTCATCTACTGTCATTACATTTGCTGTTGGGTTAATCCTGGTTGATATAGGTCAATTTGGACTACAAGAAAAAGTTTATATCAATCAGGCCAAATACTGCTTGAGACCTTTATAGACGTGTTGTCTTTTGGTCAGCTGCTGGCATAGATTTAAAGATGCTAACCTTAAAAAACAGCTATATAAGAATTTCCATTATAAGATTTCACAACATGCAGCTATTTTGAGAAGCACACTCGGAAAACATGCGGGGAAAAAATTAAAAAATGCGAAATTTTTTAATTAACTGGGTTGCCTTTTGCCTTATGTGATGTCACCAGAAGCTTGTTTGCATAGGTAGATGTTACATTGCATAATTCAGGTTTTAAAACCAAATAATTAGACAGATTAAAAAAAAAACAATGGCCACTCTATGTTGTTTTATAGGTGAGAAACTATATATATTAAAGGGATTTTATTCACCTTACAAAGACGTATATGTTGGCTTTAAATGTACATCTGTATTGTGTTGTGTGGTTGGTGACTGTGGGGTTTCTGCAGAGAACAGAAAGAGCTAGAAGGCCCCGCTTCCTCCAACTGCGACTGTTCCTCCAACTGCTCGCTCCTAGCTTTCTCTTTCCACGTGTGTGAGGGAAAAAAAAGACAATAAATTGTGACGTAACCCAGCTGCATGTGTTTTGAATTCAGATCTCCAGATTACAATTAGACGGCAGCGTCTCTTTCACAAAATAATCTCCCCTGAAGGAGGAGAAAAAAAATACATGTTTGGCTCCTGGCAAGAAAAAAGAAAAAAAAAGCAGTTGGAGATTGTGTTTTTCTTCTTATTATTGTTTGACTCTTAACTATTGTCTCTTTTGTGTCTGTTTAGGATTCAGGAGAAATGAGGAGATGAGAGCGATGGAGGTTCTCCCAATTCTCAAAGAGAAAGTTGCTTTTCTGTCCGGTAAGATTTTCTTTTCGTTCTTTTGTTTTTTACACACACACACACACACACACACACACACAAAAACCCTAAAACTGCCTCATTAGGGCATATCAAGGGTATTTAAAGTACACTTCAGAGACCCCTGTATTAAGTCGGCGTCCCTCTAAAGCCACTTCTTTAAATGCTTCAGCTGTCTCACAAATTCGTACACATACAGTGTGTGGACATAACAACAAGCTGCTCACTCTGCCTGTTAAAAACTCAGGGGGGGTCAGACTGAGGCCTAAGCACTTAGCCCTTGACCCACATCCAAACACTTCCATGCATACAAGCCCGCTAACCCTCAGAAAACACACTGACTCACATACAGATGAGCATTGTATAACCAGTGTCAACAGGACTGCAGAATAAAGAGCTGTTGCGGCCTGCGTCTCCACTCACACACACACACTCTCACACGCGCGGTTGGTTTGAGTCATGCCAGAGAAAACTCGCAGCAGGCCGGCCTGGACCTACAGACTGCCAGAAAACGTCCCGACAGGATTCTTTGTATGGCGGACGAAAATATTATTCTCCCTGTGTCTGCATTATCCCATATAGCTTGAGGAGAAACGTTCACACAGAATATATCCGTACAAAAGTAAAAGCGTGTGTGTGCTGACTCCTCCTTTGGTCCCTGTTGCCTGTGCTGCAAAGGTCACAGGTAGAAAACAATGATGAGGACAATGACTCACACAAAATAATGCCGAGATTGCGAGAGGGAGACTCAGAAAAAGCGTTGCTATGGAGATGACTTGCCGTCGGCCAGCGCATCCCAGGGTAGATGCTTGCGGCGTAATTGGCTTTGAAATGGACAACAGAGGGAGGGAGGCGGAGGAGAGACTAATGGTGAAGAGGAAAGTAAACGAACTAAGCTTATTATCCCGGATCTGCCCCTCTTTTGAAATTGCCCATGCTGTCTGTCTCTCGTGGCTGTATGAAACTAAACGGACGTTTGATTTTTCTGCGGTTGAGCAGACAGGCGCAAGACAACAAGACTGAACTCACTAATCTGTGTCTGCAAGTTCCCACACGAGTGTCTGTTTTTATCTCCAAATGATCTGGAACGAATTACTGCCAAGACATGCATCAGCCACAAAACATAATGGCATGAATGACAAATTTATTACAGAAGCTAAGACGACGGCAAGAAACTCTTGAAATGAAATTATTACTGTTTTTCTCATCTTCATCATGCTGAAATCAATGTATGCATGTTATGTACATCATATATTAAACTAAACTTTTGCTGACTCTGGCTGAACTAATTGGGTTTATGATTTAATGTCTACTTCTGTATTTTTACTTTGCAGACAGCAAATTTTTCTGCTATTGTTTTGCTTTTTTTTAATTGCTGTATGACACATTATGAAGCATTAGAAAAGACCTGAACAGACCGCTGCGTACACTCCATTTAATCTATACTTTCGCTTTTGCTTTTTATTTTTCTGTTTTTCATTAAAATGCCCAGAATAGGCAGTATCCGTAACATAAAATGTAGGAACAACTACAATCATATCCTGGGTAATAGACATAAACATGTAAAATAAGATTACTTTACAAAATTAGGAAAGTGACGAAAAGCCTTGGTTGTCTTTCTCATTTCATCATTATTTTAGCTCATTTCCTCCCACACTGCCATCATTATGAGCTAAGCTAGTTCCTGAACAGCATCCAGTTTAAAAGCAGATTCTTTGTTTTATTATATTATTGTACAATAGGCAAAGGCTTCTTTGTGGTGTCGAGATTTATCAGTGTTTTAAAATGTTATTTTTTGAAAGCGTTTCACAAAGATCTCAACGTTTTAAGTTATTTTAACTGGATGCAAGAGAAAAGGCTGTGAGAATCTGAATCCAGCCCGCGCTTACTTGTAGAGTATAGTTCAACAAATCCCCACTGGTTTTCCAGCTAAAGACTAGAATGCTAAGTTAGAAGTGTTGTCATTCCCACAGGATTTACAGGTTTCCTCTTAGCCACTATTTCCAACCCTGGTTCGTTGTGTTTCCCTGATGGATCAAACCTAAATCAAATTGGTGGTGTATTAATTGATACGCTTTAGGGGTAATTAAGGCCTCTAAATCAGGTGTGTTGGAGCCAAATGTATGTGAAGCATTTAGAACTATGTGCCCCTTTGACTGTGGTAACAACTGCAGGTCTGAATGTCTCATTTAAAATGATATAAGCATGTTAACATTGTTTTTTACTATGCTCAAATATATCTCTTATTTAGTATTGGGAAAAAAAAATTCATTCTTAAATTCCCTTTGTTAATATGGTCCAAGTGCTAGCTAATACATTAGCTTGGAAGTTAGCACAACATTTTCATACCTTAATTTTATTAAGATTACATGTAACTTTTTTGTTTCTTGCCATCTCTTTCATATCAGGATGCCTACTGTTAGTCATTATTGAAGCACTTTTTGCTTAACATTTTTAATTGTGTTTTGTTTCCTTTTCTCTGGGCTAATATGTTGGCTAGCATGTTAGCTAGCATGAACGTTTAGCCTGCAGCGTGCAGACACAGAATTCTCAGGGAAGTTTGTTGCTTGTTTTTATTTTTAAAATGAATTACGCTTATCTTTATTACCAGTGAACCAGCTAAATTGTCTGTTATGTATACCTTAAACCCCCACCACTATCAGTCACTACCTAACTAAATACATTAAGTTTGAACATATGAACATTTGGAGTGATGTTAATACTACTGTTATGGCTGATATTTACTGATAGTAAATGTGTATATTTTCTGATTGCTTCTAAAATAATATGGCATTTCTCAGTTAAAGTGTTTTGATCTGTCAAATTGGATTTCCTACATTTACATTTACATTTATAAGACAAATATCGAATGAATGTAGAAATTGTGGAAAATATGCATTAAATAAGCTTATTTTTCCTGGTTTTATTGTCAGTCCATTTGCTGAGGTTGCCAGGCTGTAGAAAGCATCTTACAAGACATGTTTAAAAGATTAATTATCCTGAGTGATAAGTGACAATTCTTTAGTAACCTGGAATATTATCGAGTCATTTAATCTTGTAAGCAAGGTAGAAGGGGAAGGGCAGCACTGTGTTACTTTATGACCAAACAGCCAGAGAAAACTCCTGCCACTCCATCTCTATGGTTCTTCTATAAAAGGATATAAAATAGTAAGAAATGTGTTGTGGAGTTTATTCTGAGCTGATTTGAAACTGTAACCTAACCTCATCATATCTTGATGATGATAACCAGCCAATGGCTACCATACACAGGCTCTAGTTATGATTTCTGTACTTGTGTTTCTGTCGCCTCAGGTGGAAGAGACAGACGTGGTGGTCCGATTTTAACATTTCCATCACGTACCAACCACGACAGAATACGAGCGGACGACCTGAGGAGACTGATCGCCTACCTCGCCTGCATCCCCAGGTTAAACATCCACCACCTGTCAATTTTATAAGTTGTCGTTGTTTTAGATAAACGTAAAAAAAAAGTAAAAAAATATATGAACACCCAGAGGAAGTGCATGTGGTGTAGCAACGAGCACGTGACGGGGCTGAGATGAACATGTGAGCGGCGAGGCAGAAACGGTTAGATAACTGCAGCCTCCCTTCTCCCAGAAGTCATTGGTATGGATGCAGGGATGCAGGAGACGAGAGCAGGGAAAAGCCTAGCGAAGAGCGAGGAGTGGGGACATGAAGCAGATATCTGATGACAACAAGTAGGGAAAGTGGTATCACCAGAGAGTGGGCAGGCGGAGGGGAGGGGGAGAGGGAATTAAAACGGATGGAAGCGGAGTGCGCATGTGTGAGGAGGTGTGTGCAAGGGAGTGAGTGAGGTTGTGTGTGTGTGTATGAAAGCAAAACAAAGTGTCGCAGTAGCTGAGGCAGTGCAGCAGGATCAGTATCAGTAGCCGCTGTGGATGAGTAAAGCTCCTCACCTCCCAGGTAAAGCCTCTGTCGTGGTTTCCCCTCTCTCATGCTTGCCTCCTTCAAAAGCGATCATCCTTTCTATGCTTCTCTCCTCTGCTCTGACTCCCCCGTCATCTGTCATCCAAGCGTCGCAGTTTTCCTGCACATTCTGTACTTTTCTTTATGCGTGCTGTGTTTTGCACGTGTTCACAGAGAAATATCCGTAGTTTTGTAAAAACGGCATCCTCACAAAGCTGCCCTGGTGGTTGTTCTCCGACACTGCTACGCTGACAGAAGATGATTGGAAAAGTACTGATGCAGCGATATTAAGATTATTCCTGCAATGACAGGCATACGTGGGACAATTCCTGCATGTTGCAAATTGTGCCAAATTATTATAAGGGAAAGATGTTCTGAACGTTTTAGCAATGACAAGCAGTTCTGTTACATTACACTGGAAAAGATGGATGCATTTCTGGGCAATAAAAGCAGTTCTTTACAAATGTATCCAGTTTGTCTTTTCAAATGTTTTTTAGACATTTTCATTTCCCGGTTGTGTGCGTGCACCGCAGGGGGAAAGAGGCTGTTCCAAGTGCACAAGTGTTCTGATTCATGTTTTTAGAATAAAAAACGCACGTTTCTTACTCATTTGTCACAGGTTTATGTGCTTTATAATGTGTTGGTGTATGTGTGGGATGTGCATTTGCTGCGTAGGCTTCCCATGGTAGAGAAAATGCGTCATTTCACTGTTCTAATTCTCCTTCGCTCTCTCTTTCCCTTTTCCAATTCCATTGCCTTTTTCCTTCCTCTCTCCCCTTTCTCCCTTTCATCTTCCTTCTCTCATCCTTTCCCACGCCTGCCACGCGTGTCCTCTCTCTCTCTCTCTCTCTCTCTCTCTCTCTCTCTCTCTCTCTCTCTCTCTCTTTCTCTCTGGATTAACCCCCCCACACACACACACACACACTTGCTAATTCCTCCGACTAACCTCCGTCGCCTTCCGTCCCAGTGAGGAGGTGTGTAAGCATGGCTTCACGGTCATCGTTGATATGCGCGGCTCCAAGTGGGACAGCATCAAGCCTCTGCTGAAGATCCTGCAGGAGTCGTTCCCATCCTGCATCCACGTTGCTCTCATCATCAAACCGGACAACTTCTGGCAGAAGCAGAGGACCAACTTCGGCAGCTCCAAGTTCGAGTTCGAGGTGAGATCCAAATCTTTTTAAAAATGTGTATATATTAAAACAAGACCGCAATAGAAACATATACATGAAGAATTAGGAGATCATGGTATAGTCCTACCTTAACAGAAGTGTTGTAACTGTAGATTCATTGTACATTTTGCTGTAAAAATGGTGGGGAGATGAATCCCCTTTGCTGTCAGCTGAGCTATGATATCAGCCTCTGCAGCCGGTCTGCTCTCAGCTGTTCGTTGTCAGAACATTTTGTTATTTTCCGTCTCCACGCTGCTCTGGATTCAGACATCATCAGCCAGGAGAAAAATGTGTCTGATGCTGTCAGTCATGTGTTAAGGAGGTTTTCACCGCTCATTTAATGATATAGTATGAAACAGATATGGGCCTTACAAAAATGTTGTGATTCTGGAAGGTTTTGGCCTGCCACGACACTTTTTACTCTGTTTTCTCTTTATGGCTAACAGTTTTGGCAGAAACCATAAAATCATTGAAAAAATTTGTTCTAGCTTTACTGCAATGAGTGGTTCTTAAGTTAATATTTTAAAAAAAAGTACTAGTTGATTTTTATATCGGCAACGCTTGATTATCACAACTTGTACGACAAATACTAGGGTCTCTTGCATGTTTAGTAACAAACTGGTTGAAATCTCAATAGAACAAAATTTAGAAACTTCTGAATCTACCTGAATTCTGACTCTCTCACTTTCTCGCAGCCTGAACTATTATTTCTCCAAGGAAGGTTGTGAAAAAACACAACCTTCTGCGGAAAATCAAATCGTCTTACATGTCTCTTAAAAACAGGATAACTTTGTATGTTGTTACAGAACCCTTATTGAACAGTGCTTTTTTTAGCTCCTGATGATTGTGCAGGAAGAATATCACAGTTTTAGGTTTCTAAAGTTCTGCTCAGGGCCGACCGACTGCATCCTTCTGGCTATCCTGTTTTTCAGACCCGGGGATGTGTTGGCATCACAAAACCAAAGATGTTGATTCGTCTCTGGTCTAAAAAACAGATATTCTTCATAGTTTGAATGCTTTGGTAGTTTTCTTAGTGTACTATGAAAGTTATTTTCAATATAATAGCCTCACAAGGATTAAACAAAAGCTTTATAACCAGTCGACCGCTCAGCCTAGCTTACAATGATTAAGAAAATGTCTGTTCATGAAATGGAGGCTGCCATAGCTCAAGTATTGTTTTCTTAACTGGTGGAAGCTCTTGCTGAATTCGTGTACAGTGTTATTCTATGTGGAAATTTTCAACCAAAGCACTGTGAGGGAACAGAGTAATGTAGAAATGACTTTGATTGCTCACATGCTCATTTGCAAAGAGGTTCGATGTAGTCTGATGGCATAGTATTGATTTTTTTTCTTCTTTTTTTTGAAAGAATGAGTAGCCTTTGGGCAGGGCACAGCTATCTTTAAGCCACCCTACCATGATCACTGATTGTATACGCTACATGAACAAAGGAAAAAGTAGGTGTGTTCGCTTTTTAATTTAATATGGATCATTTGAAAAAGTGTCTACAATTATTAAGCTGCAACAGCAGCAATTTTGGGTTTAATGCAGCAAAGATGACCGAATCCTAATATTTATAACGTAGGTGAAATAGTCCTAACTTTATTACTAGCTTAATGGTGACTTAAAATTGATTTGTCAAATAACAAAAAAATAAAAACAATAAAACATTTTTTTTTTTACATTAGAATGACCAGAGTTCACTCATAAAGGATAATATAGCCACTTAAACAACAATAAACTCTTAAACTGGCATGAGACTTAGATTTTCTTGATTAAATAAAAGTTAAAAATTACCTTTTTTAATTAAATCAAAACAGCAGAAATTATTCCCACCTCTTCTGAAATAATATAACATGTTGATTATTACAGTTTTAATGTTTTGACTGACATTTAAGTATTAGTAAATGTGAAACAAAGAAGGAGAATAAGCTTCTACTAAATTTCTAAATCTTTTCCAGCTAACGTTTTCTGGTAATTTGCGGGTCTATTCGGCGAGCTTTCCGCTAGGGTGGTAAGCCTGTAGACATCTCGCTAACAGATTTACCAACTATAGTAGGCGAAGGAACCATTTTAGTAGCTTCTTTCAGCTAGCTTGGAGTTACAGTGTTCCTAGTAACAATGTACGTATGTATGTTTTCTGTTTGAACAACTTTGTTACATGAGAACAAAAGTGCATCTCAGCTCTGCTTGGCCTATCCAAGCTATCTCTTGGTCTCCATGGTTCTCTGACCATGTGTGCGGGGGTGTTGTGTGGAGGTGGCTCAGCAGAAACATAGAGGCAATGCAGCCAAAGAATGAAATGTGCATCTCTGAAATTAATTCTTTAGTGTTCAATTGTTGGGCAGGATTTGGATTTTCTTTTTTTTTTGTAGGTTTAAAAGTCACAAATGTATACCCAAACTAGTGTGAGTGACAAATGTTGGAGAAATTGTGGAGTTGTAGGCAATCAAACTCACATTTTCTGGGATTTCTCTCATGATATGCAAGCTTTGGCTGGATTTGAAAGGAATTTTGGAAAACTTGCTAAAATGTAACTTTTCTTTGAACCCCTAATATTTTTACTGGACATATTTCATATCATGTTAGCGACTGCAAGGAGGAGGATAACTATTGGTCGAGATCTCAACCACTTACAGTAACACAACGGATACAGAATATTAGACAGATCTACTTGATGGAACGACTGCA
This sequence comes from Apricaphanius iberus, assembly GCA_028564705.1. Lineage (NCBI taxonomy): Eukaryota > Metazoa > Chordata > Actinopteri > Cyprinodontiformes > Aphaniidae > Apricaphanius > Apricaphanius iberus. Next base: position 2,038,416 of record JAPXFQ010000717.1, on the reverse strand, counting down.
GTTTAAAACTCTGGTTTCTGGAAAAGGTGGAGGCCAATCAATGACCTTCTCAAATAGGAAAAAAGCCTATGTCTGCCTATTATTAATATCTGTTTCTTTTGTTCTAATCGACATAGTAATCCCTATAAAATGTTATTTTTTAACTAATTAAAATAAAAAATCATTTCTATCTGTATCTGAAAGTTGCAAAAATGTGCAGCCAGGACAGTGTTAATATTATTTCAAATGTCCTTTTGTTGGTGGTGTTGTTGCAACAGTAATGTTTTAAAAAAAAAGTTAATCAATGCAGTTCAGTTTTTGTTCGTGTGTGTACGTTTTTGGCTGCATGGAAAAGCTTTTAGCTTCATCAAGAAGCTGCCAAAATTAATTTCTGTAAACAAAATAAATCTCTTGCATATAAGAAGGAAAAAAAATAAGAAAATTGCAACATGCAGAGTGGTAATTTTGATGTTTTAACTTCTCAAGTGGCTAACTTCCACCTAAATCTCTTTACCAGACTGTCATGGTGTCACTTGAGGGTTTGACGAAAGTTGTGGACCCCTCCCAGCTGACGTCTGACTTTGATGGCAGCCTGGACTACAACCACGAAGAATGGATAGAGGTGAGACGGACCACCTCATCAAAGTTTAACATTCAGATTTGATCGTGTGGGTGATTTGGCAGGAGGAAAAAGAATAATCTCGCTGTTTTGTTTGATTGTTTTGACCAGGTGCGAGTGGCGTTCGAGGAGTTCTCCGGTCACGCCACCCAGATGTTGACACGGCTGGAGGAGATGCAGGAAACCGTGTCAAGAAAAGACTTCCCCCAAGACCTGGAGGGAGCGAGGCGGATGATAGAGGAGCACGCTGCACTGAAGAAGAAGATCATAAAAGCTCCAATAGAGGAGCTCGATACCGAGGGCCAGAGGTAAATAGAAAACAGTTTTTGTGAGTTTTTATTTCCCCGCCATGTCCCTACATTATAATCAATGTAAAGCAGAAAGTGCAAATTGAGTTAAAGTGGAAAATTTGTTGCAAAATTCCTTAAAACTAGACCTGTGTTAGATGTGAGCCCTGAGCTTTGTCTCGTTGTGTTTCATCCTTTCTAAAATACCACACATAGAAAAATTCCTGCAAAAGAATCTGTGAAATTTCGCAAGATGAAAATAGATTCATGAAAACCAGGATGCTGGTGTTGTAGTGACTTCCTGTGAGTGTCCAACGAGTATGAAGAATATTTTCTTCGACTATCTTTGGGAAAAGGGTGGTCAAGAATGATTTTTATTGCTGTTTGTTAAAAAAAGCTAGATTAAAAGTCTAACAGTATGATTAATATTGGGGATAATAGTTTAGTTAGATGGAAAAAAAGTTTTACATGTTTTCAACTTGGGTAGGTGTAAGCTTCGTAGTCCGTATAGTAAAAGAGCAGAGGCTATTAAGGGAGGGTCCTTGGGTCGGTCCAGCAATTGTTAGTGGAGAAACTTACATATTTCAGTATTCAAGCGCTTTGAGTGATCTACGGTTTTCGTAAAGCGCTTTTATAGATAAAATTGGATTGATATGGAAGAATGAAACTATATTGGCAACATCACTCAAGAAAATATATAAGATGAATGTAACATAATTTTCAGACTGAGAGTAGAAATTGTCAGATGAATTGGTATGCTGGTCAAAGAGTGGTGCAAGTTGTAGAAATATTGAATGGGTCAAACTCTTTCGAAAAATTATGTAAAGGCTTTCTGGCTATATATATATATATATATATATATATACACAGTATATATGTTTGGTGTGCAGAGTTGACATCCTTTCAATTGACTTGCGAAGAAAAAAAAATACATTCATAGATGTTGACACAATGAAATGACATTCCTTGTCCACTCTGCTCAGCTTTGTTACGACTTTGCGACTTATTGAGTGACGTGGTTGACTGATCATTTACCAATAACTTTTAAAAATCCGCAAAGCGTTGGATTTCCTGTCATATCATTGCAGTTTTATTCATTGACACATGGAACCAGAGTTTGTGTGGCATCAGTACCTATCCGCAAAATACGATGCAAACAACAGGACACTTATGTTTACATTGAGAATATTAAACGTCATGTACAACAGTTCCTTAAAGGTGGCATGCATTTAGGTTGAGCCCTTTTTACGCTGATACACCCAAAAGAAAATTCTAGCCCATCCAGTTACCTTTATTAGTCACATAGGAGCGTGTCATGAATGCAAACCTACCGAGACATTCATGCCTATTTAAAGTGACTGGAGAGGAGAGTATAAACCAGGATATGCAGACATCCACAGATGTGGTGGAAGTGTCTCTGATGACTCGACTAACAGTTATGCTTTCCAGATATCTGATCTTTTATGGAAAAAGGGCATAAAGAAAGCAGAAAATCACGACACTGTATTTCTTAAATCTAAGCCTGTCAGCTTTTTTGTCAACTTCTTTAAGATTAGATTTTCTTCTGCTTTAGTTCTAGTAATATGATATAAGTGCACTTATGTCATTCGAAGCAACCTACTTCTGAGTAAACTGCAAAAACGTACTTTGAAAACGACAAAAAAAGATCACAGCTTTTGACCCGGGAACCGTAACATCTAGATGTATAATCTGCTTCCAGGTTGCTTCAGCGTATTCAGAGCAGCGAGGCGTTCTCCAACCGTAACGGCAGCACCGGTGGCAGCAGCAGTAGCAGCGGCGGTGGCGTTTGCAACGCCGACACCCAGGGCCTGGTCCCGCGGATTAGCCAGCTGCTGGATAAGCTGCACTCCACCCGGCAGCACCTGCACCAGGCCTGGCACGTCCGGAAACTCCAGCTTGATCAGTGCTTCCAGCTCCGTCTGTTCGAGCAGGACGCAGAGAAGGTCTGTGCGTGGCAGGGGGAGGTCAGGGTTGTGCACAAGTGTTATGTGGAAGTAATCCATAACAAGAGCAGGGGCCGGCGACGGTCAATAATCAGCTGAACCTAATTACAGCTGCAGAGAGAAGCATTGATTCGTGCTGTTTGTCAAGCTCCCATGACCTCATGTCGTTGTTTTGTTTTGTTTTTTACGATCACATGAGGGACTACTGAAGGAAGGAAAGTAAAAACCAAACAGTTTCATCCGATTATGAGGCATTAAGTTGGATAATAGCTAACACAGGTAAGGAGCCGCCTCCCTTGGCGCTAGCCCAGGCAGCTCAGGCGATGACAGCTGCAGCAAAAAATAGAGACAGGCAGAGAAATTCAAAGATCTACATTTGAGTGATTGGAATAAAATAGCAGGCTGCAGCAGCAAGGAGGACTGCGGTATCGGATACACTGCAGTAGCAGGAGCTTGTTGCTAGGACACCATACGCCACAAGTTTCTCCAGGAGAGCATGAGAGGATGCCGCTAATAGCAGCAGTCCTTTTCTGTAGATCCTGGCCTGACAGCTCTGGGGAATTCAGCAACGCGAGATCACACTCTGGTTCACCAGCATGAAGGGGCTGCCAGCTGTGTGTTCAGACTTTCTCCTGTTAAAAAAAAAACACTGTAAATGCTATTGAGGAGCCTCCACGTCCACCTGGATGGAGATGGTTAACCTTTAATTTTGTTTGTTTGTCGTGTCTGTGTTTCTGTGTGTGTCTGTTGGGACATCCTCCTGCCTCAGATGTTTGACTGGATCATGCACAACAAAGGTTTGTTCCTGGCAGGCTACACAGAGATTGGCAACAACCACCCCCACGCTGTGGAGCTGCAAACCCAGCACAATCACTTTGCGATGAACTGCATGGTAAGATACCGACACACACACACACAAACACACACACACACACTAATGCTTTTCCGCCCACTTTGACTCAAGTCCATGCCCCCAACTGCATAATCATGTTGCTACTGCACTAAGTATCAACCCCTAGTTCCTGGTTTAGGTGTTTGTTCAGAGCAGCCTTCGCTTCTGTGTGTATTTCCCACATAACACAACTAGGTATTAAGTAATCCTATTCTCTATCCACAATCAACCTTACATAACTATTATGAAACTGTAAAGGAGAGGAAATCATCCACCAATTAGGGTTTCTGGAGATTCTTTACCTTGCTTCTTCATTTCTCCTTCTTAGCCGAGAGTTCCTCAAACCGTCCTTCCTGCAGGTTTAATATGTTAACTCTCCAAGTTCCTCTTTTCAACTTGTGCCCATAATTTTTCCGTCCGATCATCTGCCTCGCTCCGCACAGAACGTGTACGTGAACATCAACCGGATAGTGTCGGTGGGCAACCGGCTGCTGGAGTCGGGCCACTATGCCTCGCAGCAGATCAAGCAGATCTCAGGACAACTGGAGCAAGAGTGGAAAGCGTTCGCCGCCGCTCTTGATGAACGTAGCACACTATTGGAGATGTCAGCCAGCTTCCATAAGAAGTGTGACCAAGTAAGTCTCTTTTTGTTTGCTTGTGTATTTGAATTTAATATTTTTTAAGGTTATTTATTATTATTTTAAGGTTATTTAATTTCAATTTCAATGAGTTGAAAATAGGGCTGAACGATTAATTGCATATGCAATTAAATCGCGATTTGGTAAAATGCAATTTCCTAATTGCAAAGGCTGCGATAATGACTTGACGTAAACATATCTGCTTAAGTCACGTGACTTGCAAACTACGCAGGGAGAGAAGAAAACACTGCACTTTAACCAGTTATAAAATGACCAAAAGCTTAACAGAATCCAACACTGCACAATAGTTGGTACCAAAGAGGAACAGTACATCAGTTGTGAGAAATTATATCTGCTATGAAAACGTCGATGCTGCGCAACGCCAGGTATTATGCAGAAGTCTTGGTAATGTTGCTGCCTCACGAGGTAGGCTACAGTACGAACCTTTATCAACACCTAAAAACATCACACCACCATATATGAGAGTTGCACGCTTAAACTGACCGACACCAGTGTTTCAATTTCCAGTAAACAAACTTCGAGGCGACAGGGATCGCTGACCGAGCTGTTTGAAAGAATCGCTCCTTACGAACACAACAAAAACGGCACACTGAAATAATTCGTACTATAACGGGTTTTATAGCCAAAAGTTTGCTTTGTTAAGCATGATGAATAAGCTAGGATTCAGTCTCACACACACATTTTAGCCACATTTTACCTGCGCTGTATAAAAAATGCCGACAGAAAGTTAAAGCCACAATGAAAATAGCAGAGTCTGAAAGTGCATTACAGTAGATCGATGGAGAATTAAAAATCAGAGCTTGTTCCTTCAAAGATCGTACTTACTGCATAACCACATGGAGGAAAACATTGCAACCGGAGGGAATTATTAGCTGGGATCAAAAGGAAGAAAACCTTGATTGCAGAACGACACCGATGACCATCGAGTGTGATGATTAAAAGTAGATAAAGTTGTTAATATTTGCCTTTGTCTTAAAATAAGTAAATAATCTTATGGAATAGAATAAATTATGTATAAAAAATCTGTTTATAATACACAATATTTTTGATTGCATTAATTTTTTTTTTTATTTTTTTTTTTTTTTTTTACCGTGTCCTGTCTAGCAGTATGCTACTCAGAATTGGTGTCTGAGTACCAAGTACAAGCCCAACAGTTTTACTTTCCCAAGCAGAGTATTACAGCTTCGCTGTAGTACGCCACTTGATGTATATGTATGAAAAATCTTTATTAGTGATTACTGTGGGTTTAATTTCCTGACGTCATGGACACTAAACTGAGACAAGAAGGGAGAAAGGAAGAAGGTGAAGAAAAGAAACCGGACCAACAGAGGCGCGAACTGACGACACAAGACAAGGATTCAAACAAAGAACACAAGAAAACATCCCAGTCCTCCACCTCTGCCGGACGGCAGAGAAACAGTAATACAAAACAAAAACAACAAACTGTACAGAACCAAACCAATAGTTCGGATCTAGTAGAATAAACTAAGAATTACACATTCACTACACACAAGCATGGATTAATGAACATAATACAAATGTTTCTGGTAAGCTCCTGTGAACAACTAACTAATGATGATAACCTCAACTTAAGATATGTCCGTCCAAACCAATGTCCCCACACCTATGTGTGTGCGAGCATGCAGGTCTGAATAAGGTTTCCCCATGCAAGTGATTGATAGCTGGTGTAAGGAACCGTCAATCCGTCCTACAGGAATCGACACAGACATGGAGGAGGCAAGAGATGTATGCATCCAGGGTCGCACAGAGTACAAAGTCCACAGGCGGATCAGCGCAGGGTCGATCACCTGCGAAGAGAGGAACAGATGGAAGCCCCAGGGGACCACCCACCAGCCGCAATGCTGGGGCCCGAGAGATCGCAGTGACCAGCCCACGGGCTCCGCCGGTAACCGGCTACGCCAGGGCGAGCCCGGATCAGGAACCGGAGGCCACGGGGACCAGGGGCACCCCGCCCCCCAGCGGGGCCCCAACCAGGGACCAGCCGACAAGGGCCCCCCGCCGCCGCCGCAGACAAGGGGGATCCGCAGCCAACCGACGGACAACACACGCCGCCGCCACCCCGGACCAATACCCACTGCCAACAACCCGGCCCGCCCCCACACACCCACACGCCAGGGAGCCACAGCAAGAGCCACAGCGGATGTACGCCCTCCCACGGCCGCGCCCAGCCGGCACCTGGACATCCAGATCTTCCAGCTCCCGGGTCCAGATCCCGCCCCACGTAGGGCGCCAAGATCAGGGGCCCAGCCAATGCCGGACAGCCCCACCAGGTGAACAGACCAGCCAGCAGAAGTCCTGGAACCGGCAGGAGGCCTGGGCGCCAGGCACGGTCCCCACCGATCCACCGGACGGCACCAACCTGTTCTACAACCCCGGCACCCCCATGAGAGGTGCCCCAGTCAATCCAAGGAGGACGTCGGCCCAAAACAGCGGCCACCCGACACACCGGACCACCCAGGACCCGCCCGACATGCACCAGGACCGAGCCGGGCCGCAACCGGGACTCCCAGCCCCAGGCATCGAGAGCCATCATCAACCAGCGGGCAGGAGCAACCATCACCGACGGGGAGTGACGGGCATTAATTAAAAAATGACAAAAGCCCCACAAAAATAATTGCACATTAAATCGCAATCGTAATATTGAAGAAAAAAAATCGCAATTAGATTATTTTCCAAAATCGTTCAGCCCTAGTTGAAAATGAAGAAAATCCCCTCCCTTTTTTTTTTTTAGATGTTTTATGTAAGTGAACTAGCGACTTCTCTTGAGCATGCTAATCAGTGTACTGAGCATGACCTCAGTATCGATCTGTTCATGAAACCGAAACAAATGAGCATGCTGTTTATTCTCAGGTAGCAGCTTGTGACAAATACACTTTGACCACTGCTATAAAAGCACTGCATTAGGAGCCATCTGTCTGCTGAACTCTGACTCATAAATCTGGAGCTTTCAAAAACCCATTTTTCTTCAAAACATTTGAAAATGTGTTTTGTTTTTTTAACCACTTATTCAATATTTTTGTATTCATTTTTCCATCTTGGCAGCATTACCTAACTCATGTTGATGTGTCCTTTTTTGCACCCAGCTGAGGTTTTTATTTATTTAATGGATCCATTTGAACAAAGACGGCAAGGCTCTAAAGCAGGACATCCACATGACCTTAACATGTATTTTCACAAAAAAACAAGCAAAACAAAGTCAAGGTTTCTGCATTTAATCATCTGCGCTCCTTTAGTTGGATTGTTGGGACCTCTACGTGAAAAACAGCGCATTAGCCGCATCCTAGAGGGGGATCAAATGAATTCAAATCTTTACCCGATACAGAGCTAGTTCATATTCTGTACATGTGGAGGGGCATTCAAACGCACTCACAAGGCCAACAGAATGGAACCCTACACCGTTCATTGTTTTAAAGCTGTAAGCAGAGAGCTTTCAGCATGTTAAAGCTTTGTAACTTTGCATTCATACTAAAAAAACAGCTCCTGTTAGAACAGCTGTCTGACTCAGTTTGTGTGCTTCTTCTCCCTTTTAGTACATGAGTAATGTGGACTCGTGGTGCAAGGCGTGCGGCGAGGTGGACTTGCCCTCAGAGCTGCAGGACCTGGAAGATGCAATTCACCATCACCAAGGCCTCTATGAGCACATCACAGCTGCCTACTCTGAGGTAAAATGCTCTGGGCTGGTGTCGCTCAGCCAGATGGTGTACAGATCACAAAGTGCCTCACAAATGTGTTAACACCCTTTTAAAGTTCTTAGTCATGCAGACCCACGCTTCTCAAACTGTAAAAACGGTACAGGTTGCTGGTACCTAGCCTGCATTTAGTGGTACCCTGAAGAAATTGTGGCATTATTTGTGCAGAAGATAAATATGACACTGAGCTAGAAATAAGTGCCTGTAGCTATTTAAGATGCGTTTCATTGGATCGCGCAGCGATACCTCACCCAAACTGACAGTGTGGTTGTACGTCTGGATGCCAGTCGGCGTTGTTTACCTTCAAACACTAAAACAGCCTGTTTACAGCATCGAGCTGTATAGTAGTGTCTTTGACATTTAATTAGGGAGCAATTTTAACATGTGCAGCTGTTAAACACGGGCATTTTCTCCCTTGGAATGAAAATGAAGCCTATAATTAAAAGGCATCAGGCCACTCCAAGCATCCAGTGCTAAATGACAATAAATTATCTTTCTGTTAAATCTTGTCTTTCGGATGAAACACGAGTAACTGAAAAAGCACATATCCTGTTATATTACTATTCAATAACCTTATTTAATTTCGTGTATTTTGGGACAGCTTAATATTTACTAATATGGTACTTGATATAAAAAGTTCAACTACATACATTCCATTTTGTTATAAGTACAGTGCACAGCTTCTTATGGAAGTAAAAAATTCTATATATTTTTTATATATATTATATACACATATTTATATATATATATATATACACTACAGTTCAAAAGATTGGGGTCACCCAAACAATTTTGTGTTTTCCATGAAAAGTCACATTTATTCACCACCATACGTTGTGAAATGAATAAAAAATAGAGTCAAGACATTGACAAGGTTAGAAATAATGATTTTTATTTGAAATAAGATTGTTTTTACATCAAACTTTGCTTTCATCAAAGAATCCTCCATTTGCAGCAATTACAGCATTGCAGACCTTTGGCATTCTAGCTGTTAATTTGTTGAGGTAATCTGGAGAAATTGCACCCCACGCTTCTAGAAGCAGCTCCCACAATTTGGATTGGTTGGATGGGCACTTCTTGCGTACCATACGGTCAAGCTGCTCCCACAACAGCTCAACGGGGTTCAAATCTGGTGACTGCGCTGGTCACTCCATTACCGATAGAATACCAGCTGCCTGCTTCTTCTCTAAATAGTTCTTGCACAATTTCGAGGTGTGTTTTGGGTCATTGTCCTGTTGTAGGATGAAATTGGCTCCAATCAAGCGCTGTCCACTGGGTATGGCATGGCGTTGCAAAATGGAGTGATAGCCTTCCTTATTCAGAATCCCTTTTACCCTGTACAAATCTCCCACCTTACCAGCACCAAAGCAACCCCAGACCATCACATTACCTCCACCATGCTTAACAGATGGCGTCAGGCATTCTTCCAGCATCTTTTCAGTTGTTCTGCGTCTCACAAACGTTCTTCTTTGTGATCCAAACACCTCAAACTTGGATTCATCCGTCCACAGCACTTTTTTCCAGTCTTCCTCTGTCCAATGTCTGTGTTCTTTTGCCCATCTTAATCTTTTTCTTTTATTGGCCAGTCTCAGATATGGCTTTTTCTTTGCCACTCTGCCCTGAAGCCCAGAATCCCGCAGCCGCCTCTTCACTGTAGATGTTGACACTGGTGTTTTGCGGGTACTATTTAATGAAGATGCCAGTTGGGGACCTGTGAGGCGTCTGTTTCTCAAACTAGAGACTCTAATGTACTTATCTTCTTGCTCAGTTGTGCAACGCGGCCTCCCACTTCTTTTTCTACTCTGGTTAGAGCCTGTTTGTGCTGTCCTCTGAAGGGAGTAGTACACACCGTTGTAGGAAATCTTCAATTTCTTAGCAATTTCTCGCATGGAATAGCCTTCATTTCTAAGAACAAGAATAGACTGTCGAGTTTCAGATGAAAGTTCTCTTTTTCTGGCCATTTTGAGCGTTTAATTGACCCCACAAATGTGATGCTCCACAAACTCAATCTGCTCAAAGGAAGGTCAGTTTTGTAGCTTCTGTACCGAGCTAAACTGTTTTCAGATGTGTGAACATGATTGCACAAGGGTTTTCTAATCATCAATTAGCCTTCTGAGCCAATGAGCAAACACATTGTACCATTAGAACACTGGAGTGATAGTTGCTGGAAATGGGCCTCTATACACCTATGTAGATATTGCACCAAAAACCAGACATTTGCAGCTAGAATAGTCATTTACCACATTAGCAATGTATAGCGTGTGTTTCTTTAAAGTTAAGACTAGTTTAAAGTTATCTTCATTGAAAAGTACAGTGCTTTTCCTTCAAAAATAAGGACATTTCAATGTGACCCCAAACTTTTGAACAGTAGTGTATATATATTATATATATTTGTTTTGTTTGTTTATTGACACCATGTCATAGAGAAAGCGTATGACAGGGTGCCAGACAAGTGCTAGAGAAGAGCTGTGGTTTGGTCTGGAGTGGCAGAAAAGTATGTTGTAGTGCAGGATATGTATGAGAGCTTTGAGATAGCAGTGAGGTGTGCAGTAGGTGTGAGTGAGGAATTCAAGGTGGAGGTGGGACTCCATCAAGGACCAGCTTTGAGTCCCTTCTTGTTTGCTTTTGTGATGGATAGGCTGACATATGAGGTTAGACAGGAGTCTCCATGCTCTATAATGTTTGCAGATGGCATTGTGATCTGCAGTGAGAGCAGGGCGGAGGTGGAGGAAAAGCTAGAGAGATGGAGGTATGCAGTGGAAAAGAGAGGTATGAACATTAGTCGTAGCAGGACAGAATACATGTGTGTAGATGAGAAAGACACAAGTGAAACGATGATGTTACAGGGAGTGGAAATGACGAAAGTAGAGGACTTTAAGTACTTGGAGTCAACAGTCCAAAGCAATGGAGAGTGTGGAAAAGAGGTGAAAAAGCATGTGCAAAAAGGTTGGAATGGGTTGAGAAAAGTGTCAGGTGTGATGTGTGATAAAAGGGTTTCAGCAAGAATGAAGGGAATGGTGTACCAGCGATGTTGTACGGTCTAGAGACAGATCCAATGAGGAAAAGGCGGGGAGCAGAACTGGAGGTTGCAGAACTCAGGATATTGAGATTTTCTTTGGGAGTGACGAGGATGGATAGAATCAGGAATGAGTACATTAGAGGAACAGCTCATGTTAATTGTTTTCGGGATAAAGTCAGGTTTGGACGTCTTTAGAGGAGGGATGACAATTATATTGGTAGAAGGATGCTGAGGATGGAGCCCCCAGGCATGAAGCCGAGAAGAAGACCAAAAAGGAGACTTTTGGATGTGGTGAAGGAGGATATGAATTTAGTTGGTGTGAGGGCAGAGGATGCAGAGGATAGGACTAAATTGAGACAGGTGATACACTGTGGTGACCCCTGAAGGGAAAAGCTTAAAGAGTATTCTGCAAAATCCAGTGCAACAAGTTGTCTTCGGACATTTCCTAAGGGGTTGTTGGAGACCTTAAGTGAACAAACAGCATCTCGAAGTCCAAACAACAGAGTGGACAGGTCTGGGAGAAGGTTGTGAAGTTATGAGAATGTTTGCATTATAAAACACTTTCCCAAGCTTTAAAGATCTCAGGAAGCACTGCTCAGTTCATCAGCTGAAAATGGAAACGGCAAGGCAATTTTACTTGAAAGTTTGCATAGCAATTTTACTTGAAAGTTTGCAGAGCAAACTTTCAAGAACAGGGTAATTCTAGGTGCTCTACATGATTTGGTGATTAGGAAACAAAGCAAACAAATCTAAAAGCATGGAAAAATTGCATTTAAGAATAAAGCATGAAAAGCATAAAATACAACATAAGATAAAGTAATGGGGGAAAAAAACAAAACAGCAGTTAAGCGTTTTAAGTTTTGATTGAAATCTGCTTTCCCGTCATCAGGAAGTTTGTTCCATGTAAGGTGAGCATAGAAACTGAAAGCTTCTTTTAGATGTTCTGTTCTGATCAGTAGTAGGAGTTGGAAGACCTGAGTGGTTGGTATAGTCACAGCAGATCTTTAACATACTTTGGTGTTAAGCCACTCAGTGATTTTTAAACTATTCAAAGGATTTTCTAATCTAGGAAAGGGCATCATTTAACTCAAGGCCTACTGATACATGGCCATACACCTGCACATTCACGATGGGCAAAGAGAGCGTTGTTTAAACATGTAGCGAAGAGAGCCACCGTAACACTGGAGGAGCTGAGGAAGTGTGCAGCACGTGACTGTTAGTCGTGACAAAGGCGGAGGAGGTGGATGTTCAGGACAGATAGGTATTCTTCAGGATGTAAAGTCTCCTGGGGCCATGGTTAAACCCCACAAGATTTTAGCTACTTTGGACTGATACTATGATCAGTCATGTACCCATCTATCCTTTGTGTGTAAAGCCTAGTTTATACTTATCCATCTGTGTGGGTACGGAGACACACAGCCCCATTATCCATCAAATGCAACGGTGAGCGCAGATCTGTTTGGTTAGCCCAACGTCTGATTATTTCAGTAGCTTGGTGCTTTATGGTCAATGTAATCAGTAGTCAATGCAGCATTTGGACACTACATCCTTTTTTTTAAAATTACTGTTATTCCCTTTTATTCTTTTCTTAATGTTTTCACTCTATGCTGTTTAATGCTGCATTGTTGTTTCTTTCTCTCAAATCATGTAAGGCACCTTGAAAGGCCTTTTGTTGAAAGTGTGCTATACAAATGAAATTGCCTTGCCTTCCTTTATATTACTTGACCAGTTTATCTGGTATGGTCTTTTGGTGATTTTGAACAAAAGGTGTAGAGAACAATACATGTTTAGATTATTCTATGAGCTGCACTTCAGGTATAAAGATTTTCAGCTCAATCAAAGGTCATTTTCTGTCAGGCATTGCTCCTTGAGCAAAAATATGTTGATCAGACATTATACTGCAATGGTCGACCCTCTAGTAAAAGTCCCTCCCCCCCTTGCTGTTCTGGTGGGGAATTGCTTTGCAGCACTGACACACCAACAGAGAATTATAAAAGGAAAAAGTCTCCATCAATGCGCCTGGGAGCAAACTTGCTGATGGAGAAGTATAACGTTGGTTTTATTGACAGGAGGGAAGCTAATATTGAAAAAAATACATAGGAAAACAATTTGCTGTTTTCCACCAGCCATGTAAATGAGAGGAAACACATGGAACAAGCTGCTCAGGTCGGAAAAGTTAAATGTATAGTGTGTTTTGAGGATGAGAATTTGCCCTGCAAATCTTCCTGAGCACACCATCCCCATAGTGAGGCATGGTATTGGCAGCATTATGCTCGGTCTATTTCAGAGATGGGGAGAGTCTATGCAAGTCGATTGAAGCTCAATTAGAGGGTCTGGTGAATGTTCAAAGAATAGGTCATCTTTTACTGGCTGTTTATGCAATGATGTCTTAAGAAGGACATGCTATGTGTTTTGCAATGTGTCAGGCTGTTTTTTCTGTGGAAGATCTAAGTGGTTAATGCAGTATTAAGTATTTTCTTCTCGCAGAGCTGCTGTGTGTAGTGGATCCTAAAATATGCAATAAATCTTTATTTAAAAAAAATATATATATATATATTTTTTTTTTATATTCAAATGAGACACTTAAAAAAAATAAATGTGTGAAATGTGTTCAGGTGAGCCAGGATGGAAAAGCACTGTTGGACAAGCTGCAACGACCCTTGACACCGGGCAGTGCCGACTCGCTAACAGCTTCGGCGAATTATTCCAAGGCCGTGCATCACGTTCTGGACATCATCCATGAGGTGCTGCACCACCAGAGGCAGCTGGAGAACATCTGGCAGCACCGTAAGGTGCGACTGCACCAGCGTCTGCAGCTCTGTGTCTTTCAGCAGGATGTCCAGCAGGTACATACATCAGTTAGCACACACAGCAAGACGGAAAACATTTCTTGTATTCATCTAAGCAGTGCATTTACAGCATTATTTTTTCTTTGATATTTATTTTTATGTTGCACATGGATTAGATGGTAATAAAAAAAAAACAGGTCTGCGCTCCTCACAGGAATTATACATCGGAGCATCAGGAGCAAATGATCCCTGCAGAGTAAAGGCATAAAGATCACACTATAATCACACAGTCTAAATTTAATAATTCAGCTTATTTCTAAAAACCATGGCTGCTTCTGAGTGTGTTAACATGGCAACTGTTGCTGTGGTAACCAACCTCGGTCCATATGTCCATGTAAATGCTGTTCGTTCGTTCGTTCAAATCGTGACTGAATGCAGAAAGGATAGTGTTTTTTAGTTCACCACACACCATATTACTTACGCTGTCACTTTGTCCTTCAACAGTTCTATTACCCAGCAACTCTGGGTTTGTGCAGCTGCAACTTCAGCGCGCCCCCTGGTGGTTGCCCATGTTTAGTTCTGTCTCGCTCTTGAATTTTTTTGTCACAGGTTTTGGACTGGATAGAAAATCACGGCGAGGCCTTTCTCAGCAAACACACGGGTGTGGGGAAGTCTCTTCATCGAGCCAGAGCTCTGCAGAAACGCCACGAGGACTTCGAGGAAGTGGCTCAGGTCTTACTTCCCCGTCCTTACTACTCCTCACTTCTCTGTCCTTACCTTGGAAAGAAATGCAAATGATTTAACTACATATACAAATTGAGTGTTCAGGCTCCACTTATCAGTATAAGACTTACCTTTCTTTCTTTTTTTTATGTAAAATAAAATGAATACCAGGTATGATGAAAATGGATATGGTATTTGCATTTGAATGAAAGAATAAAATACAAATCGTTCATGGATAAAGAAAATTCCTTGACAGTAAACACAAAGGAAATACATTGGGGAGAACAAGTATTTGATATACTGCTGATTTTTGAAGTTTTCCCACTTACAAACTATGTGGAGGTCTGTAATTTGTATCAAAGGTACTCAACAACTGTGAGGTACAGAATCTAAAACAAAAATGCAATAAAATCACAGTGGATGAGTTTTAAATAATAATAGCATCTTTTGATTTAGATTCTGTCCCTCACAGTTGAGTACTTTGATACAAATTACAGACCTCCACATCCTTTGTAGGTGGGAAAACTTCAAAAAATCAGCAGCGTATCAAATACTTGTTCTCCCCAATGTCTGCTGCGAGGTATATCTTATACTTAAGATATACTTAACACCTAAAAGAACAGGCAAAACTATATTTAAAATATTTATTTAGCCAAAAATATTGTGCACAAATTATGATACCAATGTTTCACTTTGACCAGGGGTGCCCAAGTCCAGTCCTCTGGAGGAGTCGTTGCCAAAACTAGGGTCAGGACCCAATTTGGAGTCACAAACATGCAACGTGGGGTCTTGAGATCTTCTTTAGAAAATATTAGAAATGCCAGAAATAGCAGTGACAAAGCATCTGCGGTTAGTGAATAGAGTAAAACACAAAAAAACTGTAGACGTTAATTGTGTGGCCATTGCACTGCTTTTTAACTGACAGAGCGAAAATGTTTGCATGCGCCACAAAGAGTCGGGGACCTGGGCCTCCCAAGGTTTCATTTGGAGGGTCAGAAGCTTGAAGGTTGGGGAACCGCTGCTCACAGCTTTTAGACGCATCCCTTCTCCATCATACCTGAATCAAATGAATCTCTCGTTACCAAGCCTTAACAGAACTGAATGCCAATGAGAGAATTCAAGCATTTGATTCAAGTGTGCAAGAGATGGAATGCATCTCCAAGCTACAGGATAGTAACGCTATAGGACTGGACTTGGACTTTTCTTGAAGTTTAAGCAAGAAGCATGCATGCAGAAAATCCACAGTAACACACAAAGAAATCCCAAACTTAAAAGAAATTATAATAAAAACTCATAAAATGAATAAACTAAGAAAAACAAGTTGTTTGCAAGCATCATAGACAGATATTGATAATAGAACAAAAACATTTTAGAAGTTTATCCAAAGGATGGATATAAAACATTCATTAAAACATAATATCAGTGGTTGGCTCTCAGGGCCCTGCAAGGCCTTCTCTGCAGTCCTAAACATTCTCAGAAAAGTATTTTTTTTTTGAAAAAATTATTAAATAAATTATTGTCCCTTGTGTTTTCTCTTTATTTCATATTATATCCACTTAGTTGTGATGGTTCCAGTGTTATATATTATGGTAAAGCTTTTGTATTTTCATATCTCAGCTAGTTGTATGAAATCTGCATAGGCCTTCCTTCATAATCCACAGAGCAGGCTCCTGTAGAATAGAATACAATAATCCTTTAATAGTCCCATCAGGGGAAATTCAGTCGTAAACAGCAGCCAAAGAAACAACAAATATACAACATATGTAACAGAAGAGAAAAATGTATACAAAAAATAAAAAATACACAGAATATGTACTTTAGCACAGAATATGTACATCAGGTGGAAATAATGTGCAAATTATAGCGGTGTGGTTGTTTAGTGCAAAATGTAAGATACAGTGTAAGTAAACTAATGCAGTCAGTTGCGATAAGCCAATCAGCTCTCGAGTCTGAGACAGCAAGGCCTGCTAGACGGCGTCACGCTGAAGTTAGAACGTATGTGTGCTCTGATTGGATGACCACCCATGAGAGCCTCACAGGTAACATTTGGCGAAATATCGTAATCCTTGAGATTCACACAATGGCTGAAGGAGAAGAAGTGATAGGTTTGGTAGGAGATATACTTGCCTCGCCTTTTTCAAAACTGACTTTTCAAGAAATTCAGCCTGACAAGACTTATGGACCTGGACATATATACTGTATAACAGAGCCATTAAAAAAAGAAAGAAGGGGGGATTTTATTTTCATAGAAGCAGGTGATGTCTAGAAGATCCATGTTGGTGAGTGCAAGCTTTTCATTTGTATTTTTTAATGTTTGTTGCCCTGCGTTGGACTGGTCACCTATCCAGGGTGTAGGCTACTCCGCCTCCTGGCTGATGATTGCTGAATCAAATTCTCGATTTTGTTATTCCCTTGTTAGTGTTTTATATCAAATGGTGACAATGCTCATTTTGTTGGACAAACTTGTTAAGCTCTCTTATACGTTGGTGGAGTTATTAAAACTATGTTGATTAAATTTTAAATCAGCTTTTATCTTTTAGATTTGACAGTATGCATGATCTTAGTTTGTGAATGCGAGCTTATTGATTTTAAAAGCTCTGGAAATTGAGTGTCGCTTGGCCAGTCTGTGATGTATGTGTGACTCTGTATGGATTCTGGAGCTGTGGTGTCCTATTGATGGTGTTATGAAGTGTATTAATTTCGGTTGGACTATGTAGGATGTCACTGAACGCCTTGGAGTGAAACACACAGCCTGCCACTGTTTTTAATATGAAATCTAAAATGGAACTAGCTAAAAAAATAAAAAACAACACACCAAAAATACATTTACTGAGAAGTCCTTACACAGATGGATGAAATAAAATATGACGCTAATAATGAAGTAGAAGTGAAGGGTATATTTTTATAGTGCTTTTTAAGCAATTTTCCTTAAAAACTGCTAAAATACTGTGCACAATGACATAAAATGCCAATATGAATTAAACTGATTTCTCCCAGTTACTGTATAGTTGCTATCTCTTTGTGACTCCTAAGACAGCAGAGGAGACTTTAAGTATAAACCAGATCTAGTCTAAGACAGAATGTTGCTTTTATACAAAATGCAGGCCATCTTTAACCCCCTGATAATACTGTTCTGCCACATGTCTTTGAAAAATATTCCAACCTTTTCCTCTTGTCAAAAATTAGATACAAATACATTCACACCATAATATTAAAACTAGGGATGCACCGAGACTGATACTGGTATCGGGTATTAGGGCCGATAACGTTCTTAAGTACTGTTTTGGTTAAAGTTAACTGGTGTAGCTGAAACTGCATACAGTATTCAGAAAGGCATAAATAACGTGGTTACTTACTTCAGACAAATACTTTAAAAATATATTTGTATTCGGAAGCAAGAAAAACTTAATATCAAAAAAATCTGCGTTTCCTCATGAGACCACAGTGCATGCATCCTGATTGAGAAATGAGGGATGTTTAGGAGTCTGGGAGAGGGGTGGAGTTTCTGACACAGCTGCTCCACACGGCAACTAAAGGATTTGGCTGACAGAAAGACAGACTTAACTGCAGGACTATTTTTGTGGATTAGATTTTTGTACCTCAACTGGGTTCCGGAGGGAGTTCCTAACTTTCGTGAATCAGAGTTTGATAGGGAGATTATTCCATTATGTTGCATTAGTATTACCCTGCAGTCGGCTGCTCTCATGTTCTCTCCGTGCTCCGTTTACTTTGTTCTGTTAGGTCGATAATTTAGACAATAAGCTGTTGATAGAGTTAACGTTCGGTTAAAAAGTTAAAAACAAGGCTTGTGTTGTTGTGGGATTTATTTTGGTACGTTTAAGTCAGTCTTTCTTTTGCAGAATGCAGAGGCAGAGATATCAAACATCTTTCAACATCTGCTATGCATAATCACATAAATACACCTAAAGCATCCTCTCCTGGTACTGTCTGTCCCCTCCATAAGCACTAAATCATCATCAGAGCCATGTTCTGCTCCTGTTGGATGAAGTAATGGCTGTTTTTCTCATTTTTTTTTTTTTGATGACGTTTCTTGATACATGTTCATTGCTGGATTTAAAGAACATCAAGCAATATTTCACATCCATAATTATTATAATGGATAATTAAATAACACGTAAATTAGGAGCGTAATGCAAACAGAAATAGATTTTTACAGCTATTTGGAATTTTCCAAGAATACAAATACTTTTTCCCCCTCAACAAATATGATTATGAGGTTCAGATTATGAACCTCAGAGATCTGTATAAGTATCGGAAACACAAAAACTGGATTGGTGCATCCCTAATTAAAACCAAAGATAAAAATATACATAGTACTACATTTAACAGGTAAAAGGTCACTTGAAGCAAATTACTTAAAATTATAAATCTAGTTGTTCTTATAACACAAAAGACTCTCACAAATCAGCCTTTTGTCGTTCGCCTCTATTCAAAGCCTCCTGTTTTCTCTTCCTCTTTAGTTCAGCCTAACTCTCTGTTCCTCTGTTTCCTTTTCTAACTCCTCTCTACACTCGTCTGCTATCACTGTCTCCATCATGTGCATATCCTGTTTTTCATTACACTCTACTGTGGCTCCATCTCTTCTGTAGCAGACGTTTTGGCCGGCTTCACGCAACACCCCTCATTAAAACCCCTTCATCTCTCTGTGTCCCCGTGCAGAACACATACACCAATGCGGATAAGCTGCTGGAGGCGGCCGAGCAGCTGGCCCAGACGGGCGAGTGCGACCCAGAGGAGATCTACCAAGCCGCCCACCAGCTCGAAGACAGAATCCAAGACTTTGTCCGCCGCGTGGAGCAGCGCAAAGTCTTGCTGGACATGTCTGTCGCCTTCCACACGCACGTCAAAGAGGTGGGCAGGGAGGGTGACGCAGCGATAGAGTGGATGGTGGGCTGTGTACCTGTGGGGATGAGAGCTTTCAGAGGCCTCTTTAGTATTCGGGAAGTAATTAGCTGTTCAAATGAAGTATGGAGTACATTTTAGTTTTACTCCAATTACTCAGAGAAATAGAAACGATTGTCTAAGTGTAGGTGTGCCTGTAGAAGCATCTGTTTTGTGTCAGACAGATATCCAGCTTTACATTTACAGTTTGGTGACCTTCTGCCACACCTTAGATTTAAAAACCAAGTAAAGCAAACCTAGTTAAAAACAAAAGGAAGCATACAAGTTGCTGTTTAAGCTGATGGCCGCCTTCCTCTCCAGCTGTGGACATGGCTGGAGGAGCTGCAGAAGGAACTGCTGGACGACGTGTATGCCGAGTCTGTCGAGGCCGTCCAGGATTTGATCAAGCGCTTTGGCCAACAGCAGCAGACCACGCTGCAGGTCACCGTCAATGTCATCAAAGAGGGAGAAGACCTCATCCAGCAGCTCAGGTACTGATCGATTTACTTCTCCGATTTCTCTTCACCTGTCTGCAGTCTGAGGCAAGTCTGTCTCACATATGCTAAAAGTGATGACTCTCTGATCTTCTTTCATGCACCACTTTGATGCTTTTTTTCTTTTATGTGCAGAAAAAGGCCTGTAGACATAGAAATGAGAAATGCATGTCTCTTCTAAAATGGATCTGAGATCTCTGTTACCTCACCCTATTTTATTGGGATTTTTATGCGACAGACGAGTGCAGAGTTAAAAGGAAGAATAGTTTTCAATGTAACTGACTCATAAAAAATCTGGCAACTATTTACATTCTAACCCCCCTGAAACAATTCTTTCTAGCAGGACTGGGTATCGATTCAAATTTCAAGAATCGATTTGAATCCGATTCTCAAGACTTAGAATCGATTATCACAATCCGATCCAATCTGATCCAGTTCTATTTAGTTATAGATCAGTGCTATTATACACTTTTTTTTTTAATTATTTTTTAGCTGTTATCTTAATTATTTGTCTGTAATTCAATGACTTAACACTTTGTAACAGTTTATCAGGAAAAAACTGTATTACCACTTTCAGAACTAAGCCTTAAAATGACTGTCTGAATTTTTAATTCCTATTTTAGCTGTAAAAAAAAGGGGCAAACTATGTTAAACAATTAAACCGATCTTTGACCTTTCTGAATCATTTTGATATGATTCTTAGAAATGTTATCGGAATCCATTCAGAATTTTTTTTTTTTTTCAATACAGCCCTATTTTTTAGAAATCTTTTTTCCGTTTACACTTTCGTGTCTTTTTTAGTTTCTGTCGTGCAGCTTTTCCCATCTAGAAATTGAAATGTTTGAATTTTTTCTCTTTGCGAAATAGCTCGAGCTGAGTCAGATTAGATGAAAACCATCTCTTTTTAATTCCTGCCACAGATTCACTAAGGTCAAGACTCTGACTTGGCCATTTCAATATTTTAATGCGCTTCATGCTAATTTGATTCAATCTATATACTGTATTTATGTTTAGTAGAGCTGCATAATGTGTACTCTGCAGGCTGACTTTTCCTGCACTTGATATCTGTACCTGAGTCATAGATTTCAGTGATTGTGATACTGAAGCTTGGTAGTGGAAAAAATAGCAAAAGAGAAAAGAAATTAACCCTATTCTTAAGAGTAATACTGCAGTGTCTGTGTTGTTAAATAACGTGTTAGAAGGTTAACTGCTGCCTCAGTCCGAAGTCTTCTGCAGCCTCTATTTTTCCAGTATTGTCCTGCACTTAGCTCTATTCATCTTCCCTCTCCCTGCTGATGAAAAGCATCTGCACACTGTGATACTGCCACAACCAAGTTTCAATAAATACTTCTAAACTGCCTTGTAAACTAAGTGGTGACTTTATGTAATTGTCAGTAGTTGTAAAATAGAAAAGAAGCAGATTTTCCATGCCTCCTTTGATATTGGTTTTCTTCATCATGGCTTTAATTTAGGCAGGCATGGGTTTGTAATTTTACGATTGAATGTGTCAACATTAAATGAAGCTAAATATATGCTATGAGAAAGCTCCCTGTGTCATTTCGAAGACTTTAATGAAGTGCATTAAGGTCCCAAAACAGCAGACTGTGAGGATGAGAGAGGCGGTGTGAGAGAGGTGGACGCAGTCGTCCAGCTTTATTTTTATGCAGAGGATGTTCCAGTGCCTCTCCTCACTCCCTCGGTTCTCTTTGTGTCCGCCACCCTCTCCCTGGTGAGTTGCTGCACTGTGGATTCTTACATAAGACCACTTCTATAAACGTGTGGCGCTCTCTCTCTCCAAGAGGCAGCTGTAGCTTCGAACACCTTCTGCTTCTCGGTGCAGGACTAGGCTGTAGGGAGTGCAAACATGCTGTCCAGCACCATCTCATAGGTACCCTCTGTGTTTTCTCATAATTGGGTCTTTTTTGTGTGCTTTGAGCAGATCCGCGAATCAGTATCAGTACCACCTCTTAATATTTCCCCATAACTCCTGAGGCATGCTGTTCTCATCTAATCTACCATGCTGAGATGTATATAGGCTTCAATTAGTCCTGATTAAGTATATATTTGCAGTAATTCACAGCTCAGCAGTTTCCAAGGGAGCTAACACTGACTGGCATAATGCCCAGCAGTATCTTTCATGGCTTCACAGAACTGCACTCTGCACTTTATTGCTTCATTGTAGGCGGGTTCTTTTCTTCCAGGGACTCGGCCATCTCCAGCAACAAGACCCCCCACAATAGCTCCATCAACCACATCGAGAGCGTCCTCCAGCAGCTGGACGAGGCGCAGGCTCAGATGGAGGAGCTCTTTCAGGAGAGGAAGATCAAGCTAGAGCTCTTCCTCCAGCTCCGCATCTTTGAGAGAGACGCCATTGACGTACGTGTAAAAGTGGCATTGATGTTGTGCTTTTAAGGGATGCTCCACACCACTTTTTTTCATTTCCGACACTGATACAGATGGCTGAGGTTTGTAATCTGCCAATATCAATCAAATACAGATCTGAACAGTACTGAATTACATCAACTGTGTGTCATCGTGAGGAAAAGGCGCAGATAAATAGTTTTGTGCAAGGCAACTTCATACTACACCTTAATATAAACAAAAAGGCAAATGTAGTGCACCAGCACAGCAAAAATATTAATTAACCAATAGCTTCACAAGCTTGGCTAAATATTAAATAAAATAGTAAAAATAAACATAAATAACATAAATAATTATCTTAAAAGCAGGAGAAAAAAAAACGTAAAAGTAAGAATTTGACCTCTTTGTATTAATTCACCTGGTCCAACTAGGAATTTAAAATATAATGTACAAGTAAAAAATGTAAACTGAATAAAAAAAAAAAAAAAACATAACTGAGCCATTGGGCTTGTTGCCTCTCGCAACTCCCAGCATAGATATAAGATGAACCGATCAGCCCTACCAATTCTCTAGAATTTTCTTCTGTATCTGCCAAGGCGTCATTTTAATTGGGGATGCTGGGGGGGACAGTTGTTGCGCATTTTCTTCTGGGGCAAATACATATTTGCTATCATTGTTCTTTGTTTTATATGTGGATTTTAGTGTCTGCCATTTGAAAAACAAATCATGTTATCCTCTGGCATTCAACTGTTATTTATTGAATAAAGATGCGAATTTCAACACCTGTTTATACACTCCAGCGCTTGTTGTAATGAAACATGAAATGGAGTCATAAAAGTTAACTGATGCCCTTGTGTATCTGTACCGATACAGATCATAATATTGGATTGGTGCATCCCCAGTTAAAGCATTTTAGTGTTTCGAGTGAGGAGTAAACATCCCAACATGAATCAGGCTGTAGCTCCATCTTTAGCAGCTGTAGTTCCCAGAAGGACCACAAGTCTCTTATATTGTTTCTGGCTCCTGTTCGTTTTTTACTGCATTTGCAGGATCCAGCCCGGTTCTTTTTTCCTTGACTTTGTGTTAACACACAAGGTCTGTCGCAATATCTGCTTAGATAGAGGAGATGCCGTCCCAATAAATCACAGTTTCTATAATCCTAAAATTATTTTGAAGATTATAATCAACAATAACAGTCCAGATTTTGTTCAAGAATTAAATCTTCATAAACAGCTAATTTAATTGATCAATAAAATGTATTAAAATTTGTCGCTTAGCCTTACCTAATACAGATAATTTTACTATGTCCCAACAAAATAAGAAATCTTTATCATTTTGTGTCAAATGAGACACAAAAAAGATTTTTACTTAACTTTTTAGGAATGGCTGAATACTTTTGTTGCGTTCACACCGCGCGCTCACAAAGCGACTAGTTTGATGCCTATACATTTTTAGGCTGAAGCTTACAAAACGTTTTGGAGGGTTAGGGTTTTAAACAGTGGTGGATCGTGGTAGGCTAGATGACGTCTGGAGAGATCACTACAGTCAGTAGCTCTGAAAAGTTCAGCTAGATGAAATTTTGCATTGATGGCTTTTGGCGCTTTGAAGGTTGAAAAGCAGAAAAAGTTTCGAAAATTGAAGCAGCCAACACACACAAGGCGGCACAGAGACTCTAACGTCCCTCTGATGGCCTCAACAGTAGACTTTGCATTTAATCTTGCCGCTTTTGACTCTGACGTTTAGGGGTTGGGGAAAAAAATAGATTCACACAAGAATCTCGATTCTTTGCTCAAAGATTTTGAATCAATTTTTATTTTTTTTTAGATAAAAAAAAAAGTTATTTACATGCAGCCAGGCTTGGAAAAAAAATGTAAGTTCACTTTATTATGAAGTATATTTAAAGCCCCCGTCTGTAAGAATTACTTCCAACTAGTGGTGCACTCAGTGAATGCAAGCAACTGAGTAGTATTCTCTTGCTTCTCGCCGTTATAACACGTCATTACTACTGCGGAAGTCGTAGTAGTAAATTGTCCGAGTTTAACGGAAGATAAAGTATTTGCTGGACTAACCTGTCCTGTGCTAACATAATCTTGATTGTTGCCGTTAGCCTGCAACCTCTGCGTCCGTCTTCAAGTTTGTGTCTCTCATGAATAGTCTCCATCTGGTAAACGCTCCACCGATGTACATTCTTGTTTTCTCCTGGTTATTTATTTTTCTTTTCTGTGGTATGGTTTCCTCCCTCTCACGGGGCAAAGAGTATGGATGGTCCTCCATTGAAATTGAAAACTATGATCCACAGTCCTCTATGCTCGTTGCTTGTTTCTTCTCTTTACCTCTCTCCCTCCCCCTGACGTCAGTGGCTAAAACGCGTAAAGCAAACAAGTTTAACCCCTTTCGGCTAACGTATTCAAAGATGGTGATGCAACATGGCAGCCTCAGATGGGGGGGGCGGTGCACCCTCTGTATCTATAAACAACGTATTCTAAGACATGAGAACGCTTTCATTATAATGCGATTATGATTAGACCTCGGTAAAATACGTATTTATGAAAGCAGTACTTGATTTTTATTAATAAAAAGCCGAATTTGTTACACAATGGACCTTTAAGTATTTAGCAGTTTACTTCAGAAAGTCTTTACTTTTCAGTCATTCTGTTGTAAAGGTTTAAGGATGTAGGAAGTACAACATTCAAAAAATTATACATCTTTTCAATACTATAGTGCATTAATATATATATAGTGAAGAATCTCAATTGAAATTTAATCGGTACTAATAAAAAATAAATCATAAAAGAATTGAATCGTGAGAAAAGCATACTGTCTCAGCCCTACAAATTGGCACCCTTTTTTTTTTACTAGTACTATTGATTGTGAATCTATTCTAAATCGACAATCTATTCTGAACTGAATCGTCACTCCACGAATCGGAATCGAATCGTGAGTTGTAAGGTTCGCATTCCTACTGACGTTTGGGGCAGTGTGAACCCACCAGTAGTTTCAGAGCCACGTAAGCCTTTCATTGTTGCTTGTAGGTTTTGGAAAAGCTTTCTCAAAGACTAATAAAACTATTGTTTGTAAAGTTAAAAAGTAGCTCTTAGGAGATGACAACAAATCCTTGGCAGAAACGTAAATGAAAATTAGAGTTGTTTTGTTTTTCCATATATGTCAGTATTTTGCGTTAGTATAAAAAACTTTTCTGGTCTCTTAAAATCCCTTTATATCCTCCCTCAGATCATCTCAGACCTGGAGTCCTGGAATGAGGAGCTGACTGGTCAAAAGAGTGACTTTGACACAGAGGACTTAACGTTGGCCGAGCAGAGGCTCCAGCACCACGCCGACAAGGCCCTGACCATGAACAACCTGACGTTCGATGTCATCCACCAGGGACAGGAGCTGCTGCAATACGTCAACGAAGTCCAGGCGTCTGGTGAGCTGCCTCCTGCATTCAAACCTTTAAAGAACTTGAAGGTGCAGGTTGTTGCGCTTTTGATGCGTTTTGTTAAATCATTTGATTCCGTGTGCCGCGTTCAGTAGCTGCTGTTCTGTTCGGTGTTGCAACAGATTTCTGTGTTGGTTCCATTAGCTTTCCTGTGTAGGTGTCCTGGGTCAGATTCAGTCAGAGTTTGTGATGAGAGGCACCCACTCACCTACCATAATAACTCACCTGTGAACCTAAATGCTAATAGGTGCTCTGTGAAACCGCACAAGGAGTGGTTGCATTATGCAACTTGCAATGAACAAGAAAATGTATTAACAGAATATAAACAGAGTTAGATTTCTGTCCTTGGATTGATAGAGATAATCTTTGAGTTTTCCAGACTTACATCTTTAGTCCATTATCAGAAAGAAACAGGTACAGAATTTCTTAAAAGAAAACGGGACGACATTTTTTTCAGATCATTCCCTCTATCTAGATTTGCAACATAAAAGCATACATGTTATAATCAATGTCAGAACAGTCAGATGAAGGTGTGTGTTCTGCAAGACTTGGCTTGAAAACAAATTTTAGTAAGGTCTTCAGATTTGTTTTAATAACAGCAGTTTCACAAATTATCTGGCTCTACCCTCCTGAACTTTTTAGATCCGGATTTTAAATGCAGCTGTGGGTCTTAAACGGAGTACATTCTACACACCAAAACAAGGTGTTCACGCTACTATTTTTTTTGACATTTTACAAACAAAATAAAAGCATTATCAAGTTTAGTATTAAAAAGTCCAAACACTGTAGCTCTTAAACTGAAGTTCATTTGTATTGATTATAAAGAGATGCTACCAAATCAGAAGCCAGGCTGTGGTTCAGTTTGTTGAACAAATAATAAATCTGATTAGGTAAATGCTTGAATCTAGAATTATATTAAACTGCAATAAATGTTATGTCTGGAAAAGTATGACATTTTGAAACAGGACCCTGGGCTGCCGTTAGCATTCAGCCAGGTCTTCTCATGCCCAATCAGGAGGTGATGATTAGAGCTGCAATGATACCACTTTTATTCAAACTGAAAGTATGCCGATACTTGGATCTGAGTACTTGCAGATACTGAATGCCAATCCTGATACTTCTACCGCTCAAGAAACTGCAGTGAATTGAAAGATATGTTTTATTTTCTTCTCTGCTTGTTACAAAAAATGATGGTGAATTAAAAATTACCTCAAAAGTGAATTAAAAATTACCTCAAAACTAAAATTTCAAGCAAAAAATAAATATGTTCTGAAAAATTATTGCAGAGTTTCCACATAAATTGGTATCAGTTCATAGTATCAGTTAACTTTAACGAGTCTGAGTACATTAGAAGCTTTATTGTCCCTAATGAAGTGTCTGTCCACACTCTCTTTAGGTGTGGAGTTATTGTGCGACCGGGATGTGGACATGGCCACACGGGTTCAGGACTTGCTGGAGTTCCTTCATGAGAAGCAGCAGGAACTGGACCTCGCAGCAGAGCAGCACCGCAGGCACCTGGAGCAGTGCGTCCAACTGAGACACTTGCAGGCTGAGGTGAAACAGGTAGGAGACAGTAACACACACACGCACAGCTTCATAATGTTCTTTTGCTTTAAAGAGATTGAGGTGAAGTCTTGATTTTGTTAATCCCCCCCAGGTTCTGGGCTGGATTCGAAACGGTGAATCGATGCTTAACGCTGGGCTTATCACAGCTAGCTCCCTGCAGGAGGCGGAGCAACTACAGAGGGAACACGAACAGTTTCAGCACGCCATCGAGGTAACGCGTGTTCCGTTACAAGCTTAGGGCTAGACTGTACGAACAATTGACTTCGTGCATCTTTTTCAACTGCAGAAAACCCATCAGAGTGCTCTGCAGGTCCAGCAGAAGGCAGAGGCTCTGCTCCAGGCAAACCACTATGACATGGACCTGATCAGAGACTGTGCAGAGAACGTGGCTTCCCACTGGCAGCAGCTAATGCTGAAGATGGAGGACCGACTTAAACTGGTCAACGCCTCCGTAGCTTTCTACAAGACCTCCGAACAGGTAGAAGTTCCAACTCAACCGAAGCGGGTCCCGTTTTTCCTCCGCTAAACGCAACGATCTGTGTCACCGACTGAGTTTCTGTGTTCAGGTGTGCAGCGTGCTGGAGAGCCTAGAGCAGGAGTACAAGAGGGAGGAGGACTGGTGCGGAGGAGCTGACAAACTGGGCCCCAACTGTGAAACAGACCATGTGACCCCCATGATCAGTAAGCACCTGGAACAGAAGGAGGCTTTCCTCAAGGTGAGACGCATCCATTGAAAACGAAACAAAGTATAGTTTAAAGCGGCTCTAGTGATCTGACGAGTTGTGTTTCCTCCAGGCTTGCACTCTGGCCCGAAGAAACGCAGACGTCTTTCTAAAGTACATGCACAGAAACAGCGTCAACATGCCTGGGATGCTGAGCCACGTCAAGGCACCAGAACAACAGGTTAAAAGTACGTGGCACGTAGCTTAGCATTCACTCGCGCTGGCGTAAAGATTTCTTAGCCCGCTGAAGGAGAATACCAGTTAATTATTTTAAATATAAGTACCACTATTTGGGAAACCTGTTGATCCAATTGAAATGTGGAAAGAGATGAAACCAAATAGAGGTTTGTTAATTGTCCATAAAGACCCAGGTTTCCAATGTGGAAAAGCTGGAGAAGTATGGAATTGATGTTTGTTCTAAAAAGTTTCTGTCTCTTTTGTGTCCAGATATCCTCAATGAGCTGCTGCAGAGAGAGAATCGAGTTCTCCACTTCTGGACTATGAGGAAGCGGCGGCTGGACCAGTGTCAGCAGTACGTGGTGTTTGAACGCAGCGCCAAACAGGTACACGGAGCTCATCCAGAAACACGAACTGGAAACCTCGACAGGAAGGGCACGGTTTATTGGAGGGAGAGGATAGACGCAAACATGGTTGAAACAAGGGAATAACGTTGTGAAATACCTAAATAAATATGTGTGTGTGTGTGTGTGTAGGCTTTGGAGTGGATTCATGACACCGGGGAGTTTTACCTATCTACACACACATCCACTGGCTCGAACATCCATCACACGCAGGAACTCCTGAAGGAGCACGAGGACTTCCACATCACAGCCAAGGTTGAGGGGTCACACCGGCACTCATTGATTGTCGTCTTGTTGGGATTCAATCATTAAACCTGGCCCTGCTCCTCTTCTAAAGCAAACCAAGGAGCGTGTGAAGCTGCTAATCCAGCTGGCCGACGGCTTCTGCGAGAAAGGCCACAGCCACGCTGCGGAAATCAAAAAGTGGGTGACGGCTGTGGACAAACGCTACAGGGACTTCTCCCTGCGCATGGACAAGTACCGCAGCAGTCTGGAGAAAGCCCTGGGCATCCCTTCAGACTCCAACAAGGCGGTACGGGTGGTGGATAGTTAAAATGTCGACTGAACCATCCCATAATGCCTACAGGTTGTCTAATTCTGGAGTGTCTCTCTTTGTCAGAGCAAGGACCTTCAGCTGGACATCATCCCAGCCACCCCTCTGGGGTCAGAGGTCAGGCTCAGGGATGCTGCCGCGCACGAACCAAATGAGGAGAAACGCAAGTCGGCGCGAAGAAAGGAGTACGTAACCACTTCCTGTTTGTCGTGTTGTTGAGAACGTTTTACAACCTCCAAAGGTCTTGGAAATCTCCAAGTCATCCAGCAAGTTAAAAGCATGCTACAGGGTTGAGTTGTGAATGTGTTAAGCTGCCAACAGCGTCACTTCAGAAGACTACGAGCTCACCTTCCTGTAACCAGTCAGCACTTTCTTTTCAGAGAACAAAAGATGTACTGCAGCCTTAATTTACTTAATGTTTGTGTGCCAAGAAGGTACGAAAATGAAGCCTGCTGGAGCTTTTAAGTGGATGAGCCACTAACTGGTCCTTCTTTGTTGTCAACACTGAATAAGAGAGTTTAATATAAATATGAGGGCATAATGGACTCAGATGATTTAGACATCCTACTCTGTCTGTTAGCCTTCGCTTCGCTGTGCCAGCAAACAGCCCAGGAACACTTTGTCATTTTATCTGCGTGCCACAAATCAGCGGCATAATTTATGTCACTCATGGCAGGTTTATGAGGGACTTTAACGGCCCATGAGGCTTTCATTATTCATCGCAGAAAACGTACGCAGCTGAGAAAGAAGCTATTGATTATTCACTGTTTGAATGACGGCAGTATGACAAGCCGGCAATCTGTGCCTGTGTCCGTCCAGGTTCATCATGGCCGAGCTGATTCAGACAGAGAAAGCATACGTGCGAGACCTGCGGGAATGCATGGACGTAAGATCCTCTCTCTGACTCCGTCTTCCCACTCCGCACCATATATCTGAAAAATAAATGTGCACCTCTCTTCATACTGTATCTCATACATTTCCAATCTTCTCATCATACAGACATACCTGTGGGAGATGACTAGCGGGGTTGAGGAGATTCCCCCAGGAATCATCAACAAGGAGCACATTATCTTTGGAAACATGCAGGACCTCTATGAATTCCACCACAAGTAAGACACACGTCTCTTACTCATGTAGACACACACTTGCAGCATGGTTTAGTTTAAAATGTCATTAAAAAAATCAAAGTTGTTGCGAAAAACTGAGTAATCACGCTTCAACACAGCGTCAAAGAAAAGTGGCACGCAGGTGATAATTGTGATAAACGGATTATCATCTCTGCTAATATAACTGTTTTGGCTGTTTACTACTCTGGAGCCTAAAAGTGTTTGTTGGCCCACATTTTTGAAAACGAAAAGACAACAGCAGTACTTATAGAAGCACTGACTGCTGCCCCCTGTCTGTGGGAAAGGCTTCAAGGATAATTTGAAGTCCACCATCAAAGCTTAATTATAAAAACGTGATAATTCACCCCTAAGTCAGACCCTCAAACGCCCAAAGAAGTTGCAATAAAACCTAGAGGCTGTTACCCAGACCAAACAGCTTTGTTTAGCACGTTGAATACTCCTGCAGCCCTGGCTGGGTGCCGACTTTGCTCTGCTGGACCCAAGCTCTCCGATGTACTCTGTCATCTTCAGGGATCCCTGGGGCGTCCTTAGCTTCAGTCTCTGCTGTGGTGGCGTGGGCAGGACAGGACTTGGGCTGGTTGGGGAGCTGGTTCCAGGTGGAGGATTAGTGCTGCACTTTATCTGTTTGTTGTTTTGATGTTTTCATCATCTCAATCACTTTTGACTGCCTTGTTGCTGAAACATGCTACACAGATAGACTTGAAAAAAAAAAAAAATATATATATATATATATATATATATATATATATATACTTGATAATATGCCCTTGGGATGTGGGATGATGTGACTAGTAGGAGTGGAGTACCTAGTAGGGGCCACCCCATGGCTGGACGATTTTGACAAAAATATTTCCATATTTTTCTGCTGAAATCCGATATTCAATATATATCTAGATATTTTTCTTCCCCAAAAGTATTGACAAAAAAGCAATTCAGAATCTAGGCTAAATGTCAGAGGTACTTTTCTAGACATACATCTGTGAAAGTAGTGCATTGGTTGAAAAAAAAATCTCAATTTTCCAAGAATTAAATCTTCATAAACAGAAAATTCTATAAATAGATAAAATCGATTAATACTCAAAGTCAGCACTTGAAAACTAATAGTTGCTTGGAAGAGATAATGAGAGAAAGAATGTGGTTTTTGATTAACCATGAAGAATATCGGTCATTTTTTTGTGGAAAATGTCGAGGATGGTCATTAAGCTATAATTATTAGGGGGGGGGTTACCCATGAGACCTGAGTCGAACATGAAGTAAACTGTTATACAGTTTAATATTGGCTGGAAGCACCTCATGTAACAAAAAAAGGATCCCAAACACAGCAGCAAAGTATAAATAATATCTTTGTACCAAGGGTTATTTTCTTTATTTATTTTGCTGTATCTAATGTTTTCCACTCACAATCCTACATTTATTTCAGCATTTTTCTCAAAGAATTGGAGAAATATGAGCAGCTTCCAGAAGATGTTGGCCACTGCTTTGTCACATGGGTACGTATCGTTTGGTTGCGGGTATTAGTAATATGTAACCAGACCGAAACAAAACTGTTTCGCCCAGCTTTCGCAATTACATTCCAGATTTTCATAGGTTTGACACACATTTCATTCGACGTTTGTAACAACCCATTTCTGTGTTCCTTAAGGCCGATAAGTTCCAGATGTATGTGAACTACTGCAAGAACAAACCGGACTCCACACAGCTCATATTAGAGCATGCTGGGAACTACTTTGATGTGAGTAGCGCCGCCAGTAACGGTGACGCCGGGTCGGTCGTGTCTGTTACATACAGTCAGAGTCAAGACTTACTCAAACTTTTTCTGCCTGATGACAGGAAATCCAACAACGGCACAGACTGGCCAACTCCATCTCCTCCTATCTGATCAAACCTGTGCAGAGAATAACTAAGTACCAGCTTCTGCTGAAGGTCTCCCATCTCACCACACTTCACAGGTGATTCATGCTACAGCTTCTATTGTGCTTCTCCTCATTTCTGGGCACTTGTCTGTTTAGGAGCTCCTGACGTGTTGTGAAGAAGGCAAAGGAGAGATCAAAGATGGCCTGGAGGTGATGCTCAATGTTCCCAAGAAAGCGAACGATGCCATGCATCTTTCAATGCTAGAAGGTGAGTGTCACACAGTAGTTGTACTTTTTTTGTAGGTGTGGTTAAACCTTCTAATGGCCATTTCATAAAGCATATCGGATCAGGCGATTCTGGAATACTAGAATGGCTGGCTAAAGCTAAGCTTTTGGTTGGTGAACGGATACCGTGAACCGATACTCAAAATGTGAAAACTCAGCAATAATTTTACAGTAAATGTTTTTTATTTAAAATTTGTTTTTTGTCATCTTAATTTTTTATCTAAATCACCATCATTTCTTGTTACAAGCAGAGGAAAATATGCAACCTATCTTCAAAATCATTGTATTTTTTGTGTGATAGAAGTATTGGCAAGTACTTATATCCGGGTATTGTATCGGTTTGAAAAAAGTGGTATCAGTGCTGTCATGAGATTAAAAAAATTTGAGATTAATTAATTATGATCTGTAATTAATTTATCTAATTAATCTCATTTTTAATCTCAACGAATAATTGCTGAGAAAAACCCTCATCTTGAGGTATTTTCATTTAAATTCATTACTTTAGTATGGTTGAACAAAGGTCGATATATTAAGTGGTTTTATGAAGTAATGTACTGAGTTTAACGACTTGAATACATGCAGTCCCAGCATTTACATTCTGTTGTTTTTGTGACTAGTCCCGAGTGGCGACTGAAAGCTTCTGCTTCGATCATTCCAATTTCACAAGCATTTTGATCTTAGTGGGATAAATATCTGCTTCAGCTGTATTACGTGTTTAAACACCATGTAATATATGCCTTATTTTTATAACAATGGCTTGCCATACACTGGCGGTGATGCGACCATCATATTCTGTGACTCTGGGGGGTGCTGTTTCGCTGATCACTCAGAAGCAAAACTTTGTACCACTTTGTAAAAGTCATGAATGCCATTAATAAAATCTGATATGAGCTGATCACATAATATGATAGGACATGTAAACTGTAAGAATTGGTGACCTCTGAGCCCCTGTCATTCAGTCACCTTTATTATAAAAACAGTTAATGTTACAATACAAGTATTTATGTACACACTGTCACCTCAAAAAAGTTTCCACCGTCTCAAAAAAGTTTTTAATGAGTGACGGAGCAGTCACATAATATAATAGGAGCATCTACTATCATAATTGGTGAACTACAGCGCCACTCAGAGCCACGGAATATGATGGTCGCAGAAAATGGTGGACCGCACGCTGGTTGAGTGTGGTGCAGACTGGTTGCCTACTGTCTGTGGGCGGTCTGAGATGGGAGAGCACCGCGTTGCTCGGTGAGAAGAGTAATGTTACATTTCTTACCCAGACGTCTCCAGTAAGCCCTTAACAAGTTTCTAGATGTCTAGAAAATCGCTAGAGTGATCTAAAAACTCACTAAATATAGCTAAGTTGTGTAGACTGTCTGCAACTCCCTGCTCATTCTCACCTCTCCCTTCACCCCTTCTACAATAGCAGACAGTCATCTTATGATAAGTTTACAGCCAATTACCCCAAACAACTCAAGTACAATAAGCTTGAAGCATAAAAACGTACAGAATCAGCGAGGGGTGAAATAATTATTTCTCCCACTGTATGTAATATAAATGTTTTTATGTTGATCATTTTGTTCTGTGAACAAAAGGCATCACGCTAAGAACACCATGCCAGCAGTGAAGCATGGTGGTAGTAGGATCATGCTGTGGGATGCTTGCTTCCCTTCAGCAGAGACGGGGAATCTAGTCAGAGTTTATGGGAAGATGGAAGATGCTAAATAGTTGCTAATCCTGAAAGATTTTATCCTGTTGAAGACTTCAAACATTGACAGAAGCCGATCAGTTATTAAACAAAAATGAAATGCTTCCAGGTTTCAGGTTAACGAGATAACTTAAAGAAAGGCAAGGAAAATGAAAACTTTTGAAAGGCAAAGTGTGGCTTTTTAAACGTATCCATGTATTTTCCTCCAGGATTCGACGAGAACATTGAGTCTCAGGGCGAGCTCATTCTGCAGGATTCATTCCAGGTCTGGGATCCTAAGACTTTGATCCGCAAAGGCCGAGAGCGCCACCTCTTCCTCTTCGAAATGTCTCTGGTCTTCAGCAAAGAAGTGAAGGATTCAAATGGGAGGAGCAAATATATCTACAAGAGCAAGCTCTTTGTAAGTAGAAAATGATCCTTCAATCTTTTCAAACTCTTGTTGGGTTTTTTTCTGTGATTACAATCACCTCCTGACACAGAGTGGGTGATATTTATACATGTTTATAATTATATTGAAATTCATTTTCGTGTCATTTTTTGCCACTAAATGAAAACATACAAATAAATGGATTCTCATCTGCAAACCAAATTTTCACAGGGTTTTTTTCAGCCTCTAAACAAACTAAAATGAAGGTTTAAAACTGGGTTAAGTTATATGAGGAATAAAGCATTATAGAGACTATTCA
The DNA here is from genome assembly GCA_028564705.1 of Apricaphanius iberus. Lineage (NCBI taxonomy): Eukaryota > Metazoa > Chordata > Actinopteri > Cyprinodontiformes > Aphaniidae > Apricaphanius > Apricaphanius iberus. The sequence goes on along the minus strand of JAPXFQ010000717.1, from coordinate 2,003,501 downwards.
AAACTAACTTGTAGAGTAAAGATCTCAAAGATCAACAGGTAAATCTCTGTATTGTGACATAATAGAGTTCTGGTTGGAAGTTTATCTTTGGTAGTCTTTGAAAAGGCCCAGATCTAAGTTAACTAAAGTGGTTACACTCTCAACTTCTGTCTGTGAGATAACATGCCTATAAGAAAGTTGTATTTCTTTTTTTTTTTTTTACTACAAGGTCTATTTGATTTATTTTGGTCAAATATTAAAGTGGACCATTGTGAGATTTGCTAACGTGTAAATATCACTATATATTGATCAAAGCTAGATGAACATGGCATGTTGTAAAAACTTTTTTTGTCCGCCTGGGGGAAAAGTACATTCAGGATGAATATCTCTTTGGAAAAATGCAGCTGCAGCGTCAAACCTCATTGACATCATTGTTAATCTTCTAAGTCCTAGTTTATTTTTCTCTGTCAGCAAGGTTTTTTACCCAGATGCAGACATATTGAAGGAGACGTTTTTCCTTTTATACTTCTCCGTTGGTGCGTCAGCGTTTCAAGGCAGTCCACCACCAGTTCAGCAGGGGATTCTTACTTTTTCTGATGGGTCTGCCTGCCATTGCCATATCAACTAGAGTTTATTTTCTTCAGCATGTGAACACATTCCCGCTCAAGGAGCAACGGACAACAGAAAGTAGATTTTAATTAACTGGAAAGCTTTTTACTAGAAGTGTGATTCATTGAGTACTCTAAAAACACATCAGCAGGTTTTGTTGTCTTTGTGCTCAAAATCACAGAAAAGACCATAATTGATAAACTACATGCTGCATTTACTACTGATTACATTGACTATAGAGCACTGTTCTGGTGAAATAATCCCTGGCTGATAATGAGCTGACCAATCACGTGCACTTTCCATTACGTTCGACGGCAGGAAAATGTAGTAAGAAAACATATGGATGTTTGTAATGGGAATCTTTTGAAAACACCAGATCTTAGTTGTTCTGTACGATTTAGGGGAGTGTTGCAGCTATGACTTCTTAGTTAAATGAACTGATTTGCTAATGTGTATTAATTGGGAACATCTAGATATTGCTTTCAAACAGTGTCGAGAACATTTCCAGATTATGTGTCAGTCTATATTTATATTAAATGTCATATTTTATTTGGCATAAGAATGAATTCATATGCAACATGGACAGCCTGAGATATTTTGCATGTTCTTTTTTTTCCTAGACGTCGGAGCTAGGAGTGACGGAGCACGTCGAAGGAGACCCATGTAAGTTTGCTCTATGGCTGGGACGTACCCCAACTTCTGACAACAAAATTGTTCTCAAGGTAAGGAATGAAAGTTTTTTTTTCTCTTTCTTCTGCTGAAATTTTCTCAAGGGTTGACTAATACAGTTTTAATAGAAATAAGTTAAAAGCTACATAGAGTGAGATCAAAAAATAAAACACTGGGATTGGCTATATATATCCTGAACCCAACAGGGTATATAGATATATGATGAACCATCTGTACTAGTCTAACCCGACTACTTTTCTTTCCTTCTCTCTCTTTCTTCCTTCGTAACACTTTATAAGCTGCAGAGTTTTCTTCAACCTCTCTTCTGTCCTTCTTTCTCTCTGTCTTCTGGCTCAGTCTGTCGTCTTCGTCCTCCGGTCAGATTCTGCTTTCCATCTGTTTAGAAAACACAAACACGTCTGTAAATCATGGGCTGTGGTTATTTTTGTTGTTGTTGTGGATGTTTGTATATCTAACTCTCTATGTGGGCTAAAATGCTTCCACCAACGCTGGTGACACTGTTAGCTCCTGAACGCCCACGGTCCCCCATCCTGGCTCTGTAACAACTTCATCAAAGTAATGAGTTATCTCCTCTTTGAAGCAGAAAAGGAAAAAGAAAAAAATCTTTTAATCATCCCAAAATCCTCATCTGTGTGTTTTTGTTGTTGAACTCACAGATGGATTAAAGTTAGTGTCAGCCGTTGGAACAGCATGAGCCCAGAAACCCTCCACATGTTGCACAAGTTAAACCACTAAACTAGCCGCCGACGAGCAGCCGTGCAGCCTGTTTGTCGTAAAAATGTCCGCCATCACTAACACAACACATACACAGGCACACACACTCCTATTTACTGTCTTCTACATGTTTAAATGGCCATTGTAACTCTGTCAAGGCAAATTATCTGTGTTTTTGCATTTCTATAACGTAAGTTCATGTTTTCTGTGAGCGCATAAAAATGTCCCGTATGTTTTCCTGAGCCGAATCAGTGAAATTCTTTATTCTATATTTTAAATTCAAAGCTAAGTCAGGGAGCCAAACATGGAGCAACGGTGAGTACAAACGATTCCACAACACAGCCCTCATCTGCTTCACACAGGTCTGGACACTTCCTACGCTCACGTCTACAGGTTAGTTTATTAGTACTTGTTAAAGGATGGACATGACTTGTTAAGCCTGTTCCGTATGGCAGGGGGAACGACGATGGAAGTTTGCCTTAACTGAGTTCATTGGAAATCATAACATGCCAGTGTTTCTCATTCCTTTGTACTTCTACAAAAGTAATTTGGGGGGGTATTACATTTCTGAAAATTTTAAGAAATGGAAACTTTATTGAAAGAAAACATTAATTAATTAATTATTGACGTGTGCAGACATTTCTTTCATTTCAGAATGTGAAACTCAAACGATATAGATTGGATTATAGACATGGGAAATATTTTATGCCTTAATTTCTTGTATATTTAGTGTCTCAGAAAAATTAGAATGTTACTAAAGATCAATAAAAATGGATCTCTTTAAATAGAAATGTTGGGCTTTTGAGATGTATGTCCATTTCTATGCATTCGTCTCTGGGGTGGGGCTCCTTTTATAAGAATTACAGCATGAATGCAGCGTGGCATGGAGGCGATCAGCTAGTGTTACTGCTGATGTGTAAGGGAAGCTCAGATCATCTGCATTGTTTGGTCTGTTGTCTCTCATCTTCCCCTCAAGAATACCCCATATTGTCTTCTGGCCAATCAAGCACAGTGACGTCGTGTTCATGGAATCAGCTTTTGGTTTCTTTAGCAGTGCGGGCAGATGCCAAGTCCTGCTGGAAAACCATTTCAGCATCTTCATAAAGGTTTTCGGCATTAGGAAGCATTAAGTGCTCTGATATTTGGCTGTGTTGACTGCAGACTTGGTGAAGCAACACCAGTAGATGTAACGGAACCCCACATCATCACTGGCTATAGAAACTTCACGCTGGACCTCATGCAACGTGGATTCTGTGCCCCTCCTCTTTCAGACACTGGTACCCTGATTCCCAAATGAAATGCAAATCCTCCTTTAATGCAAAAATAGAGGACTTTGAACCACTCAAAAAGAGTCCAGGTCCTATTCTGCTTAGCCCAGAAAAGACACTTCTGATGCTGTTTCTGATTCAGAGGTGGTTTGACATGAGGAATGCAACATGTGTAGCCTTCATCTGTATGTACTAGCTCCTGATGGGCTGACTCCAAACTCCGTTCACTCCCTGTGAAGCTCCTCCGAATAATCAAATGAATGTTGCTGCTGCACCTTTCCCTTTCACTCAACTATCTATACATGTGCTTGGATGCAGCACTCTGTAACCTCTTGTGGTTTCTTGTGGAGGGTTGCAATGGCTTTTTTTTCTGGACATCTATCCAGTAAGCCATCTTCACCATGATTTTTTCCTACTGACCCAGACTGAGAGACCATTAGGAAACATTCCCAGATATTTTGGGTTTCTTGTTAAAAATGCTGGTTTTCCCTATCTGTACATCATAATCATAAAAATCTGAAGAAAAATAAAGGCATGAAATATTTCTTTCCATGCAATGAATTTATATGAGTTGCATTTTATGAAATGAGTGACAAAGAAAGGGTGATGTACCTGTATATATGAAAACTGCCAAAAGTAAAATAAAGAGAAGTTGTTCAGACTTGTGTGAAACAGAGTGAAATTTGATTAACAAATAAAGTTTTTTTTAATTATTTTTTATTTTTTTATTTGTTTTGGGCATCTCATGTCAGATGTTGTTCATTATTTTCCTTTACTGCCCTTTCACAGGCATCAAATATTGAGAACAAACAAGACTGGATCAAACACATCAGGGAGGTGATCCAAGAGCGCACCATTCATCTGAGAGGAGCTCTTAAGGAGCCCATTCATATTCCCAAACCAAGCACAGCCAAGCATCTCAAAGGACGAAGGTAGGCGTGTCTGTATTAAGAGAGGGAACCACCATTTCACAAAACAGCCGACATTTTCAACCCAAGTGCTCTTCCTGAGAAGAATGGCTGTATCAAATACAAATGTGTGCTGTTGTCAGGGATGGAGAGGACTTGGACAGTCAGGGTGAAGGCAGCAGCCAACCAGACACCATCTCTCTCGCATCTCGCACCTCCCAGAACACACTGGACAGCGACAAGGTTAGAACCCTCACCTATTTATAAAAGTTGTTCTAGGTCAGGGGAATATTATTGTTTATTGTCGTGTGAGAGCTAGAATCGAGTTGTTTATGGTCTTGTCTTCCTCAGCTCTCTGGCGGCTGTGAGCTCACTGTGGTGATACACGACTTCATGGCCAGCAACAGCAACGAGCTGACATTGAGACGAGGTCAAACCGTGGAGGTTCTGGAGCGTTGTCACGACAAACCCGACTGGTGCCTGGTGAGGACAACGGATCGCTCTCCGGCCCTGGAGGGCCTGGTCCCCTGTGCAATGCTCTGCATCGCCCATTCTAGGTCGTCCATGGAGATGGAGGGCATCTTCAACCACAAAGGTATGGAGTGCATCGCTGGACGTAGCATATAGTACATGCACTGCTCCTGCAGGATATGCTCTGGAGAGCTAACTCTGCAAATCATTCCGATAACACCCAAACAAAAGAAAAAGAAGGGAGTGGCAGCATCATGCTTTGGGGATGCTTTTCTTCATGGGTTGGAGCTTTATGGTTTGCAATCCTGAAGGAAAACCTGTTAGAAGCTGCAAAAGGTGATGAGATTTGGACAGAGGTTCAAATTACACCAAAATTGGGTAACCAGAGCTACAGTGGAATAATCGACCCAACATGTGTTAAAATGGCCCATGTTGTTTACATTTGCTCTCCATCCAAGTTTGACAGCTGATCTGTGAAGAACTGGCAACAGTGTGTAGATGTGCAAAGATGGGGCTCTAAAAGACTTGCAGCTGTAACTGCAGGAAAAAAAGGGTTTTAGCCTAGTTTTGATCCAAACCGTTTTAGTAATTTGATGTCAGTAATATTTAAAGGAGTTATAACCTATTACTTACTGTGGATAACCATGCTCTGTTATTGTCTTTCCGGCGATTCAAAAAAAATTGGAGTTAAAAAGAAAGTGCTTTTCTGTCCCTTTTTTCTAGACGCAGTATTGCCTCACGGGATTACATATGATTTTTCAGCTGTACCAGACTGTTATTATAATAACGCAAATAAGGGGCAAGTTGATTGGTAGCACGAAGGAGTGGGTTGACACCGTAGGCTCCACTTCAGCGTCTCACTCCAAAATCACAACATGGCTCAAGTTGTGACTGAACCTGATCTGGCCGCAACCTACAGAATTTGATGCATTCAATGCATGTTTCCTACTTCAGATTTCTCTGTGTTTTCAGCATTTTTCGACCTCTGAATATTTCCAACATGGCGCCCATCGTCTACCACAGCCCTGGCTTCCTTCCTTATAGCCCCATCAGCAGTTAGCTGCTGTTTGTTATACACAGTAGAGTAATAAAATGACAGCCGTACCATTTGAATTGCAGGGAAGTCTCTGATGGTTGGCCCCTCTTTCCAGACGGAGCTTTGATGCCATCTTTGTCTGATATTTTCACAAACTAGCAAAGCATTCTGGCTTAAAATGTTTAGCACAGACACCTACACCAGTGGGGAGGGTTGCCGCCAGCAACGGCGTCAGTAAAAATGAATTTAATCCTCTGGTCCCTGGTAGCTAGGTCCGGTTGGGGAGTCAACAATAGAGCAACTCACATGTGCACCTCCTTTCTTCATTTTTCCATGCTGGAATCCGTAGCCTACTCCTGATCCAAATTCAGTGATGGTGGCCCCGGCATTTGATTTCATGGGTCGGTCACCACGGTGATCAACCTAGTTGTAGTATTTTGACTTGTTAAAAAGGCAGTTTCAAATACGGCAATGGCAGCCTGCTAAAAAGCAGGGCACACGAATGAGAAGCAAATATGTGGAGCTAATGTACTTAATGCCGTTTAGAGCCACTCTGCTTTAGCTATTAGCACAGGAACAGGAAATTTTCCAGTTGGACTAAGCAACTCATGTTGCAGGATTTAGATGACTCTATCAGTCAAAAACCTTTAAAAAACACTGTTTAAACCCAAACAATTGAAGAACGGGTTTTATAACAAATGCAGCAAAAACACAGTGAAATAGACAATCAAAACAATCCTTAAAATTTTTAATCCTAACCCAATAATCTCTGCCCAGACAAAACCTTACGTGAACATTCCTTAGACGTCCATGGAAGGGTGACGGCAAGGGAAACTTGAACCACAAAAAAAACGGCTATGAATAGCAGCAACGTGGGCTGTTAGCTGTGGTTACAGTAAACAGCAAGGCCTTGTGGGTGTTGGGGCCTCAAATAGACACAGTGAGCTCTGCCGTCGGGTTACTATTTCCGCTTGGCTTGGTTAAAAAGCTTTCAGCTCCAATTTTACCCCTCTGACTGACCCGTTCCGGGGCAGCCTTCAGCTCAGCGTCTCTTTGGCCCACCAGCTTTAGGTGTGCAGCTCGGCTCGTCCAGCAGATCCTTCTCATCTGCCCTCTCTTGTAGAATCTGCAATTCATTCAGAAGATGCTTTCTGCAGAGATTCGAATGAATCAGTCAGGACTTATTTCATCAGCCGAGGACGGGTAACCTGATCCAACGGCCAGCTGTGGTGTCTTTTGGATCCAGTGAGTTTCTGCCAGCAGCTCATTCTCCCCTCGCTAGTGAGGACAGAAGCCCAAAGCACAGAATTCTCTTCTGATATTAGCTGTTTGATGACCCACGGGCGAAAGAGAACTGGTTCTGGTCAGCATAGGAATAATGTCGTCACAAATTTCTTTTCCTGTTAGATGTATAGTGGGATTGCCAGCCTTATGACAAAACAGCAGAATATTAAGTTTTATTCCTAAAACAATAAAAAAAAAAAAAATTGTGTGCCACTTTTTGTTGGTTGATCGCATAAAATCCTAATAAAACTCATTACAGTTAGTGGTAGTGTCTTGGTGAATACCTGCATGTTTACGTAGCATCCCCCGTGTCATTCACAGACACTTTGTCGGTGTGCAGCAATGACTCCATCATGCCAGGGTCTTCTGCCACATTGCAGCCAGGTCACAGCATCGGCTCCCACAGCTCACCGGGACCCAAACGACCAGGTGGGCTCACCGCTGTGTCTGTAGACCTACTGAACGGCCCTAAAAATAATATAAACTATCACGGCAATCACAGCTCAAAAACACCACAGTAAACCTGTTGTCCTGCTACATTTTCAAGGTAATACGCTTCGCAAGTGGCTCACCAGCCCTGTGCGTCGGCTCAGCAGCGGCAAGGCAGACGGCCACGTGAAGAAACTTGCCAACAAGCACAAGAAGAACCGGGAGGGGAGGAAGAGTGGAGATATAACGATGGGCTCACAGAAAGACTCTGATGACAGTGCTGCTACCCCTCAAGATGAAACTCTGGAGGAGGTGGGTGGATTCCTGCATACTTTATTATCTCTGTAAGAGTTATGCTACAGAACTGTGAGGAAAATCCTCTGCTACCGTCCTCATGTGTTGCAGAGGGTTCGTAACGAGGGCCTGTCAAGCGGTACGTTGTCCAAGTCCAGTTCTTCAGGTATGCAGAGCTGCGGAGAGGAGGAGGGCGAGGAGGGCGCCGACTCGGTCCCTCTGCCTCCACCTATGGCCATCCAGCAACACAGCCTGCTGCAGCCGGACTCCCAGGATGACAAGGTGAGGAGAGGGAGACGGGCCATAATCTCACCACAGAGCAAGACGGGACGGGACGGGGGGGAAAAACAACCTTTATGTTGGATGAAAAAATAAACTGGTTAATGTCATACCGTGACTTTGAAATTTAGTTAACGAGAGACATGCATCATTTAAAAATATAATTACTTAAGATTCTGTGACCAATCAGCAATCACGGTGTTCAAGCATTATTAGATTGCCAGAAAGTTGTCACATATGTTTTGTTTTGTATGATTTACAAATAAAGATCAATTAGTTGCCTCACTTGTAGGAAGGTAATTTCAGTTTTTGGTTACCCGTTGAGCTCTATTTTCCAGAGTCCTCGAATTGCAACAAACATTTTCTTTGGATTATTGGGATCATATGTGACAGACGAACAAAAAACTGAGAAGTGGAAAGTAAGAAAAGTAAATGGGTATTTTTATACTCCGTTCCCCTTTAGGCTGACGTCCCTGAATAAAATCCAATGCAGCCAGTTTTCCTTCAGGGGTTAGCAGCTCTGGGCCTCAAGGGACCTGGTCCTACCAGATTTAGATGGGTCTCTGCTCCAACACAGCTGATTGAAATGGTTCAACTACCTCCTCAGCTCTTCATCATGGACGTTTCTTAATACCCAAGTACACAACTATGTTCTTGTGTGCTTGGCAAGTACAGGTGAAAGTCCATTCTTCAAGGACACAGTGCGTTAGTTCCCAAATCGGTACAGGGCGTACTTGGTTGATGTCGCTGCTCAGCTACGGTCATTCAAGATTTTCATTAAATTGTCCAGTTTTACTCAGGAATGGCATTATTTAAACATGAACAATGGCTAGTAAAATAAGAAAAGCCGTTTTTAGGAAGAGGTATTGATAAAAAATAAAAAACCTGTAAAATAATGGCCTTAAGTTTTCATTACTGATTATAAAATGCTCTACCTTTAAAATACTAATTAAATTCAGGCTTTTTAGTGAAACATGATTGTTTACTAAAAATGAAAACCCTTTCTTCATAATAATATTTTCATATAAATTATTTATTGCCTGACATAATTGATGATGATCAGCTTTGGAGGTATACAGTTAATTGATTCATTTAATTATAGTTTGCGCTGGATCTGTAAGCACTAAAAGTTTATGGTATTTAATATTTTACCAACCTGCATTGGGCCAGCGTTGTCGATTTACAACTGCATGATTTATTTACAAAAGAACTGAGCATCTTTTAACAAACTTATTTTTTTTATCGTCATCAGGTAAACTCATATCAGATTCCTACAACATAAATAGGCTAAATGTTTTTAGTATGATGATGATGCAGGGCACTAGTGAAGAAGACCGCTCTGAGCTTTTGGGAAGTGGCATCAAAGTCTGGAAATGTGGTCTCTCCTCCTGCAGAGCTGTCTGCATAAAGCAAAGAAAAATTATAGATTATATTGTCCACCAATCCAATTTTACGGAAATGTGTAAAGAGATCTGTTTGATCATTAACGGTTACTGGGTTAAAATAATTTTGTTACTAAAATTTTACATGCCAAAATGGTTTGCAAGCAAATGCAAGTAATTGGTATTTTATCAACTTTTATAAAATACCAAAATTAATTAAATAAATCTCACAAATTCCAGAGAAGAATATTATATATTTCATTTTCAGATACTTTCAATTATCCGCCACATACATTAAACCCTTTATATCTGACTTTTAGCTGCTACTAACTGATAAAATATAGCAGGATCTGAGTGCGAGAAAACGAGGTCCTACCGACTGCTGAGCCTGCAGGTACTGCCGCCTATCTGTGGTGCTGAGCTGCTCCGAAAACATCGTAGAACATTTTAAAGTAGGCATATTCCTAATGAACTGGCCGTATAGATGAAGTTTAAAGGTCTACTTTCTCACCTAAAAACATCTTTAAACTACGTTTTTGTGACGAATTAATAGTGGAATAAAAGTGATATATTTCAGCACTCATCTTCTCTGTTTGCTGCTGCTTGTAGCACAAGGCATTGTGGGATACCTTGCTGGCTGGTGTCCGCAGAAGGTCGCTTTGATGCATCCTCAATAAAATGAGCAGAGGGAGAACACTTCGGGGAACATTGAGCGTACTTGCTTTGATGCGTACTTAGACATGTGACTTTGGCCACTGTCAATGACGTTTCTCAAGTATGCGAGTACAGAAGTCCACACATGTACGCATATTGAGAAACAGCCCATGTTCTCCAGAGACCTGCTGATGACGAGCCATCATTTGATTTAGCTGTGCTGAACGAGGGAAAGAACTAAACATTCAGGATACCAAGAACTGAGAACATCAGTGAACAAAAAGCATCATGAAAACCAAGTACGACAGCAGACTTCCACATTTATCTTATATTGAATATTTAAACAATTACTTCTTATATTTCTTTTAGCTTTTAACATATATTTGTGATTTTTCTTTGTCAAAAGAAAAATCAACGGTGGTGTCAAAATCTTTTTCTTTCCCCTTTAGTTTTGTTATCAAAGTGTATGATCATCACTTTTTAATGCCTAAAATGTTTCAAAATGTCTCGAAGTCAAGGTATTTTAAGCTTTACTTAGTGCTTTTTTTTGTAAAATGACAAATTGTGGAAAATCCACAGGGAGTAACTCTAGAAAAAAAGAAAACCCATTTTTTTAAATAAATAAGCTAAATCCAGCTGTCCAGAGACATTATTAAAGCTCTTCTGTTTAGCTCTTTCCCTTAAAATGACACAAATAAGCAGAGTCTTCCCAGTTATGCTGAACATTTCCCTCATATTCTGCCCTGTCTTTCAAAGTAGACTGTGGAGTTTTAGGCAGCTGAAGACTAAAGCAGATACTCTTCTGATACTAATTTCTTTTTCTCTTTTGTTTTGTTTCCTGGTTGTATTGTTTGCTGTTTGCCATTATGTAGCATTACCTTGATTTATGTCCTGTCTTTGCTTTGTCTCAGTTTCCATATCTCTCCATCTGAAAGCCTTGCTCTTCCCCTTCTGTCTCCTCCCTCGGTCTGATTCTTACATTTCTACTTTTTCCCTTCCTTCCACTTTAAAATTCCCTTTCTGAAGCCTATTCTTTTTTTTCTTTTGTTTTAGGGGAATTTTTACTCTAAGCTTATTAACTTCCTTTTTTATGCACTCTGATTAACTTTTGTACTTGAAAGAACTCATAACATTCCAGAATTAATTTATTAAAGCCTTTAGTTCTTTTATTTCTCACTTTGACACTTGCTTGTGTTCTTTATGTAACTCCATAGTAGTATGGTGGTTAGGATTACTTGTAAATAAAGAGAGGAAACATGTACCTCTGAGTGGAGGGCAACGTGGAGCTTTTTGCCTTTTTTTAACCCTTCAGCATCAGTTCAGAGTCGAGGAATGCACTGCCTTATTTCTGCCAGCTTTACAATGCCTTGAGCATGCTCGACTTGCACTTGAATGCAGCGTATTTGTGCATGTTTTCTATGTCATAGAAATGAATGAATGACAGACGTTTAGGGAGAAAAGAGCGCTGAGTTAGGAGGTGGTCAGGTCCCCAGCCAGCAGAGCAGACAGCTCCTCTCTAACTAACTAACTAACTAAGACTCACACTGAAATGGGAATTCAGCCGAACCCCTGACCCCCCCACGGTCCCCATCATCCCCAACCAATCACAGCTCCCTCCCCCCCTCCTCCCCCCTCCCTGCTCGTCCTCATTCCCCTTTTGACCTTATGTGCGTTACCTCGTTACCCATGCAAGTAATTGGCATCTCTAAATGCTGGCGAGGCCAGAAGGGCGCACAGCACAGAAAGGGTGAGAGTCTCCTGAACTATCTATGCACAAATACATCCATGAATCTCTTTCATTCTCGCTGATGGCATTCTCTCCTCCATAACAGGAACCGACAGCAAACTTGCGCATTCAGATTGCACATTTCTCCACTTTCTTTCTATCAAGCATTGAATTATTTTCTTTTCTTTTATCCCCTTCCATATTTATTTTGTTTTCCTACTGCCTCATGTTTTCCCCTCTCCATTTATAGTTTTATAGAATTTCATATAAGTTTCCTTTTTTTCTTTAGTTTCAAATGTAACTCGTGGAATCCTTTCTTAGATGAACCTCATTAGATTACATCTCTGAATATTATCACTAAACGTGTAAAAAAAAAAAAAAATCAAAACATTCACAAAGGACAACTAATATGCATCCAGATCATTAAAAGTTGAACTTGACAGCATGACCCTTTAACCATTGGAGAAAATGCATTATATTTGCTTTCCATTAATGGATGTTTCTACATTATTCTTACCAGTGTAGCATTAAATTGAGTAGAACAACATCTAACTAAGCTGAGAGCATATGTTGTCATGTTCTCATGCCTGTTCTGCTTGCTTCCCCTCTCTGTTCTCGCTCAGACGTCTTCTCGTCTGTCCGTCCGTCCGACCAGTTCAGAGACGCCCAGTGCCGCTGAGTTGGTGAGCGCCATCGAAGAGTTGGTCAAAAGCAAGATGGTAGGATACAAACTCGGCCTGTGCTGTACTTGATAATCCTCCCAACAGTTCCCATAAAATAACTTTAATAGAGGCAGTTTATATATATTTATACTTTACTTCAAGCCAAACAGAGGCTCTTAAATTTAGTAATCAATTACGTTTTGTTATCTGAGGCATGGATATGATGCAGTGCAGAGCTTCTTTTCTCCTTTTTTTCGGGAGTCCATGTGAGAAAAGCTTCTTCAATCCTACCGTCAGAAAGAAAAACCTGCGCTGTTTGATTAACTCCTACAGTTTTCACTGCAACCTTGGGCTTTAGTTGCAGAAGCTCATTCAGTCCAGTTTATTCACGTAGCGCTGATTCACAACACTCGTCATCTCAAGGCGCTTTACAGGAAAAGTGATTCAAAACAATCACACAAACATTCCAATAATGTAAAAAGTGTTGTATGTAAGAAATCCCAGCAGAATGCATGGAGTTATTGAGCTAAGATTGAGCTTGCAAACGGCGAACATTTCAGGGTGGATTCGGTGTCGAGTAGGATGGCCCTCTGTTGAGTACAGTGAAGGGTCTGTGATGCTGTGGGCCCATTTCACTTTACAGTGCTTCACATCTGGACCTCTGTAATACCAGAAAACTTTGTGAAATGTTATAGGAAAAGAATAAGTGAGAGATAAATGTTTTTTGTTTTAATAAAGTCTAGATTTTTTCTTGGATTTTCCTTTTTTTAAGCAATTAATTTATTACTCCCAATGCTTTTACACATCTTTACTAGAGGTGCTATAAAAATGAATTAGATTATCATCATTCTCAAAATCCTGTGAAAGAAAGTGTTGTAGAACTATGGTAAATAACGACGACATTTGAAAAGCGTAACTCTCTCTCCCCTTTGTGTGGATGCAGGCTCTGGAGGACAGACCCAGCTCTCTGTCTGTAGAACAGGTTGACAGCAGCTCTCCCTCTTTTAACCCCTCCGATAACTCCCTCCTGTCCTCCTCCTCGCCCGGTGAAGAGATGGATGAACGCAGGGCCAGCGTCCTCAAGAAAAGACAGTCAGTGTGCCTCTGTCTACCACACACAAACACTCATTATGTTAACAGACTTCCCTTTTTGGCTGAATCTCTCTTCTTTGTGCGTTAGCTTCGTTCTGCTGGAGCTGGTGGAGACCGAGCGAGATTACGTCAGAGACCTCGGCCTTGTTGTTGAGGTGAGTAGTCGCGTTACCAGCAGGGCTGTACATGCTTTATGCTGTGTAGTCAAACTTTTAGTGGTGATTTCTTTTTTTTCCCTGCAGGGCTACATGAGCAGGATGAAGGAGGAGGGCGTCCCTGATGATATGAGGGGGAAGGATAAAATCGTGTTTGGGAACATCCATCAAATCTACGACTGGCACAAAGAGTACGTCCAGCACACATGAACGCCAATTTCCCTCTGTTCAGTAACCCAACCATAGAACTTGTGTTTATCGGTCTGTCTCTCTCAGTTTCTTCCTCAGGGAGTTGGAGAAATGCTTGGAGGACCCTGACAGACTGGGACTGCTGTTTCTCAAACAAGTTTGTATTCTCTAAACACCCTACTTTTCCTAGATTTAAATTTAGCTTTGATAAATTTCTCAAATTCAAATTTTTGCTTTGCGTTTACACAGGAGCGGAGGTTGAACATGTATGTAGTGTACTGTCAGAACAAACCCAAGTCGGAGCACATAGTGTCAGAGTACATCGACACCTACTTTGAGGTAGGCGGTTGTTGTTTAAATGCAGAGAAATCAGATCCAGACAGCTTTCAGACTGTGACGACTCTGTGCTCCCTTTTCGATGTAGGACCTGAAGCAGAGGTTGGGCCACAGGCTGCAGATCACAGATTTGCTCATTAAACCTGTCCAAAGAATCATGAAATACCAGCTGCTGCTCAAGGTTAGTCTGTACTGACCACTGGAGGGCGCCAAAACCTGAGCTGCTACTTGTTTGGGGGATTTTTCTATCTGATTTAGATTAATTTAATCTCTGATTCGTTGTCTTTAACAACGTAAACATGTCCAATGTTTTGTCTGATTCAGGATTTCCTCAAGCACTCTAAAAAGGCTGGGCTGGAGTGTCCAGATTTAGAGGTAAGATCATTCACAGCAAGCTGCTGCTTCTTATTGAGTGCTTAATGTAAGACTTCATTGCATTTCAATCTTTTTTTCTGTATTCCCTCTTACAGAAAGCAGTGGAGGTTATGTGCATCGTGCCAAAAAGGTGTAACGACATGATGAACGTCGGCCGGCTTCAAGGATTTGATGTAGGAAAATTTCTTAACACTATCCGTTTTGGGCTTCATTTAATTTTTTGTGATAGACCAGCACAAAATGAGAGTGGTACACTTGACAGTCTGAAAGGTGTGGCATGCATCTGTGCTCTGCCTACACTTTTTCCCATTGCCTATGTTACCTAGTTTCCATACCCTGTTTTGTGCCTAAGCAAGCTTAATGAAAGCTTTGACTGGTCCTTTCTAAAATAAATGTGTTCAGATGGCCATACTGGAGCAAAGCACTACCACACCATGATGCAACAGGTTTTCTGTTTCACATACATGACTTTTGGTTTACGTGTTTGCTGCGTTTTCATAGTATTTATTTATTTATTAGTTTGTTGGATTAGTAGTTTATTTCTTTAGAGTTAGCCAGAAGGCTAATTTATTTCTTTACTAGAACAAACTATGTGAAACCTCTGATGCCTTCAGGGAACAGCTGGATTTCTACATTCTACAAAGGTTGACTCTATATATTAATTAAATGACTTTTAATGGTAATTGATATTACTGGAATGTATATCTGAGTGAAGAGGGTTGAAAACAGATGCGGGTTAGATTTCCTCTTCACAAGTATTTATTGATTTGATTTATCACACAATTCTGTTAGAAAAACATTTGCAAGCAAATTGTAAAGTGCAGTGAGACTGATTGATGATGAATTATGCAACATTACATTTTTGAATTGAAAGACTTCTTCCCCTTTTCCCTCTCCAGGGGAAGATTGTAGCTCAGGGTCGCCTTTTGCTGCAGGATACGTTCATGGTGTCGGACCCAGACGGCGGGCCGCACGGCAGGATGAAGGAGCGGAGGGTGTTCCTGTTCGAGCAGCTGGTTATCTTCAGTGAGCCTCTGGACAAGAAGAAGGGTTTCTCTCTACCGGGCTTCCTCTACAAGAACAGCATAAAGGTGAAGAACAGTTTGGGGCTGCTTGTCTGTGCTGGGAAAATGATTTGTTTCTGCGTGGGTATGAATGGGAATTTCCCGTTTTCCCCAAACTTTTCCGGTGATCCAGGTGAGCTGTTTGGGTCTGGAGGAGAACATGGAAGGCGACCGTTGTAAGTTTATTCTTACTTCTCGGTCGACCAATGGGACCCTGGAGTCCTTCGTGCTTCACTCCTCCCATCCAGGGGTGTGTGAGGTTTGGACCCTTCAGATCAGCCAGATCCTCGAGAGCCAACGCAACTTTCTCAACGGTAAACGCTCAAACAAACAAAGAGTAGCTGATGTTTGGTGGCGGAGCGGCTTTTGTACAGGGCTGTCTTTGTTTTTTTTGTACCGTCTCACAGCTCTGACTTCACCAATAGATTATCAGAGGAACCACGTCGGGGCCGCTGGCGCCGGCGGCTCAGGTCTGGTTAGCGTGGGATCTCCAGGCGGTGGATCACCTGGAGTCGGTGGAGGGATATCTCAGGCCAGCTCCGTCCTGTCAGGACCTCAGAGCGCCTCTCGACGGCCCTCCAAGATCCCCCAACCATCCCGTCTGCCGCAGCCCCTTCGCCACCATGCCGGGGCCGATGCAGAGGGCCCCAACAAAACATCAGGTATGGAGCGCCAGTCTGTACTGGTGAGCTTTGTTTTCGTGGCACATTGAAGGTTCTGACTGAGGTGTGAGTTTTACTCGGTTGTGATCCAGGTCTGTCCCCCCGTCCTGCCCCTGCTCCCCTGCTTCCTCCAGGGGGCAGTCCGCAGGGCAAGCGTCCTTCCCCGACCGTAGAGGACCAGACCCCAACACCTGCCAACACTGTAGCCCCTATTCCTCGTGCCACAGTGGGGCCTCTGCCCTCCACACCGGCTCCCAAACCGCGGCCAGGAGCCTTGCCTCCAGTCGCCCCGACCCTGGCCACTCCTGCCTTCGGAAAGGATGTTCTCCCTCCTCCCCCTCCCAGCCCAGGTCAGAAGGCCGGATCTGGATTTTGGACTTCTATACCAGCCTCTCCAGCCAGCAGGCCTGGCTCGTTCACCTTCCCAGGAGAGGCTGGAGAGGCGGCGGTCCGTCAGACCGCAACCAGCGCCGGGATGCAAGCCCACAGACACTCCACGCACAGCAAAGAGGCTGATCGCATGAGCACATGCTCGTCTGCAAGCGAGCAGTCCATCCAGTCCACTCAGAGTAACGGGGTAAGAGCGCCACCTGGCGCCACCACTAACACAGAGGCCGAGGGAAGTCCTACTGCAGCCAGCGCTACTAATCTGTTCCCTACTAAGCAACTCTGGCAACTCTTCACCACTCTTCAACATCATGCTCTGTAGCTTTAGATCATTTCCGGAGACCAACTCCTTCAAAGGTTTCAATCTCAGTGTTTTTATCCCCGGGGGGGACTCTTCACTGAGTGATCTTTTTCGGGCTTTTCTTCCTGACTTTTTAACCCTACCAAAGCTGAAACTAACAATCTTCCTTCCTCCTGGCTGTCTCTCACCAGCTGCTGGTTTCATGGTGTGTGACTGAACTCACTTTACCTGCAACTAACCTCTGACGTTTGTGGTTCCTCCACAAATGCACTCAGATCCTTCCATTCAGCCTTTAACGCTTTCCGTCTCATCTCTGCCTGGAGCTGCAAAGTCAAATGAAAAAGGAATCATCTGTTTATAAATGACAACGGATAAAGCTTTTTTCAAGCTTGGTTTTACCAAAAGCTAAATTATTACTGATTTCTAGATGACGTGTTTCTCTTCCAGAGGCTTTTGACATTGGTTTGCAGTGCGTGCACGTTGTGAGTTCACCCCCCCATCTGTCTCTTCCCTGGCGCAGAGTGAAAGTAGCAGCAGCAGTAGCGTGTCCACCATGTTGGTGACCCAGGACTACATGGCCGTGAAGGAGGATGAGATTAGCGTGAGTCAGGGTGAAGTGGTCCAGATCTTGGCCAGCAACCAGCAGAACATGTTCCTGGTGTTCAGGGCGGCTACTGAGCAGGGCCCCGCCGCCGAGGGCTGGATCCCCGGGTTCGTGCTGGGACACACCTCAGCCGTCGTCCCCGACTCCTCCGAGGGGCCGATCAGGTGAGACGACTTCAGATTTCCGGTCGTTTCTTGTCCACAGCTCAACCTGCTTTCTGGTTATCGCACGCTGACCTTTTCCGCCTTTCTTATGGCAGTAGGAAGTCTTCATCTTGGCACACGTCTCTGCGTATACGCAAGAAGTCTGAGAGGAAAGACAAGGAGGCGAAGAAGGAGACCAAGCTGGAAAATGGTTACAGGAAGTCCAGAGATGGAATGGCCAATAAGGTTTCTGTAAAGGTGACTATCTGATTCGCTTAACAATTATTGTAGGGTTATAGTTTCTTCCTTTATCTGACGCTGGCCTTTGTTTCCACAGCTTCTAAACCCCAACTACATCTACGACGGTAAGGATTCACTCTGAGTGTGAAGGAAATGGACCCAGCCGGCAATAGCCTGAGGATTAATTAAAGCTTTCTGTTTTATCAGCTCCGCCTGACTTCCTGGTACCGCTGAGCGACGTGACTTGCGACAACGGCGAGAGCATCACCTTACGATGTAAGGTTTGCGGTCGACCCCGCACCACCGTCACATGGAGAGGACCCAACGAGAACAGCCTCACCAACAACGGACACTACAGTATCGCCTACAGGTCAGGCAACAACCACACGTCGTCACGGAGCCTTGAAAAACTCTACTTTCACATCTTCTCAGGTTACAAGTGCAAACTCAGAATAATGCTATTCGGATTTTAGACGATTGCGTAATTGCGAACTGGAAGGGAATGGAGAAATAACTTTTACACTTTTTAGCAATTGAAGCACTGAAAAGTGCCTCCTTTACTCTGGGAACACTACATACAATCTAGAGTTAACCTGTGTATAATTTGTCTGCACACTTTGAAAATCAGCGTAGGCTATAAAAGTTAACACTTCTCCATAAACCAAAAAAAAAGATTTATTCAGTGAACCTTAAGAATGGAAGGAGTAGTGCACATCCCAAAAGGCTGAGACAGCAAGACTAAATTGCTGACTAAATTTAACAAATGTATTGACTTGGGCCAGATGAACAAGCATAAACATAAGTAGGGTTAGGGGAAAGAAAGTCGATTCACATAAAATTCTTTGCTTAACGATTCTGAATCTATAAAAAAAAAAAAGAATTTTATTTTAATTTATGTGTTTTTATTTTACATACAGCCCAGGTTTGGAAAAAAGTTTAAGTTCACTTAATTATGAAGTCTATTTACAGTTGTGCTCAAAAGTTTACATACCCTGGCAGAATTTATGTTTTGGCCATTTTTCTGAAAATATTAATGATAATACAAAAAAATTTCTTTCACTCGTGGTGAGTGGTTGGGTGAAGCAATTTATTTATCAAATAATTGTACAACAGAAAATACCCAAATGACTCTGATCAAAAGTTTACATACCGTATTTCCTAATAGCTTGTATACCCTCCTTTAGCATCAATGACAGCTTGAAGTCTTTTGGGATAGTTGTGGATGAGACACTTTATCTTCTGAGATGGTAAAGCTGCCCATTCTTCTTGGCAAAATGTCTCCAGTTCCTGTACATTCTTGGGCTGTCATGCATGAACCGCACGTTTGAGATCTGCCCAAAGTGGCTCAATGATATTGAGGTCAGGAGACTGAGATGGCCATTCCAGAACCTTCGTTTTTTTCTGCTGTAGCCATTGACACGTTGACTTGGCCTTGTGTTTTGGATCATTGCCATGTTGGAATGTCTAAAAGTGTCCCATGCAAGAATCTGATGAAGGGATAAATGTCCTATCCACAAACCCAGCGTTGGTGGAAGAGAGGTGAAACCACAGCAAGCAAATGTAGAAGGAACAGCTCTTTGCCAAAGCAGATCTGTAGATGTAGAGATGACCCTCGCAGCCGTTATCTCAATGAAAGATGTTTCCAAGGAGAAGTGCCTCACGAAAGGGGCTGAATATAAATGTGCAGCACGCTTTGGAATTTTTCTTCATTCAAAATCATGAGAAATATTTGTGATTTTTCCCTCCACTTCCCAATGATTCACTACTTTCATTTGGAAATTGAAAAAATCCTCACAATGCATTAAAGTTTGTGGTTGTAACTGCATAAAACTGTGGAGTTTAAGGAGAATGTTTGGTGGATCAGATTATTAGATTTCAATCTATCAGATCCGACCTGAGTCTGAAAGTTGTGTATTTATTAGAATCTAATTGTAAAATAACATGTGTGCTTTAGTGATACTGGCGATGCCACGCTCCGGATCATCGGTGCAGCCTCTGAGGATGATGGCGTCTACACTTGCACTGCAACTAACGAACTGGGCAGCGTGACATCCTCAGCTAGCCTCAGAGTGTTGGGTAAATGCATAAGGCGATCACAGCCTGCGCCGACTGCTACGCCTCAAACGTGCTGTGTGATAAAATACGCTTTCTTTTCTTTCTTTTTTTCAGCTGTATCCACCGGTGGACTCAGAGTGAGCTGGAAGGACAACTTAGATTCTCAGTACACCGAGGTGGCCGAACTCGGAAGGTAACGGACTCGCCGCCATTGAACGGCGTTAAAAGCAAAGCCAGAAATGATTCCGATGTGCGATGATGTTTCTTTTCTTCAGGGGTCGTTTCTCTGTGGTCAAGCGTTGCGATCATCGGGGCTCCATGCGTACGGTAGCTGTCAAACATGTGAACAAGAAGCTGATGAAGAGAGATCAGGTCACTCAGGAACTCAACCTGCTTCAAAGACTGCAACACCCACACATAGTGAGCCTCGTGGACACGTTTGAAACCTCCAGCAGCTACGCTATCGTCCTGGAGATGTGAGTACCACATAGATGGGTGCATGTAAATGGTAAATGTTCAGCTCACGATGAAACCCTCTGCTCCCCTGTTTTTAATGATGATATGTGATTTTAGGGCTGACCAGGGTCGTCTGCTGGACTACATAGTGAGCTGGGGGAATCTGACGGAGGAGAAAGTGGCCTCCTACCTGCGAAGTGTTTTAGAAGCTTTACACTACCTGCACAACTGCAGAATAGTGCATCTGGACATCAAAGTAAGTATTGGGTTTAGTATTAAATGTGCTTAACTCTTTGCATACCCATAACAGTTTCCTTACTTTGCCTCATTGCAACTCCAAACCTGAAGACATCTGTTGTTGGGTTTTTTGTGATAGACCAATAAGGACGGCACAAAGATTTGAGCCTATTAGAATTCAATTTTACTAATACAGATATGGAAAGTGTAGCGCCCTGTGCCGGTTCAGAATCAGAAAGGATTTATTGCCAAATGTTGGGCAAAAGTAAAACATTAGAAAATTGCTGCGGTACTTTGTGGAAACATACGAAAAAGACAAACACTGGAATAAAAATAAAATTTGCTGAACGGATTGATATATACCTGAGTGTAGGTAACAATCAGGGCAAATCAGACGGGTGCAAAAAACACGACATGGGTCATGTGACTGAATCAGAGAAGGTGGTGGGACCAGTTTGTGTGTTCACACAAAAAGTTTCAAAATGCGCAGCGTAGTTTGACACTTAAAAATTCGCACTTCGATACGGCTCCAAAGCGAACTGGACGCGCTTAAGAATGTACAATTTTGATGCATTTGAAGCCGTAAAGACACAACTTGTGGGAGGACCCTGACCGCTCCGTAGCAGTCTGCTGGCCTCGTATTCATGGCTCACTTCTCGGTGGAGAGAGCGGGGCCTATTGCAGCCACCAACAAACCTCTTAAGAGCTTTCCTGTATAAATAGTTAATCTCTTTATAATGTTTGTATTTTTTGTTTCTATCTCTGTATAGAAAACTGCTGGTGTCATGTAGCTCGGCGTGATTAGCCACGGTGTTTATCGATATTTGACTCCATGTCGATAACAGCATCACTGACATCCCGTCACCAGGATCCTGATTGGTTTACACGGCTCAAACTGACAACACAGTTCAGATTTTTTTTACTTCAGCGGAAGACGCAAAAACGCTGGTTACGCACGAATGGACAAAATGCACCAGATAAAATGACGCGCGTATTTTCTTACGTGTGTCAAACGTCTCATTTGTGCTAATCTGACGCGCCAATCAGGCAGAAAAGCGTCTCCTCTAACTAGAACTTCTTCCACATATTTGCAATGCCTCCAGAGTTCCAAACATCTACTGGCACAACTTGACCAAATTGATTTACCCATAAAAAACATTATTAAAAAATGTAATGAATGAATGAAGACTTGTCTATCAGTGAGTTTCTATGAGATATTCTCTATTTTCTCTACATAATCTGCACCTACATGCTCTACATTGGTTTTACGTTATGCAACTGAATCCATCCATGAATTGTTCTTTTGGTTCATCTTAATTAGATGCATTTCGGAGAATGTTTGTCTGTAATTCTTTGTTTTTACTTTTAGTAGCGAATTTGCAGTTCCATTTTCGTTTCTATTTTAAATTATTTTAGTTTGTTTAATTTTTTTTAGAAGCTGACCGATATATCGACCAGCCAATATATTGCCAATATATTCAATTTTTTCTATTTCAGCCATTTGATTTTTTTTTAAAGCCGATATTTAAAAAAAAGAAAGAGAAAAAAAAAAGATTAGGCAACTTTGTTGCCAGCTGCAGCCACTACTTGACTGAAGGAATGACCCACACACACTCAGAACCAAAGTGAGCCAGCCCACTCATATTTTACTCTCAAAGTTGGTGTTTAATCTTTGACTGCACTATTTTTATATATATTTTAGATTTTATCATTTACTACCATGTGGTAGTGAGCTTTGCTTTGTGGTGAGTTTTCTTTGATACTTGAAACTGAGGAGTCTACCTCAACCAGCTGTTTGCAGCATTGTTCTGGTTACTATTTGAATGTATTTAATTTTATATATATATATATATATTTAAACTCTAATCAGTACAGAAAAAGAGCCAACAATAATGGAAGAACTTCAGTAGCATACATAGAATAACATTAGAAAATAAATACAGAGGAAATTAAAAAGATAGACATAAAACACCGAATGCAATGTGCAAATAGAGGGTCATAAAATATGCAAAGGACAAATGCAACAATAAAAGGTAGGCAGGCAATGACAAACTAAAGGCTAGGTTTTAAAAAATGTCTAAAGTGGGGGACTGCTTGACAGGGAGAGGGAGCTCTTTCCAAAGTTTAGGGGTAAGTACTGAAAACGCTGTTTCACGTCTACATTTGGTGCGCACTTTCAGGACGGTGAAAAGGAGATGGTCTGCTGACCTGAGCGCCCGAGATGGTGGGTACAGAGAGAGTAGTTCTGACAAATAGGAGGGTCGAGACCATTCAGGGACTTAAAAACCAAAAAAATTAGGTTAAAATAAATTCTGAAGGAGACTGTGACGTAGTGACTTCAGAACTTCATATGCTCCCTCCTAGCAGCACCAGGTAAAAACCTCGCAGCATCGTTCTGGACCAGCTGGAGGCAAGAGAGAGAAGCCTTGTTGAAGGAGGAGTTGGAGTAATCTAAGCGTGACGTAATGAATGCATGTAGTACTGATTCAGAACGCTTTGTGTTACTTCCTGTATGATGTTGGTATTTAAACTGCGATTGTTTTTGTTTTTTAAATGATCCAATGAAGGCCACATACCGAAACGTGTTGGTCTATCAATGAAGTTGTTTTATTGGTACTGTTAAGTGTCAATGCCTCGAGAGTTAGCGCTGGTTTCTTCTCTGCTTCTCTGACCAATAGTCTCACCTGAGCAGCTGGCCACTTTAAGTAGACCAGCATTTCTCGTATGAAGTTCATTTCCTTATTTTACCGGCACCTGTCCAGGGCTGATGTTTTCTCCTTCTCTTGTTCCAGCCTGAGAACCTACTGGTCGCTCACAACGCCAGCGGCCAGCCTGTGGTCAAACTCACAGACTTCGGAGATGCGGTCCAGCTCAACAGCGCCCACTACGTTCACCCCCTCCTGGGCAGCCCCGAGTTCGCCCCCCCAGAGCTGGTCCTGGGAGAGCCTGTGTCGCTGACCTCCGACCTGTGGAGCCTGGGAGTGGTGACTTACGTGCTGCTGAGCGGCGCCTCTCCCTTCCTGGACGAGAGCGCGGAGGAAACGTGCCTCAACATCTGCAGGTTGGACTTCAGCTTCCCCAGGGATTACTTCCACGGCGTCAGCCAGGCCGCCAGAGACTTCGTCTGCCTGCTGCTCCAGACCGACCCCGGCAGGAGGCCGCCGGCCGGGCTCTGCCTCCAGGAGCCGTGGCTGCAGGCCCCTCAGGGGGACGGGCAAGGCCGAGGAGAGGGCTGCCTGGACACGGCGCGCCTCATTTCCTTCATTGACCGGAGGAAGCACCAGACGGACGCTCGGCCCATCGGGGGAGTCAGGAGCTTCATTCAGAGTCGCCTTCAGTCTCAAAATTAAACACCCATGCTGCCTAGCTGATCACTGGAGATAAATGTCGTTCTCAGCGCTGACGGAGTTAGTGGCTTTATGGTTTAGACATACGCTGATCTCATCCTCCTTCACAACCCTCAGAAATCCTGTAGTCATGCCAGTAGTTCAGTCTGGAACGCCACCAAACTAACGAAAGGACGCCCTCGTCTACTGCTGCTCGCTGAGATTTTCTAGTTTTAAATGAACAAAATTTTAAAAAGCATTAATAGAGTAACTTATTTTCCTCCGTAGGAGTTAAAGCTGATTAGAGGAGCTGTTTGAACGAGCCTCGACGGAGACGGTCAGGACACGCTGCCAAGGACCGCCGCTGCCGCCATTTTGTTTATACTTTTACACTAAAGCATTACATTACCTGACACTTTGCAGAAGCAGCTCTATCTTATAGAAACAATATGTAAAGATTCACCGTCTCTTCATTTTAAAGCGAAACTAAGATGTTGAAAGTCGGCTGTGCTACTTAAGACATTGTTTTTTCTTCTTCTTTTTTTGATGGTTCTGCTCATGTCCATCATCAGAAGATGCCATGTTGACCATGCTGCGCTGTCCAAACCCAGAAGAAACTACAGCCCAAACGGAACAAAAGCGGCGCGGACACCGACATGTTTAAGCCTTACCTTGTAAATAGACTTCTGCCTTCTTTCCTCCCACATTCCCGACAGACTCTTGCTTCGCTACGGCGGGACGTGGGACCGCCAGGCCTCGGCGATGGCGGCAATCGCCAGGGAAACCAGTGAATGTGGAAGCCCAGGAGGAGAAATCTTAGTTTTTTTTTCCTGTAAATGCACTCATTGTATGTTTGTTTGAGTTATCATGTGCAATGTGGCGGCTTTAACATTTTATGCAACTATTTATGAAGACCTCTGTTGTACCTGTAATAAATCTAGAGAAAAAGCATGTACTTGGTACTGCAAGCACTGCTGGTAGTTTGTGTTTGACTGTTAAAGTGTTCTGACCGCCAGGCCACAATCTACAATCATGTGATTATATTATGGATTATGGTTTGATCAAAGCTAATTTAACACGTTTTATACTGTATGCCTCTGTAGTATTGGTACACCAAAGTTGCTCTAGCTTTATAGTACTTAAGAAAAAAAAAGGTTTTATTGGAATATGTTTTGGTAATCAATGACCTTTTAAAATGATTGTTTACAAGAGTAAAACACAAGGAGTGTAAGATGAACTCTCTTAGTTTGGTCTCCTTTGTTTTTCTTCATGAACAGGCAGGAGACGGAAGGAGGACAGAAACTAGCTCTTATAATTAACAAAAAATTAGGAGTTTAATTATCTTATTTTCTTAATTGTCTTCTTATTTGCTGCCAAAATATTTTTTCCATAAATTTCTGCTATAACTATAAAATGTCCCTGGAAACTCGTTTGAAGATTCCTAAAAAATAACAGCGAGCCCTCTGTTCGCTTCTTATTTATATGCTAGAACTGTGCACAGGCCGCTAGAAACAACGAAACTTGGACTGGATACCTCAGTTTTAGTTTATCCACTCTATTTTATTGTTGCTTTTGAGTTTTTTTTGTTTGATAATTTACATGTTTTGCAGCAACAGTGACTTTTTTTGTGTTTTTTTTCTTTGCATGTATATTTCTTTGTACAGCTCATCAGATGCTCTCCTGTAAATATTCTCATTTTGTCATCAATTATTTGAAAATTAAACCTAATGAACAAATATGACCTGCTTCTTTTTTTCATTTAATCACAACACAATCACAGACTTCAATATAGGATTTATTAGCTAGATTAATGGGAAACCAATCAGCAGAGAGCTACTACAAAGGACAGGCCTTCGAAGACATGGTGAGAGGAGGTTTTCTGATAATTTGCTGCTGAATCACTGACACTTTATGTGGCTGTTTTTACTTATTTCTTGCATTGCAGATGAAGAGGACTGGGAAGAGGTGAAGACAGGAGGAACATGGATTTATATGAAGGTTTAAGTTAATGTAAAAATTCAGCCTCTAACAACAAGAGTTTGTGCTTTTTAAAACCAAGTTGGAGCTAAAAAAAATAAAAAATCGACCAATAATTTACAGTTTTGTTAGAAAAACTAATAATCGACATTTCCTCTGATGCGTAAAACCTGAAATTTAGATTTTCAGTTAAAATTAATGTTCTTCAATGCCAATTCTTATTTTCAGAGACAATATCTCTTTTCGGTTTCATCTTAAACTGATATCCTTAGAACCCTTAATAAAAGCAGCAGTCTTCAAAAGAAGGCTGATATTGTACAATAACTATAACTGTTTCTTATTCTTCATTAACCAAATATAGTTTTCTGTTTCGCCACAAAATTATCATACGATACCTCACTCTGTATGTCATGTTAACTTTGATAATGTTGAGCAAAATTCGGGATTTATGAAGTATGTAAGTGTAAGTACTAGACAAGTGAATCTCTCTTTTCTCTCGTTATGTGCACAAGCTCACCACTAGATGGCGCGAGAGCCAAGTTCACTAAATCTGTTGAGTTTCTCAAGGATACAACTGACGTTCTCTCTGTATTCTAAATACATACATGCATACACAGTAATTAATTTACGGCACATTTATTATGTACACACAAAAGCTGAATTATATATATATATATATATATATATATATATATATATATGAATGTAACCTGATATCTGCTTGCTATCCAAATATGCCTTTGTCCCCATATTATATATTGAATTAGTGTGCTTCTATAATACTTCATGCTCTGTTAATAAATAAACTCTACTACTAAATTCAAAGGAAAATAATTGCTACTTTTTAATGTGCCTAATGATTCTTGTGGGGCTCTGAAAGCCAATCATGGCTGCCAACTAGGGTAGAAGAAGGTTCCTGGTCCATCGCAGAGCCAGCCTGGAAATAATTATACACGCAGACACACATATACACCAATCCTATAGAGCTATTGTCTTGCAGTTTCTAGGTGCCTCTGTTTACTTTGGGTTTCTTTTTCAGGATAACCGGACTCAAGAGTAGATTTTGTTTACACCATGTAACTTCCACTTTTGTGTCATCAACATATTTCTTTAGCATAAATTGTGATTGGCCTTCGTGTTATTTTTCATCAGCAGTGATTAACTGAGGCAAGTGCAACCTGCGGTACTTTGGTTTTTGCTCTAGGTTCTTTTATGACCACCTGAAGGAGTCATTGAAATGGTTTAGTAAATCATTTTTGGAGACCAGTCACTCCTGCGAAGGTTGCCTGACCACTGTTCCATATTTTCTCCATTTATGGATAATGGGTCTCACTCGGATTCACTGGAGTTGCAAAGATTTTTAGATGTTCTAATCTAATTATCTTTTTATCTGTTCTAATCAGGGACCGGTGTTGTTGTGTTTTTGCGATTTTCTTGCCTACTTCATTTTGTCAGACAGGTCCTAAATAAATTATTTCTTGAACATACAACTCAGGCAAGGATCAAGTATGGGTAAGTGTGACAGAAATAAAAAATGTGGATGTTCTCAATTATTTCATGACTTAACAAAGGGTAATCCCAATTATCAATAAAGGTATGTTAGTTTGGCTATCTTTTTCCCCTAATAAATGACAAAAACTTCATTTTATATTTTCTCTGGTTTTCTCCGTCTGACATGAAAAACTGTTTTTGATTTTACCCCCCTATGTGCAATCGAAAAGCTTTGGAGAAGCAAACACTTTTTCACACCACTATAAATATTTTAACAAATTACAAAAAAACGGTTAAAAAGATACATGACATAATTGTTATTTAAACCTCACAAACAATTTCGAAACTCAACCTTCGAGGAGTAACCACAACAGTTCCTCGTGTAGCATTCCTCTCTCTTTTTGCCCTTTAAAATACCTTTAGAAGTTTTGAGCCCACAGCCCCTCCTTTGAATGCTAGAAAGTAATGTTTAACTTCTTTTGTTCATTATTTGAATAAAGTGAACTATTCTTATCCTGATTTGTAAAGTAGGTCTATGCATGTTGCACTCTAGAGAAAAATACCACATGCGTTTGATTAAGTTTTATAATTGTTCCCACGAACATAAATGCAGAACATTAAATATTGTTTACTTTAAGCTAATTGAACTATGGAATAAATCGACCAGAAACTGCTCAGCTTCATTTAAAACTGCGTTGCTCTTTGCCGATTAATTTGCATGTGTTGAATCTGTGACTTCTAGTAAGGTTTGTTGTCAAGTATGACCTGTAAGAATCTGTTTTCAGTTACTTTCTTAATACAATTATTATGTATTCTCAATATTGTTAGTTTCATGATTGCAAAATGTAATTAGTTTAGATTTTTCCTTCACTTCAGATGTTGGTAACACATCGAGATTGTAATGCAACGACATCAAAGCAAATTTGACCATGAATTATTTTCTAAAATGATTAAGTATTGAAAATAAAGAAAAATGTTTGCAAAAAGCAGAGAAAACTGTCATTTTAGCAGCATTTTACCCTTCCATTCATCTGTGGCAAGGCACACAATGAGAGCCCAGGCCAGGTTTGATCCCAAAACTCCTGGATGAGAGTCATGCACACTAACCAGTCAGCCAAAGGGATATCCCTGTGGCCAAGCAGCCAGGAAACATCATCAATCAGAGCCATTGTGACAGGATCTCCACACTGTCACACATTCCTCCATCCATAGATTAGGGAAGAAACGTAGATCCACTGGTAAATCGAGACCTTCATCTTTTTACTCAGCTCTCTTTTTACTACAACAGACCAGTACACCGAACACTGCAGCAATCCGCCCAGCAATCTCCCGTTTTGTTTTTCCCTCATTTGTGAACAAGATTCCAAGATATGGAAATTCCTCCACTTCGGGTAGGACCTCTTTACCAAAATGTTGTACATATTGCTACTAGGAAAGACTTTCACAAAAGAGTTATAAAAAGTATAATCAAAGCAGTTGCCCAAGAGCCAAGGAGGACTCATGGAGCGCTTTAGAACGATTTTGGATAAACTTGTGTTACACAAATTCAGAGACACAGCCATGTGTACTCACATACTGTGGGCATTCTTTGAGTCAAGTATCTACTGGGACATGTGGTGGTCCACTTCTTACAGCTCCAGCTTGTCCCTCAGAACTCCCAGCTGGATGGTTTGGAAAGTACTGGAGAAATCAAATAACATGATCCTTGCAGTGCTTCCAGGCTTCTCCAGATGAGTCAGAGTTTGGTGCAGAAGGTAGATGATGGTATCCTGCAGCCCGATGCCAGGCTGGTAGGCAAGCTGCAGCAGATCCAATGAGGACCTCACCAGGGGAAACAGATGGTTTAGAACCAACCTTCATCAGATGTTATGTCAGGACTACTGGCCTGTAGCTGCTGAGATCCTTGGGATGGGAGGTCTTTGGTACCAGTACCACACAAGAGGTCTTCCACAGCTGTGGTACCTTCCCCAGCATCAGCATATTTATTTAGGTTATTTACCCACCCCAAGTCTCCTGTAGCCTGAGGGATTGGTTTTTTTCCTGTGATTGTCTTCAGGCTGTTCCAAACCCCTCTGATATTGTTCTGCTGCAACTGATCCTCCATTTTCCTTCTGAATTTTCCTTCTCTTGCCTTATCTTCCATTTCATCTCTTTCAGGACATCTCTCAGCTCCTATTTTTCTCCAGATCTAAAGACTCACTTCTTCCCCTTGAGGAAAGCCTTTATTTTTCGGATTTATCCATGGCTTGTTGCTAGAAAAACACAGTTGTTTTCAGAGAAAGAAAGTAAAACTGATATACTGTATAGGCCCAGTCAATCACTCGTATTCAACAAAAAAACCTATAGAAAAGTCTGAAGGTGAGAGCGGAAAGAAAGGAACTCCAGAATGTTTTCAGGACAGTTTGTGTGAAAGAATTGGTCAAACTAACACGGTAGCAATTCATGAAACTAGGTGCTCGATATGAGAAACATCTTACAGTTGTTGTTACCAATATACGCCTTTGTACAAACTATTTAATCAATTTCAGTAAGTATGTTCAATACTTTTTTACTGTCATTCTAATATTCTGACCCCAACCCTTACATAATCTACATAATAAACTTTGTTCCATCAGTCCCTCGCTTTTTAATTATCTTGACATTTTTCATTGTAATAATGTTCATTTTGTTTCTTCTTGGTTTATCTTTGTATTGATTGATTGATTGATTGATATTCGAACCAGCAATTGACCCTGTCTGAGGGAACAGTTCTAATCACTGGAAAGTTACTGTTTTCGTCCATTATTCTGATTTTTCTGCCAAATAAAACTTCTATTTTCAACTTGCTTCAACTGTAAAAAGCAAGAAGATAAAAAGAAAAACATGACGTCCGCAAAATAATGTTAAGCCTGTCCACACATTAAGTTACCCAAAACAATAATACAAGACTTTGCACACACTGGGAAACTGCATTTCAAGTTCACAGAGTATGTTTTACTTAGCGAGAGCAAAACGAAGTGAGAACGAACTAATTACTCATCACGTTTGAGTCTGTCTGAACTTATGTGAAGATTTTCTACCCCTGCCAGGGCATTTCCGAATCCAGAGGCTTGAGATCCTAGTTAAGTGCCCTTCTTGACGAAAGCCTCAAGGTCTGGTGAGTGATGAGAAATGGGATTTATTTCTAGCTGTTACGTCACAGGTGCTTTGTGCGGCTTTTCCTGTGGCCTTCCCTCCAATAACATGTTTGTTTTCGAGTCTGGATTTGTGCAGCCAACTGCTACTGGTGAGGGAAATCCTGTCTGACCTCTCAGCCTGTTTTGATGAAAACACTGGCACACAGTGACGTCAAACAGAAGGAATGTTAATTTTTCTTTAAACCTCATTAATTTTGCGCCTCTAATCTTTGTGTGAACTGACATTCGTTGGGGCTTCAGAGATGTAAGGGCCTGGAAGCGGATGCCTCTCTCAAACAATGAGTGCTGGATTGTGCTTCTATTCAGAGAAACAGGCAGTTAAAGTTCAACTGTAAGGTCTTTACTGAAAGAGCCTGTTTTGTTTATTAGATATAACCAATAAAAATAGATTTTAAATACAGAAATGTTGTGTACTGGAGGGCTGCACGGTGGCGCAGTGGCTAGCACTGTTGCCTTGCAGCAAGAAGGTTGTGGGTTCATATCCCGGCCCAGGGTCTTTCTGCATGGAGTTTGCATGTTCTCCCGTGCATGCGTGGGTTCCCTCCGGGTACTCCGGCTTCCTCCCACATTCCAAAAACATGACTGTCAGGTTAATTGATCACTGTAAATTGTCCTTAGGTGTGCATGGTTGTTTGTCCTGTCCTGTCCTCTATGTGGCCCTGTGATGGACTGGCAACCTGTCCAGGGTGTAACCCGCCTCTCGCCCATTGACAGCTGGAGATAGGCACCAGCAGCCCTGCGACCCATTAAGGATTAAGTGGTTAAGAAAATGGATGGATGGATGGGTTGTGTACTGGTGCACACAATACCTTGCAATGACATCTGCTGCAAGAAGGTAAGTCAAAAAAGGTAATTTCTCAAAATTAATTGGATATTCATTAAAAGCTAAGTGGATTGGAAAATAGTTGCAGAGCAGCCATCAAACCAGGAAATATGACAGCACTCCACGCTTCCTTCTACTGACAAGCTTGGAGATGTTGATTTCAGCTTCGAAGCAAGACTTGGTTCCTGCCCACACTGCTAAAGATATCAGAAGTTGGTTCAGTGATGATGATCATGGTACAGATTGACCGGCAAACTGACCTTATTTAAACCCCATAGAAAATCTATAGAGTATTGTCAAGAGGAAGATGAGAGACACCAGGCCAAACAATGCAGATGACATGAAGGCTGCTGTAAAAGCAATATGGGCTTCCATAACACCTCAGTGGAAACACAGGCTCATCACCTCCACGCCGCACTGCATTAATGCAGTAAATCATGCCACAGGAGCCCGGACCAAGTCGTGAGCACACATATTTTGTACTGCATGGTCTTACTACTCAATAAGCCAACATTTCTTTATCAAAATCTTCTTGTTGATCCAGTGTAATATTTTTCTTTTTTTTATCAGCTAGAAGCCATAGTTGTCCAAATTAACATAAATGAACATTTCAGATATATCACTCTGTGTGTAATGTGTTTATACTGTGTGAGTTTCCTTTTTGGATGTATTTACAGCAATAAATTAACTTTTAAATTATATTTCTATTCTATCTATTAGATGTACCTGAATGTGTCAGCAGGTGTTTTGGGGCTTTACACGCTCACAAGCATATAACAGTGAGTGTTTTCAGGAAAAATGGCATGCTAAATTATTTGTTGTTGTGTGGACATGCTGAAACAGGCCAGTGCTTACCACACACATTCAGCGATGTTAACAATAGCTTTTATGAAAGAGCATCCAGACTTGCCAGGCGGTCCTAGGCCAGACAGAGCAGTAGGGGGTTGGAGGGACCACCGGACTTGAGCTTTCAACCATGCCGTTCGGTATGGCTGGTCTTGAAAAGGTGACTGTGCTGGCCCTTGTTCGGCCTTTTCATGTCAATGCCCTACAACAAAGAAGGTAAAGAAACAGTGCTCCTCTTGGTGTGTGTGCAAGGAGTTAGGATTTCCTCAACAATTAGAGTCCAGGTGCTGCTCAGACAGCATTTGATGAAGGCTACGAGGAGGTTTTATAATCAGCTGCTTGTATTCTACTGTGGCAACATACACACACCGATTGGGTTTTGTTTCTAGAGCAAAAATCCCCTTTTGAGGCTTCACGGTTGGTCGGCCTCGCCTGCAGGGCCAACTCCGCTCTCGTGAAAGGGAAAGAGCTAAATAAAAGCAGCATTGTGATTTTGATTGCAGAACCGCATCGAAAGACTTAATTTGCAAATAAAATCTGACATGAAATCATTTATAAGGTGTTACTGTTGGAAAAAAAAAAAGGCTGCAAACAAGCCAGCGTCACTGGAGTTCTTATGTAACAGGCCATATACAGAGCAACCGGGCCCCAGGCTTTGTGAACCTGTCATCTGCTGCATCTAGTAAAACAATAGGAGGGTGAGAGATAACAGAGCTTTACCCCTGCTGTGATAATAACAGAGTGGTGGTTAAATTTAGGGGCTTACATTGGCTAAATTGCCTGCTCCATGTGTATGTGTGCGTACATGTATGGCTTATGTTACGGAAACATAAATCTGCTCACACAGTCACATCCCATTTGGAAGATTGGCTTTGTATGTCGAGCAATTATAGGTTGAAGGCTTGGCTTAGGGATAGGCTGAGGCCATATTTGGATTATGATTCAAGCACCTCAAGCTTGAACAGCAAAGGAATCAGAGTGTATGCTGTGTCCCCTGAAGTGATCGAAACAACCAGGGGTGTATTTGCTTTGAGGGTCAATTCTAGTGTGCACCAGCCTGCCCAGATCCCTTTTCTGTGCAACTAGCAGCTCATACTGGATCCTCCCCAGTATAATCACTTTGCACAGTGTTGCATGTGCATCAGCATGCTGTGCAACATGTTTCATTGCAATAAATGGTGGTTATTTGGCTCATGCAAGACACACAACCACTCCCTTTTCCATTTTCAAGTTTTAAGTATTTTGCATTTTTATTATTAGAACAAATTAAATGTTTAGGCCACACCAGACCTATGGCTTTTTTTTTTGCTTTACAGTACCTCAAAAAAATAAAAAATAAAAATAAAAAAAGTTTAAATGTAGTTTCTAGCTGAAAGTATGCTGGAATATGATATTCAATTCATTTTAATCAAAGCAAACACATAAATAGGTGAGTAATTTAGAAAGTATAAAACTTATAAAATGTAGTTAGATACCGATGAAATAGCTGAATATTTTAGAATTTTGCATGGTTGTAATTACACAAAGTATGCAGAAGTAGCAGGCCAAAACATTTATGGGAGGAACTATAACAGCAGGAATAAACAATAAGAAGAATAAGAGTAAATAATCGATTCCCACGCAAAGACATCTTGGTGCCTTAGAATCAGAACACAAAACCCATATGTCTCAAGCTCACCCAACACCTCCTTACCCTGCCCTCTGACTGCTAAGTAAGACACCCCCAGACAGGAGAGTAGAGGTTTTCAGGTCTTGTCAAAATCCTTCACATTGCCTAAGAAATCACATCTTATTTTCTTTAGGTGAAGTGTTTGTAAGATTCTGTAAACCACATATTTAATACTATTTAGTATTTAAAATTTCCAAAGCTAGAAGATAAATTTCTTTGCAAAGATCCATGCAAATAATAAAAAAAAAACATTTTGTGCACACTGAAGGCATGGTGTTTTCTCAGAGGTCCCATAGATAACTACTGTAGAACTCGGTTCAACCCTATTTTGTAGAACATTGTATGGATATGAAAAGATACCACACCAAAACCCCTGAAGCAGAGGTTGCACTAGCCAAGCTTTTTGACCATCATTTTGACTGACAGAGACAAAAGAAATTCTTATATAATCTATTTTTACCCATACATTGTTTAATATGATAGTATTTTATTACCTGGGGTAAACTGTGGCTCAGGAGTTGGGTATTCGCCTTGTAATCGGAAAGTTGTCGGTTCAAGCCCAGCTCTGATGGTCTCAGTCGTTGTGTCCTTGGGAAAACACTTCACCCGTTGCCAACTGGTGGTGATCAAATGGCCCAGTGGTGCCAGTGTCCGGCAGCCTCACCTCTGTCAGTGCACCTCTGAAGCTACAATGTGTGTGTGAATGGGTGAATGACTGAATGTAGTGTAAAGCACTTTGGAGTCCATAGGGACTGAGTAAAGCGCTATACAAATGCAGGGCATTTACCATCCATCCAGTAGCTTAAGCAGAGAGACCCAGACTTCATGTAGGAGACATATAAATGTAATGGGGTATCAATGTCTGTAAATAGATCATGTGGCGTATGTTTGTAAACAGTGATAATAATTGACAGTTATTATCAGTGGGATTTAATTCCATCTTCAGCAGGTGATATTAGAAAAGTTGCAGAACTTTTGTTGACCACTGCTCCCGAGTGCTGTGATAATTTTCAGTTCGGTTATTTTTGAGCATGTAATTTTGACTTAATAAATATTAATAATAAATATTGACTTTTACCTTAATAAAGTTATAGAAAACGTTTTTTTGGGGGGAATAAGCGAATGAGCGAATATTTTTAAGGAGCGCACCAAGACTGCCCAAAATCCTCAGCCTCTGAAGCGGCTTTTGTTTGCATCTCGAAGTCGTTGCAGCACTTCCCTTTTCCCAACCTCTTGGGTCATTCCAAGGCGTTCACAGGCCAACTGAGACACATAGTCACTCCAGGGTGTCCTGGGTCTTCATCTGGGTCTCTTCCCGGTGGGACGTGCCTGGAACACCACACTAGAGGGTGACAATTTTTTCGGGATTCCCACGGGTCACGTGATTCCTGCGGGAATCCCGCGGGACGGGAGTCAATTTCACTGTTAGTAACGTGATCGGGACGGGACAGGAAATAATCCAAGGGATCGGACAGGAAACCGGAAATTATAATTTTTTAACTTTTTTTTTTTACATTTATCTTGTCAAATATCAAGGAATTAGCTTTAAAAAATGACGCTGCTATACGGTACCAATGTGTGTGGTTATTAACTCTGCTGCAAAATGCAATTCCATCGGGTCTACTGCACTGCACGCACCAAAACTGAAACTGCTACGTTGTTGCTACACCACCTGGATAAACTGGTAAGCATATGATATCCGACTGAAAATGCGTGTATCTTAATAGTTTGGTAGTCAGACGAGTCGAGTCCATTCATGACGTGGTAAGGTGGGCAAACAACGAGAATGCAGGATATGGTTAAAGATGGCGGATAAAGTTAAATAGATAATCTTTGATGTGTGTTACGCTATGGTTTAAAGGGGGGCGGGGGGAGCGAGCGCCATAGGAGGTAAATTACTAATCTACGGGATTCTGAGTACAGGAGTCTTTCTCTCGGGATTTTTTCGGGACAAGATTTTTTTGTGGGGCTGTCACGTGATCGGGACGTGACGGGAGTTTTTCTTTGGGATCGGGACGGGACGGGAGCGACAATTGATTCCTGTGTCACCCTCTACACCACATCAGGGAGGCATCCAGGAGGCATCCTGACCAAATTTCCGATCTACCCCAACTGACTCCTCTCGATGTGGAGGACTAGCAGCTCCACTCGAAGCTCCCTTGATCACGGAGCTGGTCACCCTGTCTCTTAAGCGTTAAGTTTATATTTCTCCATCAGCAAGTTTGCACCCAGATGCAGACATACTGATATTGTCTGTCTACCATTGCTCTGTTGCCTGTGGTCAACTAGAGTTTATTTGCTTGAGCTTGTAAACACATTTCTCCTTTTAATTCATTTTAGATCTTCAATACAAACAAGCTCAACAGATAACTAAATATATCAATAAGAAATTAAACGATTGCACCTAAAATACAAATACCTGCTGTGGCCTGAACTCAGTCACACAAGATTCTCCTGCTCCACATGGAACTGAAATACACGCCCATTTATTCAAAATGTAATACTGGGGTTGCTGCAGATGTTATTGTCATGGGGTTCTAGGTAGTTTTTTTCCTTGGAAAAATGACTTCTCATAGGGGTTTGAAAATTGTTCTGAATGCTTTACAAAGGTAAGCGAGATCTCCATGAATGATTCTCTCTTCCATCCATCTTCACAGGTTTGCGCAATGCGCATGGAAGTTAATTGACAGCCAGCGAGGTTAAGAAGAAAAACAACACACAAAAACCCACACCAAAAAAAAAAACAAAAAACCCAACCACAACCCACACCAAAAAAAAAACACCAACAACCAAACACCACAAGAAAGCCAGCAGCAGGCGGTGGTGTTTGGCACATTTCAGGCTCTGTGGAGTGTTTCTAACCAACTGCATCAGCCACTGTTGCCATCCAATACCTCATTAACTTTTCAACATCCAGTCAGCTCCCAGTTAGGGAGATGCATTGAATATGTTATCTGGGTTTGAGATGATGAGATATTCTCATGGGAATCTTTTCTTTAATTGATTTAGTTACCTGGACTCCATGCATAAAGTTGAAAATATCTGCCCATTTGGAGCAAGTGGCCAGATGTGAATACTAATCTGTAAAAATGATTGAAAGCCTTGAGATTTTTTTCATCACCGTTCTTAAAACCCTCTGAAATAAATAATTTTTTGGGGTTAACGTGATCTCTGCCCTGAAGCTTTGAAAAATTTGCCAAACTACATAGTAAGGTGCTGTGCTGTATCATGTTTTTTTTTTCATAGAGGAATCAGGGTATAGTTTATGAAATTTCTTTCTTGAGTAGTGTAGACTGTGACGTCTATACAAATTGTGCTCATTATTGCGCAAAGCATCCTCGCAAATATCATTAGGTAACGGGGTACGAAGTTCCTTTTCTGACTCAGTAAAAGGGGTACTAATTTCCTATAGCGAACTGTAGAAGAGTGAAAGTCTTTGCTAAAGTCCTGAGTATTCACTTAAGCACTCTCTGAAGAAGTAGGCTTGGCCCTCTCAAATTGTGGCAAAAGTTAACAAACATAATTTCAAAGTTGAAGATATCTAAAGAAAAATTACTCTGTGGTAATCCAAATTTATTTTGTAGTTGTCAAAATGACATGAAGGTATCAACTGAGTACAAGTCTTTCTTTTTAGGGATTCCAAATTTCTCTCCCCCAGGTTTCAGATGTGACCTCTATTTTATGAAAGGGACATTGTGGCCTTTCACCTACATTCTCAATCCACAGCAAACTATTTGTTGAACGAGTACCAGAGATTACAACTACACTGGTAATTTCAATGAAAACATCTTCATGACAGAATAATGACTCATCTCAGTGTTCGTGGTAGAGGGCAACTTACACTAACCTTCGAAACCATCATTTTAA
Organism: Apricaphanius iberus; assembly: GCA_028564705.1. Lineage (NCBI taxonomy): Eukaryota > Metazoa > Chordata > Actinopteri > Cyprinodontiformes > Aphaniidae > Apricaphanius > Apricaphanius iberus. The sequence continues at coordinate 1,965,645 of JAPXFQ010000717.1, read as the reverse complement.
ACTGTTGAAACCACATTCACTACTCATGCTGTTCCTGGCTTTTCATACCCTCATCGGCCTCACCTACTTTCCCTTATGTGGGTCTGCCCTCTGATTGTTTCCACCTGCCAAGTCTCAATTTAAAATGGCTCACACTCTCAGGTTTAGGTTGAGATTGTTTGTTTCCATCTATTGCAGTTTTCAAGCCTTTGTCCATGTTTTTGGATCCTGTGTATCAACCCAGCCTGTCCTTAGGCCACAGTCTCAGCCTTTGCCTTGCCAGTACTTTGAGTACAATTTTTCAATTCATACTTTTTTAACCTTTGCCCTGAAATTGTACCTTACCATTTTGGATTTTCTCTGCTCCCCCTGGACATTTTATGTGCATCATTCTGTCTGTGTTTGACTAAGCTTTGAGGACTTATCCATCTCTCCCCGAAGATTTATCAGGTTCAGTTGCTAGATTCTGCAGAATCCTTCTCATGGAGCAGAAGACTCTCTTCTGTTGAGAAACCCCTCTCTGTGGATCTCCCCCTGTGCTATGGTCAACGTGGTCCCGGTGTTTGGGCCTAGTCCCCTCCTACTATGGATACAAGCTACTCTTCCTTCAATACATCCATCTTTTCTACTTCCTCATTTACCACCGGAATTCTTACATTACTCCCATGTTGCATCTTCCATCTGCATCTTGCTTCCATCTGCCCGTGTGTCTACAGCACCTCCTTCCATGTCCACTGCCTACTCTCCACTTAATGAATCCAAGATGACACTTCCAGAACACTCTGATGGTGATCCAGAAAAGTGCATGCCTTTCATCACACGATGGTCCTTGCTTTTTGATCTCCAACCCCCTCCGTTTCCTTTAGAGCAAGCTAAGGTGGCTCATACCAGCTCACTACTTTCCGGTAAGACAAGTTAGGAGAGGGACCCAACTACAGTTACAATGGCCGACAAGGGCACTGCCATATATCCAATCCATGTCAAAAGTCCCAAGTGGAAACGTAAAACAAAACAATAAGTATAAGCAGATGTTTCTGCTTCGTGTAATGAATGTATTGCTTATTTGGCACCCATACCGATTTTTTTTTAACTTCCCCCCCAACAACTGTATTGAACAGAGTGCAAGTATACAACTAACGGACAAATGTAGTAAACAATATACAGTTACAAGAACAAAAAGCCAGTGCGGTTAATTATACAACTACATGCAAAGAGTCACAAACAGTAATTGTTTTGAGTGCAAATCTACCTCCTTAGTTCATTCCGAATATCGAACTAGTTAAGGGGCAACGGCCCGTCTTTCTCGTCTCTGATTAGCTAGCCTGGTTGATTTATTACTAATCTTAACAAGGAGCATTGCCTAAACCTAACTTTACTATTTTCCTAATCCTATTCGAGGGCCGGTGTCTAAACCTAATGTGATCCATCTATTTATTTAGACATTAAGCTGTGTTTAATTAACTTACGGTATGGATTGGATATATGGCGGCACTCTTTTCGGCTATGGTAACTGCAGGAAGGTACTCTTGAAGCAGTGGGGCACATCAGAATGAGAGAATGACTCTGGGATTTGTTACAGCTTTTTTGAGGAAGAGAGTATATTACCCCATACCTCAGAGAGAAGCATTACGTAAACTGTTTTCCCATGGTTCTGGAACAGTGGCTGATTATATAGTCCCCTTCCACTCCTTGAAGTCAAGTTGTCATTGGAATAATAAAGCTTTGTATGATTTGTTTTATCCGGGGCTCATAGAGGACATCAAGGATGGATAGCCCATTGAGAGCTGCATTCACACCGGCCAAGTCGTCCAGGCATCAAATCGCTCAAACAAAGAAAAGTTGATGCTTTAAAATTAAAACCCAGTTGCTTGCATACTTTGTAGTGCGCGTCAGTGTGTTACGTCAGTTTGTCTGGGGGCGAGTGGGCAAGCGGGGATTTCCCTGTTGTTTCGTCCCTTTCCCTCCCTTTACTCTGCTCTTCCTTGACTAGTAATGCGTATTTACTACTGTAGTTGCCCTAACCAAGTTTGGCTAGTGTTAACTAACATAACAAGAAAGTTCAAAGAAAATATTTAACTGTTTACCTGACACTAAAATATTCTCCGATACCTACGATAGCATCTCCTCCTCTCCTGTCTCTCCCACCCTGCAGATACCGCCGCTGGGCATCTCGTCTTCAGTCTCCGCCGCATTGAGTAGCTCCAGCTGGAATTTTGTTGCTGATTGGTTGCTGCCCAGTGTTTGCTTCCCAAATGTTCAATTTTCCCAACTTCATGCAGCAGCTGTGTGGACGCCTTGACAGATCGCCCTAGCAGAAGCAGCTATGGAGGCACTGGTGCCTGCTGTGCCAATGGTCACAACTTGCTGTGTGGCAGCTTGACACTCACATGCTGCATAGGTACCATAGACTTTGCATGTAATCTAGCTGCCCCGCTGCCTGGAAGCGCTCGCCACTGTGAACGCACCTTAAGGATTCTGGAACAGCTAGCAACAAAGATTGACCAGAGACTATAGGAGATGAGATGGGAGAGTGCTACGCCTTCTAAGCAGAGTAAATTCCACAGTACAATTTAGCCCTCGTGATCAGGCACAAAGCTTATCAATCCATTTAACATATTACTGTCATTTTTTTCAAAAACCCCAAAAATCTTTTAAAGAGAGGAGGTCCTTAATGTTTCTGTTGAATACCACACCTTTGCAGTATTCTGACTAGTCTTAGGAGCCCATGCAACTAGGAAGAACCAGGTTATCACTACAAAAAAAATAGAAGATTTAGAAACTGTCTCTTTTTAAACTGTGGGGAGAAGGATCATCAGGTAAGTAGTTGTCCACTAAAGGGTCAGGCTCAGTAAAAGAACAGGCAGGTGTTTTTGCTGAGCTCAATTTTTAAGTTCAGGAATATCTTTCGAAGCAACTGCACTCTCAGAAGTACTAACTGTTGTTGGTGTTTTTCCACTAGTACCTTTTTTGTCACTAGAACAATCCCTTTTTTCATAGACTCTTGAGCCGATGCTGATTTCCTGGAATAAGGGTCTGCTCAAGTAGAGACATGTAAACTGGGACTCTGCTCTCAACAGGGGGTAAGCCCTTAGTCTGATTTGACCAAAAACCTTGAGTTAGATGTTCATGTAAATAACTGACTGTTATATTAGTATTTATATGTAGTTGGTAATCGCCACACCAGTTCACACACTCCTCACAGCTCTCTAGTGGGTGGTAGGATTATACTTTTCTGTTAAAAGATTGCTCTCATTACGTGGTTGAGCTTTTTTTTGTGTTGCCCTGACTCCTGCAGTTTCCCCTTACTTAAAAGCCTGTTTCCTCTTACATATACATTCCTGGATTTTCTTTGTGATATACGGCTTGTTAATTGAATATTTCGGAATTTCCCTTGTGGAAACAATTGAGTCAATGCAAAAGGAGATATAGGTTGTGATCCCATCATAGTATCATTATTTGCATTCTAGAAGAAAATGTCCCAATCAGTACACAAAAAAACACCCCTTAAGTTACACAATTATATTAGCTTACTAGACTTTATCAGAGAAAATGTCCAGTTTACATGACTTAAAAGCTGATTTATAGATGGGGAGGAGTTGGAAAGCATTATGATTGCAGTTGCCCAGAGGGGTCTTGCTCTGGCCCTATAGACATCCTTAATGTTTCCAAAGCACTTATCTAAAGTTCTATTATTCATTGTATTGCACTGAACATACTGATAAAAAAACAGGCAGAGATTTGCTCAGGCTGCAGTGATAGAAATCACCAAGTATAAACACTGGAACGTCGGTTAAGTTTTGCGGATAAGAGTGAACTAAAATTTGGCTGGCCACTCTACGCTTTCCCTCTAGGTGGAATATAAACCACACACACAAATATATTTGTGAATTCCCGAGGGAGGTAATAAGGTGTCAAAGTCACACAAAGGAGTTCCAGATCAGGGTTGCAGATTCTGTCTCTGATAGCAAAGTTTGAGCACCAGTGGTTCTTGATGGATAAACAGACGACACCTCCACGCGATTTGCCAGAATTTGTATTTCTGTCCTGGCATATGTGTGTAAATCCTTCAACCTTCATAAAACAATCAGTAATATCATCAAGTCTGGGTAATTGCCAAAAGGCCAGACTCACGTTGTTCATAACACACTCCAGCTTGTATCAGCAGGTCATCCAATTTATTCCTAAATGAACGGGGATTGCAGAGTAGTATTGGTGGCAGCGGTACTCTGTTGGCTTTTCAGACGCGCTGATTCCCGCCACGCTTCCTTCCATGCTTCCTCAGCTTCCATAACATTCCTACCGATGAGATGGTAGGAGCCATCTAGGAAAATCATCAAGCAGAACCGGTGTTATCTGCACTCCATGGCCCGTAAACCCTAGCAGTTCCACTCGGCTGTAGACAATCCCTTCAGAGCTTGCCACTCCCTTTTTGAAGGAGTAACCTATCTGGCATCAGACATACTAACGCCAGCAGAGCCATATGCTGGGTCAGCAATTAAAAAACGTATGTTTTGAGAGACATGTTGAACAAATGTGTTCTTTGTGTATCTTTACGTCCTCATCTTTTCCAAGGACCTTGCATCCCATGTTAAGCATGCCTGAGAAGTTCTTCAGATACTTCAGTATAATTTGTTCGTTAAGGAAAAGAAATGTGATTTTAACTGTATCTTTTCTTGGCTTTTATTATTTTCCCAGAGAGGATCAGCATGAATCCATACAAGGTACCTGTTTCTCAAACCACTGACTTTATTCTTCACCCTGAGAACTGTGACCAAGAGAGAGACTGTTTAGGTAAAGTTATGACACCCTCCCTCCTCCTGCTGGAACACTTATTTCAAAGTTCTCCAATTCACACAACTCTAAACTCTTTTGTCACCCAGGAATTGCAAATACTTGGTCTGTAGTTCAATCCAGGTTCTGGTGGCCTACTTTAAGGACAGACACATTTCTTTGCAGCCTGCTCAGTCTGTTCTCAAGTCAAGCTCAAAGGCCCCTTTCCACCCCCAGAGGCTATGCATATCCTCTCAACATCATCTGATAAGGGTCCTCAGTCTATCTCTTGCTTCGGGTGTAAATTCTGCTCCCTCCTTGGCATTTACCTCAGACTGTCCTCTGGCAGAGCGACGGACAAACCAGTAGGTGGAGACCAAGTTATAGGTCGTCTGTATGGGTGCTCCTTGCCTGTGGATCAAGAACCTCCCTGGGGTAGAGTAAACGGATACCGTTGATTGCCACAGGTTCGTCACTATTCCATGTTTTTTATGGTTACCAACCACCTATCTTCTCTGGCCAGTAAAAGCCCACCCTGTTTCCTGCTGCATATGTCCAAGTAGAATACTGCCAGAGAGTCTGCCAATCATCATCACACAAAGGTCAAAAATTATTTTGTGGGTCAAAACATATAGCTCTCAACAAGGGTTGTTTCTCTTAAAGTACAGAACGACTAGCTGGCACATTGTTTTATTGGACCCTTTCCCTGTAACTGTTAGTAGTCTGTTGCTGTGTCCGGGTTTTTGGTAGTGTTTGTTCTACTCACCTCTCCTTCCAGGGTGTAATTTACAGGTGCTGCATGTGGTGGTCCTCATCATCTTCCCTATCAGCTCTGCTTCATAAGGGGGGTGGCTCCGGAGGCTGACGTTAGATGATTCCGCTCTCAAGTGCTGTACAAGGCCAACTTAGTTTGCTTCTACAGCAAAAACTCTTCCTTGATTGTTTCCTGTGAAACTTACCTTCTGTCTCCCCACAGATCCTACTTCTCAGTCTTTCCTGGAATCCATTGTCAAATCTCCGCTCATTCTCCACCTCGAGCCTCCGCCTGGGTATTCTCACCGTTGGTCCAGAACAAACAAACCTCCAAGAGTCAAACCATACTCACCTCTGAATGAGTTCCTCCAGATCTTCTCCTGGTTAGCCTTCTCTCCTCCACCTGGAACACGAAGCATACAGAACTCACCTTAACCGTACTCTGCAGCCGCCTGTCTGTCCACCCTCCAACGCCTCATATGCAATCCTGCAAACAACGGATACAAGGGTCAGAACCACCATCTACAACCTAACCCAAAATCTGAACTGGAACAGCATGACCATCTCCACTCATCTCCAGCAAACCTCAAGGTCTTACGCTGTGTCCACACCAAAAGCGTCAAATCGCGCCACATGCCCCCAGCTGGATGCTAGAACATTCGCACCTTGAAGCGTGTACAACGCTTCAAATATTGTATTTTCACGCGCGAACTGGCCTTCAGCCGAGCTGGGGCTACAGTGCAGCTGCCGGTGGATTATGGACCGAGCTGACGGAAGACAGAGTGGATTACGTGTTCGGCCTGGCCTCCGGTAGAGCTGGGACCGCTGCACTGGGGGTTTGGTGAGCTACAGATACAGTCTAGCTACGGCGGAGGGATCCATAAACACACGAGCCTCTCATAAACACCGGCTCCTGCGCCTGAGAACTGACCTGCCCCAGTTTGTGCGAAGGTCAAGCTTCGCCTGCCGAAACACCAACTACATTTCTGAGCAGCTGTCACTGTCTGCGCTCGTAAAAGTTTATAATATATGAGCGACGGGTGCGGACTGCTACCAGGAAACCAGGTGAGGAGGCCGTTTCAAGGCTGAGAGGTGCTTTACAGCAACAACGGCTCTTTTAAGAGCCACCCACAAACCTCTTAAGAGCATTCCTGTCTAAATAGTTTTTTTTTCTGTCTCTGTATAGCAAACTGCTTGTGTCATGTAGCTCGGGTGATTAGTTTATCAGTATTTCCTCCATGTCCTGCTGAGGCTGTGACTCCATGACAGTCACAGAATCACTGAAACTCTGTCCCCTGATTGGTTGACGCGCCGCAATTGAAGCTGGAGTTCAGACTTTTTCAACTTGAGCAGAATTTTTCACGCGCCGCAAACGCCTCATCGAACAAATCCTCGCGCGAATAGGGCAGAAAAGCGTTTTCGCGACGCAGATCTTCTTCTGATTTGAAGCGGGACCCCCTGCCGCGCGTCAACGCGCTCCTCCATTGACATAACATGTACACCTGACTCGCCGCTCGCTTAATTCGCTTTTGGTGTGTACGTACTGTTATTTATTGTTTTTTTCATTGTGTAAAATACCCTCTCTCTTGTTTTCCCCTTATCCTGTCCTATGTGCAAAGTATTCCTGGAGCTTGGACGTAGTCTGCTCCTACTGAGGAAACAAGTCACTGCTCCTTCAGGTGAACCATCTTTTCTACTTCGTTATTTACCAACTGAAACCTTTACATCACACACGAGTTGCATCTGTTAGAGAGAGAGACGGGACTTGAAACCAGAATGGAGCTTTCTATTTTATTTTAGAAATAAAAATGTTTAACCTTCCCTACGATTGTAGGTTGGGTACTAGGTTCAGGTAGTACAGAAACCTGACATACATATGCTCTCTGTGTTTTTTATATTTGAGTATTTGAAAAGAAAATAATGTACCAACTATTAAGTAAGAACTTGCCAGTTCTTCCAACCGAAAGCTGAGGGGGTGATAGTAATAAGAAATGGCATCTCACCTACCCATTCATCCATTGTTTTTTGGATGATCATTAGGTAGTTCACTCTAAAGAAGTCATCAATGCTTTACAGTAGAAAAAAGGGACATACAGTACCAACATCCATGTCCATACATACTCAATCCTAAGGGCAATTTAGAGTTACTATTTACCCTCATATTTATGTTTTTGGCCTAGTAACAGGACAGAACCCACAGATGCCCCGGGAGGGCATGCAAACTAAATACAGAAATGCCAGGGTTTCAACTCAGAACCCTGTTGCTCCTTGGCAACATTGTTTTTTATATTTTTGGTGCTACTCCCATTATCCCTTTCCCATCTTTGTGGAAAAATCATATAAACCAAGCAACTCATTAGAGCCTCCTTATATCCATTGTCTCGGACTTGCTCATATTTTACTGTGTTCAGGATTTAGTTTTGTAGATTCAAATGCATTAATCTGGTGCAGTCAGAACAACATCTCAAAACTAGATCTTCATTCTTCAAGATCTAAAACTGAAATGTATCTTCAGAGGCCTTAAAAAAATTGATTCAGCAAACAGATATCTGTAAACTCTGTCCACCACAATAAAGACTAGTAATGACGATAATGTGTTGGTATTTAAGTGGTAGAAGTTGAGAATTTTGCGAGATATCCTGGTTAATGTCAGGTACTAACACCGCTATCCCACATCAGCTACTCAGAAAGGCAGCACATAGTTCTTTGTACTGAGCAATCAAAGTCTGGAAGAGGTGAGCAGGATCAAACCATTTTTTGGCTTGGGAGGTTTGCTGTTTCGTCTAAATAATGTTTCAACCAAGTACTGTTTGGCTTTTAATTGTCAGTTGTAAAAGCATATACAGTGTAATCAATAAATAGAAAATCTTACATTTTAGGGATTCTAAGATTCTATTTAGGTGTGTCCAATGGCCATCCCTAAAAAAAAACATCTGCAGGCATCCCTTAGTGGATATTGCAGAATTAGAGAGAAGTGGGGGAATAGACATTCAGCAAATATCCGCTAAATTGAGTCAAACACTGGACACCGCTTTGAGGACTAATGCCCCTGAAGGTGGGGTCCCCATCTTAACCACTAAACCACTCAACACCATGACTCGCTCCTTGTTTTAGCCTCCAAATCATTCATCTCTGACATGTTTTGATTGGTCCAAACATTAAATTTGCTGAATTAATGATCACACATATTAAAATAAATTTCTGACTTGTGAGGTGTACGGTTTAGCAATGTTACCCCATTATGTCATAAAGAGGCTCCATAGTGCCTTAGGTGAACATGTCTTTCTTTCACTGCCTCGTAAGACTGAAAGAGGAAGAACAACATAATTGGTCCTTTGACATAATTTGATTATAGTAATGGAAGGATCGACTCGCTTATGGTACATTCCTGATAGATGCTTCCACTTCTTTTTTGCTGGACCACCTCTTACTTGGAGTGCATCCACTACTTTTTATTCAAAATCTTTGGCTGTACAATTTCTATGTTAATCTCCACTTGATCAGACGAGGAGAATCTTTCTCAGGATCACATTTGTACTTGTTGTGAACACAGCTGGCAGGGACATAATGTATTCTGGTACTTCCTTTCTGAGCAGGCTTTGGGAGAAATCCTGTGGTCACCTGTGGTGAGGAAGGCACAGCTAGAACTAGCTGCAGCAACTTTAAGCAAAAACTTGAGACTGAAAACTATGATACAGGTCAAGTTGTCAAAGCTTCATTACATTTTAATGTGGGTGTGGTTCTTTCCTCTTTATTTTCATTATTTATCATAGGTGATTCAGATCTTAAAGCTTTCTTACCAAACAAATGTTATAAAGTTATTAACAACTCTGAGCAGCTGCCTGACAACCGGGAGGGGAAAAGCATAAGCCTTTTTTTTTTTCTTTTTTTTTTTAAAGGAACATGAGAGTTCAAGTTGAGGTCTGAAAGAACAAAGGGCTTTCCAAGAACTGCTCAAGGGATTCTAAGACAAGCTAACAAAATCCATTTGTTGGCTGTGAAAGAGTTTTATGATTAAAACTCTTTCTCTGCAGTTTGAGCCCCGATTTACATGAAGTAACCCAATCACAACTATATTATTTAGAGACATGGGTCAGGTAAAAACAGCTTTATAACCTTAAAATAGAACGTACACAGTTTGCAAATTGGCCTAATGAAAAGACAAATGTTTTTAAACCTGTAATTGTAATGAGATTTAATGGATTTTACCTTTCCCAAAGTATCTGAAACTTAAAGAACACAGACACACTACAGGAATAAAACTTTAATAGCTTAAATGTTCATCAACATTTATGCTGTTACCGGTCATTTGACTGAGAAATTGCTGACCTCTGGGTAAGAATTTTAGTTTAACTTCATGTTGCGTTTAGAGCCCTTTTCAGTGATCAGTGTAGACAAATTTAATATTGAGTCCCTCACCATATTCATAGGTAAGGGACTGGAGGATGTGAGATACAGTGAGCTTATCTAGAAAGTTAAGATGCAGTTTACAAGCAATCATCTTTTTGAACTAAAATGATCTCTGCAACATGATAGGCTAACAACAGGTTAAGCTAATCCTGCATCCAGCTTGCTTGTATTGGGTCTGCTGGATGACGTAAGGGAAGAAAATAGAGGGAGAGGTTGCTCTGAGGTGTGAATGACGGTCCATCTGTGGAAAAACAAAACCCCTCGGAGGAATGCAAAACCTAACAACTGATGACAGGCCATATCCACTCTATAGTAACCAAGGCATCAGTATGCATCACATAGCCTCTCCTTTACTATGTCTCAGCATTAAATGTTTTCTTTCCACGCACCAGAGCAGCATGTTCCCTTCACTGTTTTTATTGGCTGGCTACCAGGATATCTGAAGCTGTCATGAAGAGATAGGCCAATCAGAGCAGCCAGCTCGAGCTCAGGGCTATCAGTGGCGATGTTTACCTAACCCCGTCGATACTGATACCAAAACACTTGTGGGTGTGAGTGTGTTTAGGATCACAGCTCCAGCTTGCTTTGCATTGCTGCATGAATAACAGCGTATCATTGTGTTTTCACGGACCCCAAATATTACATTTTTGTCCAGTTACTCACAGGGGCATGGGCTTGTGTGTTTCTGCTGACAGGATTCCTTCCCTCTTCCCTTTGTTTTCAGAGGGCAGATATGTCAGGCTTTCCTCCTCTCCTTTGTTGTCGTCTTTCTGAGAAAAAGGAAGGCTGACTCTTTAAAGAGGAAAGTTCTGGTCCATATCAATTGGCTTTGGTGCCATTTGACGCATCACAGTTGCGCCAGTAGAAGTCCACAGAAATTCCTCTTTTACAACACACTTTACGTGTTCAACCCTTGTTTCAACTCTCCTCACCATCAGAGGTGGAAAAAGTCCTGGTGGGAGCAGAGCAAGTAATAAATCCGGACCTCTCTGTAACAACTTATGTTCATAAAACCATAGGGGGGAATGCTCAGCCACACAGGATCAAGAACAGTCAGCCATCAATTACTGATTTAACCATATAGGCAAGGGATTACAATGAGAATGCTTTGCAAAGTTTTATAATACAATGTAATATAAAAAAAAGACTTCTACACCTTTACTATTTGAAACAAAGTGGAATGGTTTTGCACTCAGAAGGCTGCTATTGTGTTCCATATGAGTGTAAAGAAGTGTGCTGCAGGCCAAGACATAAATGAGACCATTTCAGACTTATCTAGCCAAAGCCCTAAAGTCAGATTCTGTAAAGCTGTACGCATTACATATTGCCCATCAAGACATCTGTTTTCTATGAATAGTTGAATTTTTTTTAACATGAAAATGGTAAATCAGAAGATGCATATATCAACTTCGATGGAGATTTTTTTGAAACAGAAAAAGACTGGCAAAGGCTCTTAAAGTTGCACATCAATCTTTAAAAGAAATCAGCAGCAACACAAAGAAACTACTGTACACATTGATGGATGTGAAATTGTGAGGTGGAAGACTCAGGGCCGCAGAGAACGTTCATGTTTTTAGGAGCAGGCTCAAGACTCACCTTTTTAACCGAGCTTTTAACTGATTATTATTTATTAATATATGTTTAACTGGTCAGCATGTTTTACCTGATTTAATTTTTAGTTTAGCTTTTAACTGTTTATTTATTATCTGCTTTGCATTTTTATCTTGATTCTATCTTATCATTGTTTTACACTTTATACACTTTATATCTTAACGTATTTTAATCTTCCTCCCAGTTTTTCCTCTCTGGGGGCCCCCTGCATCAGGAGCAGTAATCAGCTGTGGCTGCCTGGGCGCCCCCCGGGTAAAGCTTGGGTGGAGGTGGGGGTACCAGCCCCCCCCCCTCCTCTGGGCGCCCTGGGTTGGTGCCTTGGCTGCTGCTGCTGATCTGCTGCTGACGATGCAGATGGCTCCCATGATGGCGATTCCTGGCTCATCCGTGCTCAGCCTGCTGATTTTGTAGCTTTTAATTTTGTGTGTGTGTGTATGGCTGATGGGTTGGGAGGGGGCTGTAGTCGCGATGATGATTTTATGTTTGGTTTTTGGAGGAATGGGGGGGGGGGGAGTTGTGGGGTCATTTTAAAATCTGTAAAGCACTTTGAAAAACTGTGTTTGAAAAGCGCATTATAAATACAGTTTCATTTGATTTGATTAATGGTGAATTTTTATTCATTACAAAAAAACTCATCTATAGTACTCTAAATACCCATAAACAAAATCATGTGCAAGCAATTGCCTTTTGAAGTCACCATGAAAACAGAGCCCACCTGTGAAACTCAGTCTCCGTATAAATCAGCTGCTCTGTCCACTGTGCTCTATTTGAACATTAATGAACAGTCAGCAATATGAAGGCCAGGAAACACTGCAGGGTGGTCAGGGATTGAGTTGTGGAAAACTTAAATCTTCTGTGGTTCTCTAATTTCTACATTAAACATTGTATTGTAATAACTCTTCTTGTAAAGTGCCTTGAGATGACATCTGTTGTGAAACGGCGCTATATAAATAAACTGAATTGAAATTGAAATTAGGTTATAAGACAATATTCAAAGAACATTTAAACATCTCAACCACCAAATAATGAACATTGTATGGCATAAACATCCACCTAAGCTAACAGGCTGGGCATTAATCAGAGAAGAGGCCAAGACGACCAATTGTAGCTCAGGTGACGCTAAGACCCTATCCAGAGTTTCAAAATTACAGAGGTCCATCCAGGGTTGAAACCATAATCTCAAAATGAGAGGGTTTTTTTTTTTTTTAGAATGAGTGATTAACAATCCTCACAAATTCAATTCAGTCCTCTGTGACTAAAAAACTATTGAAATCACAGTTATATAATGAGTGTGCCTGCTTAGTTATCACTTATCAGCAGTATTAATAGTGGTTAAAAGACATGTGTTAATTATCAGTATTACTATCAACAAAATTAATAGTTAAAAGTCACTATTTGCTCAGCAGAAAGAAATAAATGAGCTCAAATGTCAGTTAATTAACTGTTGGTGTCAATCTGGAAAGTTCTTGATTAAAGGTCTGAGTTCACACACCAGCTCCAGCAAATTAGAACAAATAACAGATAATGATGGTCTATCACCTCTTCAGAATGCACTTCTTCTATTTTTTACAGGTTACAGAGCTCACTGACATTAAATTGCCAGAACAAACATTATAATCGGCTTTGCTAGATTTACTATCAACAAAATATCTGATATGGAGGGAGATGGCTAAAGGGTTCTAATGAATTATGAACAAAAGGCTCAGGGTGGCTAATCCTGGTGGGCTACCTATAAAAATATAGACAAAAGCTATTTTGTAGTGGTAATTAGAGTACTTCTAAAATATATCTATGAAAACCCTGTCATGAGACCTGTCTGGTTTCTCTTAGCTATGCATCTCTTCCTCAGTAATTTCTAATCTCTTCTTACCTGTGAGGACCCTGCATCATCATCTCTGCTGCTGGTCTCTGGTCTCTTCTCTGACTCTGGTATTTACTATTGTGACGTTAAAAATAAATGAACATGTAGAAAGTAAAATTTGGAAATGGAATTAGGATGAGTAGTAGTGACATTACTGTGGAAATTAACCTTGCAGTCCCTTTTATGCAATAGATGTTTTGTCTTCGACACTTATATTCTCTTTCCACCTGTCCAGACCCTCCCTGGCCTGCTTTGTGGAAATTAAGATTTCTTTCAAATGTGAGAAGAAGTAGGCTGAAGTTCTGTACATAAATGAAAGAGTGGTGGGTTTATTCCTAGCAACTACCTAGCAAGGGAAGTTACATAGCTGATATTACTATCATTAACCATCTTAACATGATATATTAACTTCTATTAAACAGTCTTCATTTCACCAATATTACCAGAGTATGACAGCATAACTCAATTTACATCTTATTTGAAACACTGTGCAACATGTTTTGCCTTTTGTTGGACCTGGCTGGTGGTTTGCTGGACGTGCTGCTCTGCTCTGCAGCATCTGTCGGTTAGCAACTGTTGCACCATATGCTTTAGGTGCATTTAAAGACGGGTCGGAAATTAGGCTACTGTACTTTAACGGATTAAACGGCTGTAACGGCAAAAAAAAAAAAAAACAGAGGGCAGCGACACAGAAAAAGTGGATGATGTTTACCACACGTCTGTCAGGCCCACATCCCCTAACCCCATTGCTCCAAGTAAACATCCAAAAGCATTCTTTTAATTATGTTTTCATTAAATACAAAGAAAAAAAATTTAACTTGTCTTGATCTCTGTGCCCTCAATGGTAGATACGGTCTTGGGTAAAAAGCTGCAGAGATCGGCAGGTCATGGCAGTGGCACCATCGTCACACAGAGGGTACAGGGACATGGAAGCATGTACGAGCTAAGAAGATGGCAGATGGAGCTCCATGCAGGGCCTTTCTGGAAGGAAACCTTTTAGTGTCATGTTGTTCAGAAATAGGAGCTAAATGCAGATGGGTGCAGCTCAGAAGGGATTTGATTATAAATAAAACGACAAAGTTACAACTTAGCTTTGGCAGATAAACAGGAGCCAATGGGGAATAATTGGAACGAACAGACAAGCAAGGTGTGACTGAACATGAGATGCTTAAATACAGAGGTTGATCTGTTCAATTCATTTCCCTTTTATTTATATAGCACCATTCTTGCTTCCCTTTGTGTCTCAGAATAACACAGCAAGCAAGCAGTTCCATCACTAACCCTTCAGAAAATTATAGTCTGGTTCAAAGCAGAGAGAGAAAGGAGAGTTTTTCCTCTCCACTGTCACTACATGCTTGCTTAGTATGAGGGATTGCAGAGGAATAGCTGTGATTGGAGTGTGCAAGATCCGGGCTCAACCTCACGTCAATGACTCAACGCAATCTGCTGGGATCTTACATAGAAAACTGTTTAACTGATGGGACTGTTTGTATAATTGTATTGAAATGATTTTTCTTGTAAAGTGTCTTGAGATGATACGTTGTGAATTGGTGTTTAATAAATAAACTGAACTGAATTGATTGAGGAATGACTAAGGAACTGGAATGAAGCCTAATCAGGGTAAACAGACGCAGGTGGGTGAGTGAAAAGAAAGGAGAAATTCAGCTGGGGGAAGAGGCAGAATGGCAAGGAGGAATTAACAGAATAGATGAGAGAGAAAAAAAATGTTGTCAGCCTAAAACAGAAGAGAGAACCAGAGGGAAAATGTGTGATGTGTTGGTAACAAAGAATGGAAGGCAAAAAAGGCAAAAGAAACTCCAACTAAAAGCTCTAATGGATATAACAGGAAGGAGAGGAGGAAAACAACACTGGTTAAATTGTGTGATTTTTATAAAAGCCTGTTGTCTGATTTCCCCCCCCCCCCAAATAGATTATGATTTTTTTCATAGAGAAACTTCTACACTTAAAACTAACAGACACCAGATGCATCTTAGAATAAACTCCTTTTACAGTAAGAACTGTATGTCCACTTAGTGTGACTCAGACTGGACAGCAAAAAAGCAAACTTTAACTGAGCTGATTAGATAGTAAAAGTTCTGCTCTAAACATGTTGTTGTTGATGAAAATGCTTCTTGTTCTTAAAAGTTTCCTGACTGATAAATGTGCACTGCACTCCCTGTTGGTAAATTTGAAAGATTAATCTCTTAAACCCTCTGCAGCTCAAGCTCTCAGAACATCAGACATCTGTTTAGCTTATCTCGTATTTCTCATTTGGCTCTCTGACTCATATGGGCTTCAGGGCATTGTTTAATAAAAGGCTGAGCTCCACCTTGACCCACACAGCTGTGGTGTAGCTTCTCCAAGAGTTGCTATTAATATCAGCTGGCAGCCATTTGGCAGCCGATAGCTGATACTTAGAGGGAGACGAGGCATGATGGGAGGTGCCTGTCTGCCTTTCTGGTGGGAACGGGAAAAATCTCTACATAACCTAATAAAACAGGCTTTTAATATGTTTCACGGTCTGCAGCTTATAGCAGGAATGTCCATTTGCATAGCAGCATTTACAGAAGTGTGGAAGATGCAGCCGTGGTTGAAGCTGATCAGGGCTAACATGAATAGTTTCTGCATTAGCTTTGGTCCTTGGAGACAACTTGTACTTTTTGAATCTGTTGCTACTTTTCAGCAGTCTTGATTTTCTCGGTTAAGTCAGATAGCTGTCTGCTGGGACATGGGTTCTTAATAACAAGCTAAAAGATATATATATATATATATATATATATATATAAACATTTGTACTACCCCTAAAATATAGTTTACAATCCTCGATGTTTGTTAGTGTATTCATCTTTTACTTGGGAGGAGTGATATTTCATGTCATTCTCCTTAATAGGATTCATTAGCTCAGCACATAATGAAAATCCCTGGGGCTGGCGCAGGCTCATTTTCTGAGGTGCAATGCAAA
Source organism: Apricaphanius iberus (assembly GCA_028564705.1). Lineage (NCBI taxonomy): Eukaryota > Metazoa > Chordata > Actinopteri > Cyprinodontiformes > Aphaniidae > Apricaphanius > Apricaphanius iberus. The sequence continues at coordinate 1,949,299 of JAPXFQ010000717.1, read as the reverse complement.
CATTCCAAGTGATTTAGCCAGAGCAAAATTAAATTCCTCAAATGATTCTTGCTCAAGCCGTTCCTTTTTCTTGTTTTTTTGTTCCTTTTTCTTCTTCTTATTCTGGTATGCTCATAAAAGAAAACACTTGGAGATGCAGAAAGAACATTCCTCTATCATGCAATCTGTGTTGAAAGGGGAGTTGTGTTCCGTACTTTCTCAGTACTCTATTCCTGTATTCCTGCAGAGCTGGAGCCAGATGCTGGGGTGGCGTTTCACCGCACCGCGATCCAACCCAAACATCTGCCCGGCAAAAGTCTGAGGCCTTCTCTCTGAGACAAAACACAGGCGTCCTCTGTGCGATACTATTACAAATTATTTCTCTGTCTGATGGGGAATAGTTGTTGCTTCCGGCTGGAAATACATTTGAAGGAACAAGATGTTTCAGCTCACCCAAAAACCCAAACCTGGTGATGTTTTCATTTCGGACCTTCAAAACAGCAGACAAGGAATACATTTTTAGAAGTCATAGGTGAGATAAAAAGATGCATACAGTGGGGCAAAAAAGCATTTAGTCAGCCACCAGTTTTGCAAGTTGTCCCACTTAAAAAGATGGAGGCCTGTAATTTTCATCATAGGTGTACCTCAACTATGAGAGACAAAATGACAAAAAAAACTCCAGAAAATCACATTATCTGATTTTAAATAATGTATTTGCAAGTTATGGTGGAATATCGGCTGCACGGTGGGGCAGTGGTTAGCACTGTTGCCTTGCAGCAAGAAGGTTGTGGGTTTGTATCCCGGCCCAGGGTCTTTCTGCATGGAGTTTTCATGTTCTCCCCATGCGTGGGTTCCCTCCGGGTACTCCGGCTTCCTCCCACAGTCCAAAAACATGACTGTCAGGTTAACTGATCACTGTAAATTGTCCTTAGGTGTGTGTGCGTGCATGGTTGTTTGTCCTGTCTGTCTCAATGTGGCCCTGTGATGGACTGGCGACCTGTCCAGGGTGTACCCCGCCTCTCGCCCGTTGACAGCTGGAGATAGTCACCAGCACCCCCGTGACCCATTAAGGATTAAGCGGTTAAGAAAATGGATGGATGGTGGAATATAAGTATTTGGTCAATAACAAAAGTTAATCTCAATATTTTGTCATATACCCTTTATTGGCAATGACAGAGATAAAATGTTTTCTGTGAGTCTTCAGAACTTTTTCACACACTGTAGCTGGTATTTTGGCCCATTCCTCCATGCAGGTCTCTTCTAAAGCGGTGATGTTTTGGGGCTGTCGCTTTGCAAAACGGACTTTAAACTCCCTCCAAATATTCTGATTGAGGTTTGCACACTGGCTAACCCAATCCAGAACCCTGAAATTCTTTTCACGTAGCCACTCCTTCCTTCCCGGGTGGTGTGCGTGGGATCACTGTCATGCTGAAAGAGCCAGACACGGGTCCTCTCCAATGCCCTCAAAATCTCATACATGGCCCCATTCATTCTTTCCTTAATACGGATCAGTCGTCCTTGTCTGACAAACTTTAGAAAAAGCCCTGGTCATGCAGCATGTTGCTTCAGGATTTTAATCTAAGATGATAGTAATAAAAGCAGCTGATAGTAACCAGTTCCCCCCATGTAGTTCTGGGCTTTTCTTACTCACTGTTCCAAGGATCATGTGTACTCCACAAGGTGAGATATTGCATGGAGGCCCAGGTTGAGGGAGACTGTCAGTGAATCATTTCCCATTAATTGTTTCTGTCTCTCCTCACCAAGTTGCTTGTCTGTTGTATATTGGCTCATCCTAGTCTTGTGCAGGTGTACAATCTTGTCCCTGGCGTCCCTGGACAGCTCTGTGGTCTTGTCCGTGGTACTGTTTGAGGTTGTGGACAGGTGTATTTTATACTGATCATGAGTGCAAACAGGTGCTGTTAATACAGGTAACAAGTGTGGGACAGAAGAGCCTCTTACAGAAGAAGCTAAACGTCTGTGAGAGCCAGAAACCATTCTTTTTGGTAGGTAACCAAATACTTATTTTACACCATGGTTTCAAACAATGTATTTAGAAATCAGAACATGTTTAACTATGAAGAAAATTGAAGGCCTCTCTTATCTTTTTATGTGGGAGACCTTGCACAATTGGTGGCTGACTTTACACTTTTTTGCCTCACTGTATATAAGTGTCTGTCAACCACAATTATGAGCTCTTGCCACTGATTCTTCATTGGATTAAGGGTCTGGACATTAACTAGTCCATTCCAGCACAGGGATTTGCATTAATCCATTTGACTGTAGCACCAGCTGTATGCTTATGGTTGTTGACTTCCTTGTCTTCGCTTTAACCATGGTGCTTCACTTTGGGGAAACTGTATGGTGTTAATTTGTGTCACTCCATCCATAGCATTTTGTTTGTAGGCTCAAAAGTTCTTCTTCTAATTGCTGTACCCCTGTGTTACAAACTTTGAACAGGAATTCGTATGTCTGTCTTTCACTAATGGCTTTTTACTGGACACCATGTAGAGGAGATGTGAGGCAAACAGGACTAACAGTTGTGCTGTAGATCTTTATTTACGCATATCAAAGTTATACACTATCTTGTGTTGGTGCAATGAATAAAATCCCAAGAAAATGCACTGAAGTCTGGGGTTCAAGTATGACAATGTGTGGAAAGGATCAAGGGGAATGAACGCTTAAATGTTTTCTCGCAACGCCTTCCTAAGTGTCCCATAATTTCAATATTTTGCGGTTGTGTTAAAAAGTACAACTTAGGAAAACCATTCAACAGTAACATTTTACCAACCGCTGAGGCGCAGTGGCACCCCTGTACTGAGCAGCCAGAAAGAAAGGAATGTTCTGTTATTAGTGGAAAAGCTCCTGTTATGTGGATTAATCAGCAGCTTTGACTTTGATCTCCGGATTCAGTCTTAGTGACTTTGGAAGGGGAGTTTGAGCCAGCCAACCTTTCAGAGGCGCACACACAGAACAGTACATGCTCATCAGGAGTAGTTTGAAAGCACAGGTAAATCTTTCAAACAATCAAGACAAATCGGTCCAATTTCTCTCTGTTTTCTTAACCAGACTGCATATATGGAACAACCTTAAAAGTATAATCAGTTCATAACAGTGGTTCTTCTTTTAGAAAGTAAATGCAGTGGGAAGCTTTTTGTCAAGCCTTGGGGTTAAGATTAACAGAGTGCCTGAAAAAGATTAACTGCAAAAGGAAAGGTTTGAATGCACTTGTTTTTAAAAACGAAAACCTGCGAGATCCAAGCTCATAATAAGATTTAAGTTTGTAATGTAGATACCCGATTATATCCCAATCCCATGTGGGAGAAATATTATTTGGTGATTAATTTAGATTTCATGATAACTGCCGTGTTGGGAGTAAATGAGGCTTAGAATTTAAGCAACTCCCAGGCTTAGAAGGGGTGGTAAAGTCCAGAGCACCCTGCTGGCAATTGTTTTGTAAACCAGTGATGTGATGAAAATACTCTATTAAGCGGGCATATACAGTTCTGTGAAAAAGAATATGCCCCCGCTAAAGATTTTGCTGTATTTGCTTGGTTTTTTTTTTGTGTTGTTTTTTTGGGTCACACTTAAAAGTTTCAGATCATCAGACAAAGATGGACCAAACACATTAAAAGTCACATGTTCATAGGCTAAAAGATCTCAAAAAGTAAAACATCACTCCTCCAACTGAAGGATTTAAAGAACAGATGAAAAATAAGGTGACTGACATCTATCAGTGTGGAAAGGTTTATAAAACCATTTCTATGGCTTTGGCACTCAAGTGAAACACAATGAGACATCATCCACAAATTAAGAACACAGCACACTGGGAATCCTTCGAGCCAGTCAACATTACTCTAAGTTTGAATTAATGTCTTTGGAAGTCACAAAAACCTTACGGTCAGTGTTCAGGATTTAATTATAAGAAAAAGATTGTGCAGAAATTGCCTCAATGGCAACTTGTAATTTGGTTGAAAGTAAGTAAGTAGTAGGTAAATTCTTAGGTAAGTAGGTTAATTTTTGTTGTATGTTATTATTGCTATCACTTTAGGTATTAAACCAAATCCCAAACCATTTTGCACTTTTAAAGGCCTTCTAAAGATATTCAAAGGCTTAAATTTGAAGTCGTTTTCATATCTCAGTAGAATGCAATTGGGAATTTTTCAAAAAAAGAATCTTGGAGGTCATCCTATGCCACCGTGTTGGAGTTTCGTGGGCTTTTTTTCCACCTGCTGCTCCCTTGCTATGGACACAGGAGCTAACGGCAGTGAGACAATCAGTGTTTGGCAAGTTACAAAAAAAATGTAATTAATTTTATTACTAGTTTCAGCTACACAAATGTTTGCATTATATATTACTGTATCAAAAATGTAACTGAGTTACACTACTTAAAGTTACTTTTGGCAAAATACCTTAAATGCATAACACAATTTTTTTAACACTGCAACCAAACAATTTACATTTTACATAAGTGTGACAGCACAAATACTGTATTTCCAATGCTTTTGTAAAACTCAGTCTCAAGTGCCTTGGCAAGTCCTTTATCTTATGGTAATGTTTGCCAAATCGTATCAAAAGAAGGTGCTGAAAGCTCTCTGTCACAAAGATGGTTGACTAAGTTTAGATTTGTGAGATTGAACAGTCTTTCAGCAGACATTTATGGTAATCATGATCCTCTGATGAACAATCCATTCTGATTCTCTGAATCAGAATGGATTGTTTTCTCTGATTTTGGTTTTGAGCAACAAGAAAATGCACAGCGGATCATCTTCTATGGTATCAAACTTGATTTAGTCCGCTCCATTAGTTACTGAAGTTGTAAAGAGTAATATATTGCTGTATATTTTATAAGTAATGCGTTACATTACTCAGTTACTGAAAAAAGTAATATATGTATTCCTGTAACTCGTTACTTTTTTTAATGCATTATTCCCAACAATGGAGACAATGTGAACTTGACTTAATTTTCTTTTCCATCCAAAACGCTGTATCCTCTGTTAAAGGTTGCAACAGCATTTTCTCATTAGATTCTCACAAAAGCTGAAAGGGCATCCATCTTTTGTGTGGGAATGCAATTATCTTGTGACTGATCTCAGAATTTAAAAGCTTCTGCAATATGTCTCCTAAATGTAAATGCTATGAAGACAACAGCCAACATCATAGAGGCTAGTTCATTGTCAAAATGGGCAGGTTTGGGTTGAAAAGAAAAGGTTAACCTGTTTTGTTGCTTTCTTGCTAAGACCAAATGAAAAAGTTCAGAAAAGCCTAAATAATCACAACGTAAACTGTGTAGATTTCAAGATATCACAGAAACCAAAACAAAGAAAAAATACAGCTCCAACTAATGCATTCCTGTCGAGACTGTAAAATGATCCCAGACAGATAAGGTAGCAGCAGCTGAAATAACCTGCATTTACCATGCTGCCCAGTGGTTCAAAGTACATGCTAGACAATAGGAGAGAAAAATGTGTCACACAATAGGACAAAAGTAGAAACAAACGAGTGCAATCAGACAATTGGCACAAATAAAAGTTATAACATTTTTTAATGCGCAGCACTATCAAAATCCCAATCTGTAGCATCTTCAGTCCACTGAATGAGTTTTTGTTTACTCCGCTTTTCAACAATAAAAGTTTGTATTTCTGATGCTTCGTTGGTTTCTCTTGGACATAAATGTTAAGTGTCCTCTGGACATCTAGAATTCATGTAAAAAAAAAAAAAAAGGAAAAAAAAGTCAAATAGCAATATTTAACTGAGTTTAAAAGTAATAATTATCCTCCCAGTCCTTTAAGAAACGGAGCAAATCCCTTATGCTGCTGAAACTTTGTTTGCTTTGTTTGTATCTCTTGCATGCGTCATTTGAAATATTTGAGACTTTAAATTTACTTTTGTATGGGAATGTTTCAGACTATAGTTGTGAATTAGTCGGGAATTGTTTAGACAATTGTTTTTGCCCTTTTCCTCCTGTTCTGATGCACCTCGGATATCAGGCTCGCTCCTAAAATAATCCTAACGGATATTCCTTCCATGTTTGGTATTGTCCTGAGCATCCTGCTCTGATCGGAAGAACGTTGGCCCGGGACCGCTCCGATCGCATCAAGGATATTCAACACGTTTGACTGTCCTGGCTAGATATCGCAACATCTGTTGTGTGTTGGGTGGATATTTCAAGTGTCGGCTCATTTGACTGCAATCCACAAATGCATAGAAACAGAGATTGGTGGGAAGAAAGTGTTTAACAATGTTTCTCAATGAAAAAATTATGGCATTGCCACCATATACAGTACAGACCAAAAGTTTGGACACACCTTCTCATTCAATGTGTTTTCTTTATTTTCATGACTACATTGTAGATTCTGAATTAAGGGCATCAAAACTATGAATGAACACATGATGTATGGAATTACTGTATGTACTTAAACAAAAAGGGTTAAATAACTGAATACATGTGTTATATTTTAGATTCCTCACAGTAGCCACCCTTTGCTCTGATTACTGCTTTGCATTCTCTTGAGCTTCCAGAAGTTGTCACCCAAAATGGTTTTCCAACAGTCATGAACGAGTTCCCAGAGATGCTTAGTACTTGTTGGCCCTTTTGCCTTCACTCTGCGGTTCAGCTCACCACAAATCATCTCTATTGGGTTCAGGTCTGGTGACTTTGGAGGCCAGGATATTTCACGCTTTTTTGTAAAAGTACTACATAATTCCATATGTGTTCATTCATAGTTTTCATGCCTTTGGTGAGAATCTACACTGTAGTCATGAAAATGTACTGAATGAGAAGGTGTGTCCAAACTTCTGGCCTGTACTGTATATTTGTATAGCAATCACAGTCCCTGTTCCAGCCCCTCTCCTTTATCAAATGCCAAGATTGCACTTTTTTTCACAAGTCCGCAAACTACTGCTAATGCCTCATCCTCAATAACCATATTTATTCACTCCTTGACTTCAGTCACGTTTTATATCATGAGGTTTTGTGAAACTCCCCGTCTGAGCTCAGAATGTTTATGAGTAAAATCAGTTTGTGTGTGATGTCTTGACAATGCAGTGGAGCCGCACACAACAAACTCTGGGACCAAAACACGATTTTTTTTTTCTGCCTTGTGTGCATTCTGAAGCTCTTGGGACAATTTTAAAATCCTGCTGAATGAACCAGGCCTTAGCTGCTTAGAGACTCTTAAAAACGTCCCCTCAAACACTGAAATTGATCTCTTTATAAAAACATATCTTTAAGTGTGTTAACTTAGTATTTAAGAATGATAAGGATTTTATTTGATAGACCAACACAAAGTTGCTACTATTAAGTGGAGGAAAGATGATGCATATTTACAAGAAGAAATCTGAAAAGTCTGATGCGTCAAGACACCAAAGGTTTTGTCCAGTCTTCATGGCAGCATAGCTCAGTACTTGGACTTGATGGACGGCCTCTAAATTGATTTCTAATTTACTTGTGACTGTATGTTTACGCTCGCGTTTCAGCTGGAAGGAAGAGGTGGATCTTGTGATGGGGCCCCTTCTTTAAAAACTATTCATGATGTTTCAAGCTAATTTGACCCACATTCCAGTTGTCACGTGCATGTATTATTTGGAAACAATATAACCAACTGTAATCTCTATATCTGGTGCTTGTGCTCCCCTACCTCTGAAGGCACCCTGAGTATTCCCCCGTATTGCCAATTTAAAATAACACAACCGGCGAAAGGTGAATGACCTCCTCTGTCTCAAAACCTGTAAAGTTTTTTCTTCTCTCGCTCGTCAACTCAAGTCTAACTCCAATGCTTCTGCTCAGCTTACAGTATACCTACAAAAAAGAAAGAAAGCAAGCTTCCCCACAGCACCATCTTGCCATCACTATGTTTTAGGGTGGCACGTTTTTATTAAGGAATCTTTAGCTGTTTGTCACAGTAGCTGCTCTTAATCTAAATCAGAGAATTCAGTTCTGATTTCAACAGTATCGACAATAATTTCTGTGGCACCAATGATCGTTAATCGTTTAAAGTCCTGGGCATCACTGAGCATCTCTGTTTTTCTCAAGCCTGTCAAAATGACGAGAATAAAAGCAATCCTGTACTGGAATTGTTGTTTTATTTTCGCTGAATAAGATATCGTGATGGAAAAGTATTGGTTGACTTTTTAGCCTTGCTTCAACCTTTTTTAACAGCAATGTAAAACACCAACCCAGCCAGGAATTTTCAGGTTTATGTCAAAGTGTTGGAGAGAGGAAATTCAACAAATCCTCTGCCTTGCCTTACATTGTTTAGGTCTTTGCTCACAGTCTCGTTTTCCACTTCAAAGTGCCAAAGTCCACTTATCGTCCTTGGAGTTAATAATTAATGATTAAAAAAATAAATAACATAAAATGTCAAAAACAACTCTCAGACCAACCAGCCACGGACATTTTGTCCACCACACACACAAATGAATCATGCTTCCAGACATACACTGTACAAGAACACACTTTGTATCCTCGGAGAACAACACACAAAGAAGCTCACCGTGTCATAATGACCCGATTCTTATTCCACGAGGCCGCAATCACTTTTGCTTGTGACACAACCATCTGTAAGTAGTGGTGAGGATGTGCTGACCTCCACCGAGACTCTCATTCAATGCCACATCTGGGTTGCCTGACTATTTCCCAACAAAGGTCAGTGGATCTGTTTTATGTAACCGCCACGCTGCTTTATTGTTTTCAAAACACTGCGCTTGTCCATGTGCTTGCTCGGCTGACCCATTTCAGTGGGAAGCATCCGGCTGCTTCTGTTGAGGCCGCTGATGATTGTGTAACTCGCTTCCACGTTACCTGTGAGTGTAAACAGAAGGAGCTGCGGTTGGTCATTGGTGGGCGCCAGGCCTCCACCGTCAGTTTGTGGGCTTTCCTAGAAGGCCTGCTGCCTGTTTTTTAAAAAGATAATAACTAACCAAATAAAATAAAAAAGATCTGCTGTTCTCAAGTGGTAGATGGCATGCTTGCTTTAAAAGCTCCAGTTTTTACCAGCACACATTGCTGGATTTTAGAACCTGTCCTCCTGATTGATACAAAATACTTACATACATTATATTAAACATTCCCATATTACCCCGGTACTATTTTATCTTAATTGGCTACCTGTGGATTTCAGAATCCGATTCAAGGTTCTAGTTCTAACCTAGAGAGCTCTGCATGGTCTGGCTCCTTTATACCTGCGTCCGCTCTTAGCTGTACCCTGTTCTGCGTAAAGCCTTCGTTCTCAGGCCCAGAACCTTCTGGTGGTATCCCACACTTGTCTCTCAGTGAAGGGGGACAGACGTTTCCAGTCTGTAGCCCCCAGACTGTGGAAAAGTCTGTCTCTGCAGCTGCGAACAGCTAACTCTGTTGAGGTTTTTAAAAAGGAAATCAAAACTGTCCTTTTTACTCAAGCGCTTGTGTAGTGATTTGATGTCTTTCTCTATTTCATGTTTTAAATACTGAATGCTTTCAATCTTGACTCGCTGCTTTTTCTCCTTTGTTGTGCAGCGCTTTGTGACCTTGGTCTTTGAAAGGAGCTACAAAAGGAGCTACTAAGACCCTAAACCTTTTTTTTTTCTCACTGTCAGTTAGAACAGTCAGCTTTATTTATTTTTTGTAAATGCCAGAATAATGATATAGCTTTATTTAAATCCCAACATGAACTTGCCAAGTTAATTTCATGGCTTTATAAACCTGTGACAGGTTAATTCCTAAAATGTAAGTTAGTTGGAGGGATTTGGAGGTGTCAAAGATCCAACAATTATATGAATCTATAAATACAATGGGACTAATGTCCAGTCCCTGACAGGGATTGGTTCTGTGACTAAAAGTTAAAATGTTGCTTAGAAGGTGCATGAAAACCCGAAACAAATACAAAATGACCGTGTGAATTTGCTGGCTAAAGTTGTGATTATCCACATGGAAACGATTCAGGGATCAATATGGACTGAAACACCCTACACCCACCCGTCGCACCAAACGTTTGCCCCAAAAATCTCATGGATTTTGAAAACCAACTGCTGACGGGTATGCCCAAGAAGTTCCAGCAAACTCTTGTAAGGAACATGCGGAAAGAGTTAAAAAATATATATTTAGCTCCAGTACTACAGTTAAAGGGTATTTTTACCAAATAAAGTAATGTATATAAACTTGTGAATTTCTGGAAAGTTAAAAACTAAAGTGTCTCTCTTTATGTTACTCTCTCACACATTAACACATTAATAAAAACAGTTATGGTAATCTTACCTGATGTAAAACAAGAAAGGTTTACCTGAATTAATGTCAGCAGCAGATGAAAGAAGGGTGACGCAAAGGTGATGCAGTGTGTAGCTATCTGGCTTAAAGTGAATATAATGCATCAATTCAAGAGGGTGACATTCAGATGGAATTTGTCAGGAAAGTCAAAGTTGAAAACGACTAAGGCTCACTAAGCTGAAACACAGACTAAATCTCCTTGATATAACCCTCTGAGGTTTAAACTTTAGTTACCCAGTTGACTGCACTAACCTCTTTTAGACATGTTGCAACATGCGTGTCTACGTGTGAATGCAGGCATGTGGTCAGCAGTTTTACGTTACTGATTAGAGGTACAGAACAGGTGCAGGGTTTTATCAGCAATCACTGAGCCATAAGCCCTTGTAAGTAAACTTGGTTATGCTTTCATAAAACTCTTTTTAATTAGGGATGTGTCATTGTCACAAGAAACATTTTAGAAATAGCAGCATAACAGAGAATGCTACACACTGATGCAACTTGTCTTTCCCTGATAAAGAACCGCCATAATGAACCCTGCTTGTGGTTGAGATTACAAAGGGTCTAAAATGGCTACAAAATATTTTTTTTGCTTGGTCCATTCAAAAATCACTTTCACCAAAATCAGCGATTAGCTGAATATATAGAATCTCACATTCTCAAATTCGTATCAGTATTGAAAAATGCATGGTTCTCCCTGGAAAAAAAGATGTCTTCTTGAAGGCAACATATTTTGCTCCAAAATCTCTTTGCAACTTTCAGCATTAATGGTGTCATTACAGAAGTGCACGTTTTTTGGTCTGGAGCATACGGCATCCATTTCTCCCCCAAAAAATACCTGAAATACTGACTCATCTGACCACAGTACAAGTTTCCACTGTGTGATTGTTCATCCCAGGGCACTGATACAACCGACGGTGCTACTGGACACTTAATATAGGGCTTCCTTTTGGCACAATACAGTTTTAACTGGCATTTATGGATGTAACTACACATTTTGGTACTTACAGGTTTGCCAAAGTAGCCATGAGCCCATGTGGTGATATCGCTTATAGATGAAAAATGATTCCTGACGCAGTGCTGCCTGAGGGATCGGAGAGCATGGTTGTTCTGCTTAGGCTTGTGCTCTTGTCCTTTACGCACTGAAATTCATCCTGATTCCTTGAATCTTTTAATGATGTTGTGCACTATTGAAGGTGAAATATCCAAATATCTGACTATCTTTCTTTGAGGAACTTTAGCAAACTTGTAATCGTAGGCTCTTTAAGGACTAGACCTTTCTTGGATGCTGCTTTTGTACCAAATCATAATTACAATCAACCCTGACATTACCTGTTTCAAATCACATATTTATTCAACCAATTTACCTGATAACTAGCCCTAAATTTCTCTGATGTCCACCTTTTTTGGAACATGTTACAGGTGTGAATAGTAGAAAAGGATGTATTTTTACAAATGAAATGAAGTTGATCGGACAAAACATGAAATATTTTGTGTTCCCATTGTCTGAAAAGTTAAATCTAGAAATGACGACTATTTATTTGCGTTTTCCGTACCGTCCAAACTCTTTCTGATTTTGGGTTGTAAAAAATAAATAATAAAACCTCTGGTAGCCTAGCTTAGCTGGAGATAAAATAATGTGTGCTACAGTATAAAGTGTATGGAAAGGTAATGCTGGAATGTTCCTTGCTCAAAGTAACTTAAGACAGACACAGCATAGCAACAAATCGCTATGGTTTATGGTTGACTTTTTAAGAGGTTTTCATCAGTAAAACCCAAAAGTAAAATGAACGTATCACTGTTTCTGTTATTGCATACTCAATGTCCATCCCTAACTACATGTGCTTAAATGTGCAGCCACTAATCACCTTTAACCTTTGAAAGCTCAGTTTCCTAACCATATAAACCCTCTTATCTTAAACTCTTTCAGACTCAACTGCGGACCGGTTGAGTTTGCTGATTGTTCTATCAAACATTTCCTTCTGTGAGGGAAGATAGTCTCCACAAGTCGCCATGAACACATTGCAAAAGCAAGTCCACTTTAACCTAAAAAAAGACCAAGACACAGGGCTTGAAAGGCTTAATTAGTCTGATAAGAAATTGTGATCTTTACTTCAATGGCTGCAACTGTGAGAGAATTGCAACAGATGTCAGAAATGTTCTGCCAAGTTCCGTAGCTGAGTACAAGAACACCCGTGTGATTTTGAGGTCCAAATGTGCTGGTTTTGTAAACAAAGGCCTTAACCGCCTTTACCTTTGACCTATTTACAGGGTGGCTTTGGGTCATACGTGTGTACATGTAGGTCCGATTTTTTTTTTTTTTTTTTTTTTGGCAGGCGTCCTTATCTTACATTGAATGTATCTGCTTTGGTTGGAGATTAAAGTATTGTCACTCTTTTGGCTGTGTGCTGAAGGACACGTCATTACGTGTCCATAAACTTCTAACTCTGAAAAACAAGTTTGTTATTGCATTTAAAAAATAGCAACTTTCAAATAAACTATCCTTCCAAAATATTTGCTGTCAGACATGAACAAAGATTCCAAGTATAAAAATAGTAAGGCAAGGGGTTTAGTAAATATGTAAGCTAATAAAACCAATGTTTTTAGACAGCTAAAAGATTAACTATTTGAAAGGAAGGGCCTATAAAAAGTATTTGACTAACTGCCTTTTAAGGACGTTGTGCTTTCAAAATTTCACTAAAATGACTTTAAAATCTCTGTAAATTAATTCTTTATAGAAATAATTTCTCCTACAAATATAAAAAAAAATGTTTGAAACAAACAGTCAACTGGAAGACCATAAAAAAATCTGACACAGGATCAAATTGGTTGTCCATCAAGACACTACAGTTTAAAAAGAATAACCTAACCCAGCGGTGTTCAGCTCCAGTCCTCAAGGACACATTGTCCTGCCAGATTTAGATTTGTCACTGCTCCAACAAAGCGGATTCAAATGTTCCAACAACCTCCTCAGCATGGCAATGTTCTACAAAGGCCTGCCAATGAGCCATCATTTGATTCAGGTGCGATGACCCAGGGAAAGAATTAAAACTTGCTGGATAGCAGCCCTGTGATGTACTGGCGACCTGTCCAGGGTGTACCCCGCCTCTCGCCCGTTGACAGCTGGAGATAGGCACCAGCCCCCCCACGACCCCTTGAGGAATAAGCGGTTCAGAAAATGGATGGATGGATGGATGGATGGATGGATAGCAGCCCTTGAAGATCAACTTTGGGCACCCCGGCCCTTATCAATAATAATTACCAGCCTGTTTCAGTCTAAGCGTTGTTTTCAATAAACTGCATGTTTCGTCTCACTGCGATTTGTTCTTGTTGCATGTTGAAGCTCTAATTAGAACTTTGTTAAGATCCGACTATGCAAAATATGAGGGTTTTTTTCTTCAATTTTTTTAAGTGGTCTTAAACTTTTGAATGGGACTGTATATATAACAGCAGTGCTATAAATGGCATGCATTTGTTTAGCACATTTTCAGTAAGGACCATAAAGAGCATTACACTACATTCAGTCATTCATACATTGACATGCTGAGGACGGTAAGCTACACTGTATCCACGGCTGTCCTGGGGAACACCGACAGAATCAAGGGTGCTTTGCAGGACAAATTCCTACCACCTTAGCCATGGTCGGCAATATTACAAATGGGTGTTTTTTCTCGTCAGCAGCCAGGTTACACATTTACATTGGTTAATCAAAAAATGGAAATGAGTCATCATTAATTATACTCTCCTGGCCTTAGAAGATTGACTTGTGTAAGAGTAAGTCAATTTTTTCTCTCTAACAGATTTATTTCAACTCTTAAAATGTGCAAGATTAAAATATATAAACTATGAAAACATTTGATTTACAATTATCTAATTTTAAAGAGGCTTTTTTTGTATGCTGTAAGCCTTGGATCAGATCTGTAGTGTTCATTGCAAGTGAGTTTCTGTCTCTGCAAGCAGAGTTGCCAATAACTGAAACAAGGAAAGAGTTTTAGCCAGTATAAACTGAACTCACAGCTGGTTCTGGTACAAGACACATTCTTCACAGTCCTACACTAATTTCAACTGTAACTACTATTTTGTAACAGGTGACTTTTAAAGCATCCAGACCCTAAATGATTGTGTTGAGCAAAACCGTAGGTGGATGTCCCATAACTTTCACCAACTAAACAGATATAAAACGGAAGTGAGGAGCAATAAAGAGTGAATGCTAAGCTACAGTTAATGCAGCTAGAAACTACTAATCAGACCGAAATCTAGGTTTAATAATGGACTCAGAACTGAACTATCAGTGTCACATAAAAGCATTAGCAAGGTCATACTTTTACCACCTGAGGAACATTTCTAGGATTAATGGACTAACGTCCCCAATGGAAAACTAGAAAAACTAATCAATTTGTTTATTTTAGTCAGCTCAATTACTACAACAGCGTCCTCACAGGTCTGCCTAAAAAGTCAGACACCTGCAACTGATCCAGAACGCTGCTGCTTGCGTAAAGCGCATCACCCTAGTTCTAAAGTCCTTACACTGGCTTCTTGTAATTCAAAGAATAGACTTCAAAATATTTTTACTAGTTTATAAATAATTGAATGGCTTGGCTCCAAACTATGTTAAAGAACTGCCGTCACTGCACAAACAACCCAGACCACTCAGGTCCTCTAACTCTAACCAATGAATCATCCTAATCAGAACCAAACTTGGAGAAGCTGTTTTGAGTAGCGATGCTTATCAGAAACAAACTTCCTGACGACTACAAAGCTGCTGAAATGCTGATAAGCTTTAAATCGAACCTAAAGCCTCATCTTTTTAGACCTGCCTTTGAGTAAACTCAGTCAACAAAAATATAAACGCAACACCTTTGTTTCTGCTCCCATTTTTCATGAGATGGACTTAAAGATCTAAAATTTATTCCAGATACACAATATTACTATTTCTCTCAAACATTGTTCACAAATCAGTCTAAATGTGTGATAGTGAGCACTTCTGCTTTGCTGAGATAATCCATCCCACCTCACAGGTGTGCCATATCAAGATGCTGATCTGACATCATGATTAGTGCACAGGTGTACCTTATACTGCCAACAATAAAAGGCCGCCCTGGAATGTATGGAACTGGTATACGCTGCTGTATACGCCGGTCAAGCACATCCCAAACATGCTCAATGGGTGACATGTCTGGTGAGTATTCTGGCCATGCAAGAACTGGGACATTTTCAGCTTCCAAGAATTGTGTACAGATCCTTTCAACATGGGGCTGTGCATTATCTTGCTGAAACATGAGGTTATGTTCATGGATGTATGGCACAACAATGGGCCTCAGGATCTCATCACGGTACCTCTGTGCATTCAAAATGCCATCAATAAAATGCACCTGTGTTCTTCGTCCATAAAAGATGCCTGCCTATACCATAACCCCACCACCACCATCGGCCACTCGATCCACAATATTGACATCAGCGCTCACCCACACGACGCCACACACGCTGTCTGCCATCTGCCCTGAACAACGTAAACCGAGATTCATACGTGAAGAGAACGTGCCAACGTGCGACGCGCTGGAGTCAGGTCAAGACACCGATGAGGACGAGCATGCAGTTGAGCTTCCCTGAGATGGTTTCTGACAGTTTGTGCAGAAATTCTTTGGTTATGCAAACCAATTGTTTCAGCAGCTGTCTGAGTGGCTGGTCTCAGACGATCTTGGAGGTGAACCTGCTGGATGTGGAGGTCCTGGGCTAGTGTGGTTACACGTGGTCTGCAGTTGTGAGGCCGGTTGGATGTACTGCCATATTCTCTGAAACGCCTTTGGAGACGGCTTACGGTGGAGAAATGAACATTCAATGCACGAGCAACAGATCTGGTTGACATTCCTGCTGTCAGCATGCCAATTGCACGCTCTCTCAATGCTTGTGGCATCTGTGGCATTTTGCTGTGAGAAAACTGCACATTCCAGGGTGGCCTTTTATTGTGGGCAGTATAAGGTACACCTGTGCACTAATCATGATGTCAGATCAGCATCTTGATGTGGCACACCTGTGAGGTGGGATGGATTATCTCAGCACAGCAGAAGTGCTCACTGTCACACATTTAGACTGATTTGTGATTGAGAGAAATAGTAATATTGTGTATCTGGAATGAATTTTAGATCTTTAAGTCCATCTCATGAAAAATGGGATCAGAAACAAAGGTGTTGTGTTTATATTTTTGTTGAGTGTAGTATAACACTTAATTGCTGTTTACTTTCTCTAATATTGTATTTGTCTTTTCTTTTCCAGTTTTATTCTTGATTGCTGTTTTTACTCTCCATGCTTTTAAATGTTTATTTCTTTACCACCAAATCATGTAAAGCACCTTGAATTACCTTGTTGAAAGTGAGCCATACCAATAAAAATGTTCTTGCCTTAGTATGGAGAAGCCATGCTTAATGTTTTGCCACTCAGGTATATGTGTGCGCTACGTAGTTGTGTGACGTGGGGACATAACCCACTGACCGTGTGAAAGAGAAAGAGGCGGATCTTTCACTCTGGTCGTGTGCGCATGCGCGTGAGGGGCGAGCCCGTGGAGAGTCAGCTGGTCGAAGCGAAAGGGGAGGGAGCTTGCTCGGTTAGGGGCTGAACGTGGTGTATGCTGATGCGCGTGCGCGTGAGTGAGTAAGAGAAAGAGTGAGCGTGTGTACGTGCGGTTTTTTGCGTGCGCAAGGACAGCGCTTCGGGGGACAAGGTGAACACGGCGGCGGACAGAGTTTTTTTTTTGGGGGGGGGAGGTGGGAAAGCATTTTGTGCCGAGATTCAGACGAGGAAAGTTGAAGCGTTAACCGGTCGGTCGCTGATACGTCGCCCGTCCCCGGACACGAGCTTGAACTGCGTGCCGTCCTTTCATAACCGTAAGCACTCTGTGTATATGTTTGGGAGTACATTTTAGGAGCGCATATTCTTAAAACTCCGTGGCAACCATTCTTCTCGCTCATGTAGGGGGGTTTGCAGTGGATTTGTAGGCGTGTTTACTGACGGTTGTGGTAGTTTTTGTTATGCAAAGAAATGCATATACTTTTTGGTCATCCTTAAAAGTGTGATATTACCTTTAGTTTAAATGCTGAAGAGCCGGGCGATTTCCTACAAGTTACCTGTGTGACCATAAAAGGTTCAAGAAATATTAGAAGCAATTTGCACTCTTTAAATCTGTCACAATGTTGTATCAGTGTAAGTGGAGCGATAGTTTTATCTGCAACGCATTTTCCTAAACTAATGTCACGCATTTGTTTGTAGCAGCAGTATGTTAAGGAGCTACTCCATGCAGAACGAGCCAACTCTGAGTTGATCATTTCTCATAGATTTGAGTTTATGTCGTCAAATCTTGGTTTGCTGTGGAACATCCGTCTTCCTTCCCTGCTGTTGCCTAAAGACCACATGTAAGACTGTCATCCTTTGTGCAAATTTAGGTAGAATTACACCCAATTTGAAGGACCGAGTGTGGCATTATAAAGTTGCTTCATGTCCCAGTAGTATCACTAGTAAGGCTGATTTATTTCCTTTCTCGGCAGGAGGAGCCACAAATGTCACTAAATGTCAAGCGCTTGCAGCTTTGGCTAAGCTTTCAGGCTTATTAGGCTTGCACATACAATCAGCAGGGCTTGCCCTTTTGGCCAGCTATTTGATTGGTGTGAGCAGCCTGATCCTGTGCAGGAAGAACATGTGAGACTCAAAACTGGACAGAAGTTAAAGAGGAAGGGGAGGGATGCAATTATCAGGAATGGAGAGGGGGTCTTTTTTCAGTGTGTGTATCCAACTGCGCACACACATTTGGACACGCATTCTCAGTCAACGAGAGCGACCTAAAGATAGCCGAGACCCTGTGGAAACAGTAATTAGTGGGGTGAAAGGCGGAGGAGGAGGTGGTGCTGGTGGAAGAGTTATTGTTTGAACCATCTGATATCTGTTATATAATGACCTGACCTGTAAAACAGAGGAGCACTGAGAGGAAAAGTGTAGGGAAATCAGTCATAGTTGGTTAGAGAGAGATGCAAAGTTTTTGCTGCACGTTGTTGAAGCGTATAGATGATCTGGTTTCAGTAAAGTTGGCATTAAAAGCCCAAAGATCCTTTTTGATGTGATCAGAGCTTTCTGGGAACCCGACCAGGCGGATGGGGAGGTTTTTACAGCAGGTATTGGAGTGGATTTTTACCGTGATTCAGGTTTTTTCTAACAGGGGATTCTCAAACAGTTATAGGCCTGAGCTGGTATGAGATTCTCCAGTTTTTATAACCCTTAATATTAGGGATGCACAGATACCGATGCTGGAATCGGGGCCGATGCTGTTCTTACGTGCTCCATCGATATCGGACAACACAAACCGATACTTAAAATGTGTAAACTCTGCAATAATTTCAGAGAAGATGGTTATTTTTTTTCACTTGTAATTTTGGTTTTGTTGTCATTTTTATCGTTTTATTGAAAATCTAAATTGGTATCGTATCGGTTTGAAAAAATTGGTGTCGTTGCATCCCTGCTTAAAATTAAATGTGTAACATAATTCAATTTCTTTTTAAACACAAACATAGAACTTACTCTTATAACTCTTATAAGTAGAGGTAAGCAAAAACAGAAGGTAAACGCCACCTAATGTTACAGTACCAGTAACTTCACAGTAACAGTATTCTGATGCAGTATGTTTTAACTTTTTGTTGGTTTTTTTAGGTGTTTTTGCATGTTCACACATGTAAATGAGCAAAGTTGGATGGTTAATTAGTCAGGCTGTCTGCTCAGGTAGCCTGCCTTTTGGAAATTCCAAGCAGCTAAACCTTTTCTTTATTATTTTTTTGTAAGCACAAAAAAAGTGTAGACCTGCAGTCCACCACGACCGGCTTACTCTTGCATCCCATTAATTCAAATCAAAAATACTTTCTTGATCCTACAGAGAAATGAACACGTTTTTTAATCGTATGAACAACGCGATGGACAGTATTTTTATTTTTTTTGCTTTTAAGACCGAAACATTTTAAACATTGACCCATCCTTGTCCAGTATGCACAGCAACCTGTGGGACAGGATGAAAGCTTGTCATATTTAGGGGACTGGAATGATATGTTGGAGAGTAGTGTAGCTCTTGAAGAGGATTTAATGCAGACTGAAATCGGATTTTTGAGACTCTTAATAAATAAGAGAGATTTCTTTAAGCGTTTGATGGTTTTAATATTATTTGAATTAATCGTACAGGAGGACCGCAACACAACGCAGTGAATGTGGAATACTGCCTTTTCTCGGTCTTACAACAACAAGCGTATATTATTTCTAGCAATCTTGGTCTATCTATTCTATTCGATAAAGTACAACACATATTCAAGATGAATAACAGAGACTTTGTGGCGCCTTTCTCTTAGATTAGAAAGCTGAGAACTTTGTGTATCTTTAAGGATGCCTGGTTGGAAAACCCTCTCCATGGTAACACTGGATGTGGATTATAATTAACAAAAACTCTCTGTCCCTGTCCGGGGTACAAATGTCACTTAATAAGACTAGTCATTCAAACTGATACTACAACATTAAGTAAACCAGGTCACAGTTGATTACAAAGTACAGAAAGTACATAACATTAAATTCTTCCCATCACACCGACCATGGGTGAATCCACCTAAATACACACAAATGCACATCTTATAGCGGGAGAACTTATTTTTCAAGTGGCTTCAGAAAAACTTCCCCCCTCCTACTTCTTCAACAGGCTGCAGGTGGCCAGTGGTCATGTGTTGCAAGCTTTGGAGAAGGTTTCTCATTTAGCCCCGGGCTTTGTTTGAGGACTGACTTGTGTGTGTGTGTGTTGAACACAATGGCTGTGTTTACACAAGCCTCACTGTGTACGTCCATGTCCATGCATTCAGAAATCACGCGCACGTACAGGCTTTTCTTTCTTCTTTAGGTTAGAGATGAGTGAAGGCTTCTAGAAACTAAATACCAGTTTTGAAAAGTTGTCCTCCCAACATCCGTATGGCCGGCAGGTTTAGAAAAGTTTTTTGACATCTTTCCATCTGGAGTTTTTACTTTTTTTATTCCTTCCACTCTAATCATTATCCTGTCAGCTTAGGCTTGCTTTGTCTCATTTATGTGCTGTGCTCCTCCTCCATGTGCAGGGTGCTTGGTGAGACCAGAGAGTTCCCTGCAAGAGGGAGCACAAGGCAAACATCATGGCTCTCGCAGGAGGCCCTGACTACTTTCTACGTCACTCGAACTACCAGGTAAATATTTTCTGAGCTTTGTGTCTGTTTGCATGTCAGTGGTGCAGATCATGATTTGATGCGTTGAAGCGGTGTGACTCAAAAGTTCAGTCTCCTCGAACTAGCCTATGTTTTGGTTCAGAGCTCCACAATATTTATGTGGTTGCAACATTGATTTGATCTTTTTTAAAGTTTTCTACTTCTACACGAATAATGACCTATTAAATTTCAGCCAGCAACATGGTGCTCTGATTTACCTAATATTTTCTAGGTAATTACTTTATGTTTGCATGCTTACGGTCAGTTTTTCTTTTCTTTTTTTTTTTGGCTATTTTTTTGTTGTATTTTTTCTCTGCTTAAGCTTGTCATCAATTATATAAATGTAATAGGTACATTAGTAACATTTAAAAGCTTGGAGAAAAACTAAAGATGTACCAGTTAGCAGTCAGAATTGTCCTTTTTTATGGACTTGAACTAATGATTTCCAGAAAAACTTTTTGTATTAATTACATTTAACAAAACTAGAAAATAGAATGTTCTTCTTTTTCCTTTGTCTCTCAATGCAAATCTCACCTACTCCTAAATCTGAACAAGTTAAAAATCTGAAATTGCAGCAAAGATCTCAAAGAAATTTTTTTTTCCAACCTTTGGATTTTTAACTAAGAACACTGGTTAAGGATTCCACCCCGCCCCCCTCGTTTTTATATCATGTCATAAAAGTATCTCCACAACATCTGAAGAAAAGCCTTTGCAAAGGTGTTGCTCATAGGACAGCCGAAAAATCCACACGAGCATGGATTTTTGTTGTGACGGCACGGTAAAAGAGGGCAATAAAGCTCCTGTATCGGCAAAAGTGAAAGATGAAACCCATCGGACGGAGTAAAGTAACGTTGGAATGACTCCAATTCTGACTTAATTATGAATAAATGCAGGAAACTTTCTAACATGGAATATTTTTATTTTACCGCACATAAAACCAGAGGAAAACAATGTTAGTTGATGGTATTATGGGATGATATGTATTTGTCGTAATTTTGTCAGAATTACGAAATGAGAATAAATGGCTGCTTTCTCTAAGCCTAAGTGACTTGGTGAAACCTTCTTTCAGACAGGACATAAATTTTCACTTTGAGCCTCTGTTGGAGATTGGTGAGTATTTAACAGCTCTGAAGCAGTCGAAGTAGATATAGCAGTACTAGCTTGTTCTAACATTAATTAATCAGCGGTCTGTTAGACAAAAGACTTTTAGAAGTGGGTTGACTACAATTTTTTTTTTAAATTACAGTCTCAAGAATGAGCCTTTTAATGTAATTGCTGCAGTTTCCCCACTTATTTTAGTACACAGCTTTAAAGCCTAAAGAATTGTTCAGCAAATACAGACAAGGCTCAACCTAAATGGACTCACATTACAGGTTTTGAGACCAGATGCACTCATTCCGGTACCAAACACCAAATAAGTTATTATGTTTTGCAATAACAATGGCTTTCACTTAAAAATACTAAGAATCTCTGTGATATATATATATATATATATTATATATATATATGAGGTTGTCATGGTTCAGCCTTAAGACAAAATACCAGTTTACCACAATGTTTCCATGAATTTAACCTTATTTGCATAACCTTATTTAGAGATAAATATTTATTTTTATTGCTGATTAAATGATCTATTATTGTGTGTCTATTAGTGACTGCAATCCCCTTTAGAGTAAGGTATTTTTAAGTGCCTGTTATGAAAGATATTGTAATTTTTGTTCTCTATAGCCTGTACAAGAATGCTCGGCTGTTTAAAGAATTAGTGGGGCATCTGCAGTCTGCCGTTTCAACAGAAACCTGTTTGATCCTGGTAGATGCTGCTTGAATAAGTTTCATATTTAAGTTACAAACTACATACACTATACTGTTCTTAGTTTCAAAAAATGCAACTATGTTGAACAATTAAACAGATTTTTAAATTATTTGTGATTCGATTCTTAGAATTTTTATAGGAATCCATTCATAATCGATTGTTTTTTTTGTTTTGTTTTTGTAAACACAGCACTATTCTGCAAGCCTCTCTTGGTGTCTGTGTGTGTGTAGTGGCAGGTTGCTTTGCTTCCAGGTTGGGGACTTTCACCCCAGTTGGGTGAAATATGGCGCGTCTACAACACAGCAGACCCACTTCCAGTGTCTAACTCATGCAGAATGAGCACTTTGTTTCTCCGCTCAGATTTTCTCCTCTCCAACTCTCCAGTAACCCAAAGAATTTGGCTGATCAGCATTGTAGAGCTCTATAAATAGAACTCCTTAACAAACATTAACAGGCCGTGGACTTTGTTTTGTGACAGGCTTGGGATTGACGTGACGTCTTACTGAGACTGAGGGGATGAAGGAGGTGACGTAACATCAGCTGCTTTATTCCTCTGGGTGGAAGGTGCAAACATGAAGCCTCCTGCTAACACAGCCGTGGGACTGCAAAGCTCCTGTTGAGTTGACATTAATGCGCTCATGACACCGATACAGAAAACGACATACAATTATACAATATGCATCTTATGTAACACTTTGGCTGGTCCAGATCAATTAATAACGCAATTCTACCGTAATGACAGCAAGCCAGTTTGTTTTCAGGCCCCTCTTTCCACCAGCACCACCACCATGTTGCCATGAGGTCATTGGCGGTATGGCTGCCAATTACAGCTGCTGTGGGCTCCTCTCCCGTTCCGGAGCGTTCGCAGTAGGCAGCCAGTCCTCATGCTGCATAATAAGCTTGCAATGTTTATCCCGTATCTTGCCTCTTCATGGACCTCAGCCTTGTCGTGAACTAACACTTTCATTGAAGGACGTTCACTTAACCCTTGTGGATATAAGAATACAGTTTTTGTCACCTATGTGAGGCCACAAGTAGTGAGTCGCACATTGTGTTTCTTTAGAGGGTGGTTTGACAAAGGCGCTTGCTGTGTCTACAGTTATGATTGTGTCCTTGATTTCGGCATACACCATTTGGAATCACAAGACTTTAGCTTTCCAATTATCCGTATTATATATGTATAGGTTGGTCAGTATGATCGGTGGATATAAACTCGGAAGTATGGCTCCGCCCATGAGGCATAGGAATGTGAAGGGGTAACAAATCTGGAAAAATCACTACTGATCAGTTGTTCTGTATTGAT
Source organism: Apricaphanius iberus (assembly GCA_028564705.1). Taxonomy (NCBI): domain Eukaryota; kingdom Metazoa; phylum Chordata; class Actinopteri; order Cyprinodontiformes; family Aphaniidae; genus Apricaphanius; species Apricaphanius iberus. Next base: position 1,925,723 of record JAPXFQ010000717.1, on the reverse strand, counting down.
CCAGCATGTCATTATTCTCAAATAAGACCGAGTGATTGATCTAGATCGTGTCATCTAGATCTACTGTAGATCTAGATGACACGTAATCTACTTTATTTAGTGGATCTCTATTTTTTTGGTGTTTATTACATTTATTATTTTCATAGTATATTTTCCAAATGACAGATATTGATGATGAATTGTGTCACTCTAGCTTACCTTAAAGTTAACTGACCAGAGCCTTGATGCATCAGTCGGGCCCACTTGTCTCCGGTTTGACGCATCGTCTTGATGAACCGGATCTTTTGGAAACATAAACGGGTTTAAGCCTGCTTCTCTGGTGTTGGAACAATATCCTGCTACATAACGTTTTGACATAGCGTCAATAATGAAGATCAAATTTTGTAAAAAGATGGAGAAACAAACTGTCCCAAAAGTTGGATTTCTCTCAGACGGCGTACTACCGATCAAGTCACTTCTGCTTCAATTCCTGGGGTCATAAATAGTTGATTATCAATGCTGCACTAAATTGTGAGCCATTCTCTACACACATACACACCTCTGCAAAAAGTTTATTTTATTTCTGGTATGTTGTGATATGATTTTTAATGAACTATACATGAAAAATTGTGTCATGAGCACTTTAACTTGGATTGGTTCTCTGTAGCTTTGCACTACTTCGACTGCAGTGACTAGCCAATTGAGTCTCCACAGAAAACATTCCTCCATCCAACATGTAGTGCAGAAAAGAACAGATGTAGGTAGTTAAACAGGAGGAAGCTGTCTTTAACGTCGCCTTGTGCACTTGTGTGAAGTTTGCCAGCAGAGATCGGACTGCATGCCCCCAGTAGAGTTTTCTCTGGGTTTAGTTTGTATAGATAAGCAGCAAATGAGCGATTCCTCTGTGAACTTGCATAATGCTATACATAACACCGTGGATGTTTGGGAATCTGGGCACCGTTCCGCTCCCATCTCCTGTGTGTGTCCAACTCAGTGAGAGCTTTGGATCAGTGCAAGAAATGTAACAGACTTTGTCGGCTATAAAGCTTTCTTTCTTTCTTTGCAAATCCACCTTTTTGTGCAGAAGTTACATTTTGTAAGCGTGTATTTCGTCCTAAACATTTTCTAAGACTTGCAGTTTAGTTGAGTTGTGGCTTTAGCTGTTCAGAAAAGACTGGAAACGAAGAGGAAAGGCTTAACAATTTAAGTTATGGGTTCCCCAAGGAGCCTTGAATTTTGTGATACTTCAGAGTCTGAAGAAGAATGAGACATATCTTTATTGTAAGATTCCATCTGTTTAAATGTATCCTCTTCCTTTCGTCCTTTTCCTTCCTTCCTTCCTTCCTTCCTTCCTTCCGTCCGTGGAGAATACCTGACCATCATTGACTATTAATTGAAGCAGCAGTCTGTAATAAAGTAGAAAGAGTAGATCCATCATTTTTTTTGTCCCACTGAGGGGAAATTCAGGGGAAACTGCAACAACCTGACTGGTATTTAAGCATTTCATCACAGGAGAAAACAGAATTAAGAATAATATGCGGTTATGAAAAATAAAAATGGCATACTCAGATTTGAAGACTTTGCAACTGAGCAGCATACTGTAAAAAGGAAAAGGATGAGCATGTGTTAAAAATATAAACTATACAGAGTTGTGCAAATAAAAGCAGCAGAAATGTTGTTTAAAATGAGAAAAGCAGTGCAAATTGGAGCAGAGATGTAAACAGAGAGCACCAAAGTTTCATTTTTGTTTTGTTCAATTCAAAAAGACTTTATTAATTCCAAAGGGAAATTAAATGTAATTTGTTGATTGTCATTAAAAACTACAAGCCAATGAGGCCGCTATCATTTCTGTCACTATCATTGTAGTTGTAAAACTACGGTTTTACAACTACAATCTATCCCTCAGTGTGGTTGTGGTAAAAAAAAAATTGGTGTAAACGAATTTTAAAAAAAAACTAAAATACACCTATTAAATTTTGTAATTGTCAGGACAGTTATTGCTGTTTAGGTAAAGCCCAGAGGGGAGACCATGAAACCACTTCAGTGCTGTTTCATGGGGTCCTTCAAAACTGTAGTCAGTGAAAATGCATCAGAATTCATTGTGAAGGTTTACAAAGAATGCAACCAATTAGAACTGACTCTTTTACTGCAACAGTGTTTCGAGTTAAATGGTCTGTTTTTTTTTGGGAGTTGCTTGTAGCTAGATGGTAACAGTAGTGCTACTGATAACTCCTGCCTGACCCAGAATGCTGGTCTTCCTCAAACCCCATACACTTCACACAGTTAATGCCTTGTGCCCTGGTGTAGGCAGACTTTGGGTCATGGCTGATCCATGACTGGGCAGTATTATCAGAAACCCTCAACTTTAGTGTATTTTTTTTGTTTAAATTTTTTTTTTTTTTTTTTCCTATTTTCTAAGATCTTGATCTACGTTCACAGGATACACAGTTGAAATTAGGTTGCTGCAGCTGGTTTTCAGTGGGAATATAGAGGAGCTGCTGTCCCTCGGCCCTAGCTAATGTCTGCAGTCAGACCACAGGCCCAGCAGCCAAGCTGTCTTCCTTGGAAAGCTTTTGGCTGCTGCTTCTCAGAGCTGTAAATCTCGCTCCTGGCATTTATAGATGTTTTCGAAGCACTGAAGGGAGATGCGAGCCTGTGTGTATGTATGTGGATACTCACCCAGACTTCTAACCACGATCAGTTCCTCGAAGCAACACTTCCGTGTTCTGCTGTTTCCTGGAAAAGGGAATATTTTCAAATTTGGCTTCCTTTCTCCTTGACAGCTTTTTCACCTCGAGGCTGTTTCAGATTAGACTGTGTGTGAGGAACTTGACATTGTGTCCCCAGATGTGTAACAAAGCTGTGGATGTTTGGTTTGTTTTTAGTTTTTTTTTTTTAAGTGATTTTTTTTTTTAAGCAGCAAATGTGTTGATAAAACCAAAACCCTTCACAGGGCCGGAATGGGACTCCTTTTCAGCCCTGTTTTCGTTAAAATTAGGGATGCACCGATACCAGTACTGGTATCTGTGCTGATACCGTTCTATTGTACTCGTATCGGTTAAAGCTAGTCAGATACTTTAAATGTGGAAACAATGCAACAATTTCACAGTGTTTTTTATTTGAAATTTTAGTTTTGTGGTCATTCTTTATTATTTTAATTTCTATTGATTTACCCATAATTTATCCTAACGATCAGTAAAAAAAATCCAAAAAGCATTTTGAGCTTTCCTTTGTGTAATCGTAGTCCTCTCTGCGCCACCCTATCTGTTTCACCTTTTAAACACCACTGACTGATTGCTCTGACATGTAACGTCAAGGTGTGCGGAGAGGAAAGAAAAGCAGCCAGCCGGCTCTTGATGGCAAGCCATTTTGGTAAAATTTCTAAATTCTTAAATCCATTGTTTTCTATGCCCAATATTATGCAACTACACAGGAGTAGTTAAACTTTTTCTCCTACGGAGAAAAAAGTTTGAACTTTTGCCAAATACTGTTACTAGCAACAAATTTTTGCCTAGTTGCATGTTTGGCACAGTAGTTCAACTTTTCTTGCCATAGTACCGGCTCTTGTGGCCCACTGGGAAATGTCTCGGTGCCACTTCTTCAGGATATATTTCACGATTGTATGGGACTAAGATGGCGTTAACGGCCAGAAGTCAGAAGGGTCACAGGGTTAGAATGAGATGTGCCCTGATGTTACCCGAGAGCAGAGCCACTTAACCATTTGAACTCCTAGTATTTTGCCCTTCAGGAAAAATATCTGGCATCCTAAGGGTGTTGTTTCATCACATTCATATTTAAATGAAATGTTTTATATTTTTCTGCAGGAAAGGATGGAGCGCACGTCCTCTCGCAGACCTGAGGAGCTGATAGTTTCTGGCTTTCAGCGCACAGCTAGTCAACCATCGCCACATCACCATGGTAACGTCCCTCTCTCCTTCACATCCAATCTGTAGCAGATCAACAGAACACATTTTATGACATCTGCTGTGAAAACTCATTGAAGCACAACTAATTGGGCATAATGTTTTGCTCTGGTTCAATATGACTCTGGTGACAGGACACATGTTACATCTGGTATTGTGCTATCTCATTTGGTCTAAGTTTTAAGCTTTAACATGAATTCATCCACATTTATATATCATTTTGCTTATTCAACAACATAGAGTCCACTAACCTACTTTTTAATAAATGGCATGTCTTAATAAGGCATAATCTGACAGCCTGTGTAATTCTTTTATGCTTTATTTAACCAGGAAAGACACATTGCAAGTAAAAATGAAATCAAGACTGAATCAAATCAAATGAAATGGTTACATTTGGATATTTAACTACTGAGAATGTTTAATATTTGTTTAAAGTCAGGAAATGAGAAGAGTAGCTGATTTTTGAGGGGATTTCAGGCATGAGGAGAATATCTAAGAAACATACATTCATAAATGTTGAACGATCACAAACTTAGCCAAAGCAGAATCCAGAAATAGACACTTTTTAATGTAAATGAGCCAGTGTTAGCCCTAACGGTTTCTATTCACATGCTAACCACATACTCTTTATGTTTCTTTATGAGCTGCGCTCACTTGTCCCTCAGGTTTAATCAAAGGGCCAATTGGAGCTAACAGTTCTCTAAAAACCGTACTTTCTGATAAACCTGCTCATTTCAGTGCATTTTTACACATGGACTACTAATTTGTGTGTAATTATAATCAGATTAATAATATAAGATAAATAAAAAAAAAACAAATGGTTCTGATTTCCCACACATGTTTAGTATGTTGTAAGTGTAGTGGATTGATGAGGGTTGGAAAAGATCTTCACTATAAATTAATGTTGTGGAAAACATTCCCCAATGGTTTATTGTTCTGAAACTGATTTTAAAACTGAACAAAGATGACTCACTCACAAAGACATTAATGCACAAAGGCAACACAATAAATAGTTGCTGTTTTGCAAATGTCATGTTTATATTTTTTTCACCATTGTGTAAAGATTTTTGAAAAGCCAGCTACTTTGCTGTCATGTTGTTCCAGTTTGTTATAGCTTTTGTTCCATCCATATTTTACACATCATCTCCTCTTTTGATTAATACCTTCACTGAGCCAAACATTTGACGGCCTACTTAACGCTCACTGACTTCCTAGAAGTCCCTCATTTTAATTGCTCAACTTTTACACCATCTAGGAAACTGTCTCCCCCCATTAGTTTATGCTCTGCTCACCACATGGAGAAGTTATTGAAAAGGCTTAATCCCCCCTCCTCCGCTCTCACAGCACCTCACTGTATACTCACAACTGCATCATAAATCCCTTCAGCCACAGTGGAAAATTGTGAAATTGGTTAACCTGAGGCCAGAGCTGTTTTTTTGTTTTGTTTTTTTGTTCCTTTTTTCTCTCTCGAAAGTGGATAAACTGTAGAGGATGGGGTCTTTTATAGAAGCCTGCAGGAAAGCTCTTGCAGGGTAGTGAGAAGTTTATGATAAGTGGGACAGAGGAGGGGATAAAGATAGGTCATTTTAAATGGACTGAACTTCTATAGCGCTTTTCTAGTCATGCTGAGAACTTAAAGCGCTCTACACTGGAGCCACATTTGCCTATTTGCACTCACGTTCATACAATTTCAATTCAGTTCATTTATATAGCGCGAATTCACATCAGATATCATCACAAGAAAAATCATTTCAGTACAATTATACAAACATTCCACTCGGTTTAAAGTTTTCTATGTAAGGAATCCCAGCAGATTGCGATGAGTCATTGACGTGAGGTTGTGCCCAGTTGTGTGTACAATGATGCACAGATCTGTGGGCGACTTGGGGTTAAGTGCCTTGTCCCAGGACATATTGAAATATGATGGGCAGAAGCTGGAGTTGAATCTACAGCCCTGTAATTAACACGCCACCTACTCTACCTAACAAGCCACAGTAGCCCCTATAAAAGGTAAAGTAGGTTCTTACTCTTTTAACAGGGAAACATATGAGCCAATTTATCCCCTTGCTTTTTCAAGAAAATATTTTCTTTTCACTTAAATGTCATTAAAAGGCATGGTACAGACCTCCAGATCAGAGCATCGCTAGCTGTTTTTATTTACTAATTTTAGTGCTTAAATATTTGGAACATGTGTTTGTCTTAAATTCATGAAGTAGCAATCAATTGATCTCTTTTCATCTTGCTCCATTAAATTTATTAAACTGAAAAGACACCCCTATAGCAAAGTAAAAATGTTTCTTTAATCTCAATGTTTTTGATATGACACATTTTAGGTGTTATCGGTTTATGATATTGATGCATCAATCATAAATCCTAATTTGCTGGCTAATTTCTAGTCTAAGTTCTGTTTTCTAAATCTCATAACCGAATTTTTGTCATTTTTACAATTTTTTAAATAAAATTACAGAGTATCAATTTTTTTGGGGGGGCCTCCTACTGTGAGCAGTAGGGCTGGGTGATATGGTTAAAAATTACATCTCAAATTTTTTTTATACCAAATCTGACTTCCAGATGTAAAAAGAAAATTCTACAAAATTGCAAGTGAAAAAAGTATTTTTAATAACTTGTTTTTATTTTAATCATCCCATCCCGAAGCTGACCTAAATTCAGAGTCCAACTAAACATAAGCTGTGAAGTATCCTTGTAAAACAAAATGTAAGGCCTTTGGCGGGCTGTAATCACTCTGAGCTATGGAAGTGCAAGTAGTACAATGGGGGGACCTTAATTTTCCAAAAATGAAATCTTCATAAACAGAAATTTTGATTTATCAATCAAATTGATTTATCGTCCAGCCCTGGTGAACAAGCAGTAATTATTTACCCAGTACTAAGAGCAGATCAGATACCTTATTGGATTTGAGACCAGTCTATGTAAAAGAAGATTTTATGGATTTAAAACAAATGCAAAATGAAATAAGCTTGACATTTCAGGCATAAACTGTCCTTACCTTAACTCTAAAGGATAAAAAACTTTTCTGTTTTATATTTGGCCATTTTTGATCTCCTGAAATCAGCTGTAGTTCAGTTAGCTTCTTTGCCAGCTAAACAAAACAGTTTCAGCAGGGACTGGAGAGCATATTTAAAATCAGCCACAAACTCCCATGGTGATATAATCACAGGTAACACTTTCACCCACAAATATTCCTAGAAATTAAATAACGCAAAAGTAGAAATCTCTTCTTTACTTTTTATACAGTGCTAAACTACCCTTTTCCTGTTATTGCATCCCAAAACATACAGCCTGAAAAAATTATTAATAAAAGATCGGTCTCTGGAAGATCTCTCATTGCTGGTACTTGTGAAAATTTTATAAAGTAGCCTCATAGAATTAACATCAAATGTGTTACTGCCAAGCAGAGGTACTTGGATTGTTGTGGCTAGTAACATTTACTTGAATAACTTTTTGGAAAAAAATTTAGTTTTTCAATTCAGTTTATTTATATAGTACAATTTCACAACAGATGTCATCTCAAGGCACTTTACAAGAAGAGTTATTACAATACAATGTTTAATTTAGGAATTAGAGAACCACAGATGATTGTGCCGTGACTTCTCAGCAATCCCTCACACTGAGCAAGCATGAAGCAACAGTGGAGTGGAAAAACTCCCTTTTAACAGGAAGAAACCTCCGGCAGAACCAGGCTCAGCATAAGTGGTCATCTGCCGAGACCGTCTGGGGTTTGGAGAAGGCAGCAGAGACACAGAGGGTAGTTTTGTTATGCTGTGCTTTTTAGTTTTACTTGACTAATTTTACAACGAACAATCACCACTCTTTCTAGTTTTGGGTACTTTACTCCCCTCTGCTGTCAACAACCAGAACAGGGAGGGCAGCCAGCATTGGGTGAAAACAAGCAGCTGTAGAGCAGCACTAATTAGAGGACCCACACATGAATCAGACTTCTGAAGAACATCTAGACTGACCAGGTTAAGGAGGAGCAGGGCTTTATTTCCATGAAGGCCACGTAGTTGGCTGTGGGTGGCAGCTCAATATGATGGAAAATGTTGTTTGTTGTAAAACAATAACTTTTCAAAACCCTGGTATGAGATGGTCACATATAGTAAGGGATCAGGACCTACTGACCCAACCTGTTGTGTGGTCCATGGACTGTCAATGAGAACATCAGGACAAGACAATTTCTTTTTTAAAAGGATCAGCTTATGGACTTTTAACACTACATATCAGCCATGACTGATTGAAAACAAGTGGAAGTCTCCCTGCTAATGTTTTGCACATAAAGAAAAGGGCTAGAGTGAAAAGGCAGGAGTCAAAGTCACTCAGATAAAGTTACATTTTGGCTTTGCAGAGCTCAGACACTTTACATCAGACTCACTAATGGATTTGGTTTAAATTTAGATCAGCTCAGGTTGCGTGCCCTTCATTTATGATAGCCCTATCTGTCTTTCTGATAACCTGACAGCATGCTTTGACAGTAAAGCTAAAATGCACTACTTGCAACAAAAACTATAGATATTTTGTTAATAAAGATGTTAAGTATTTAACTAAGCAAAAACAAAGCAGATTCATGCAAATTCTAACTACTATGCATATGTTTCATAAGAAAAATGCCCTTGCCGACCTCCAGACAGTGGTTTGAGATCAATAATTGTTGTTTTTTGTGGGTTTCGGGTTAGTGTATTTTGGGATTCTACAGGAATGAACTATCCACTTTTGCATGGCATGTTTTGTTGTCGAATGGTAACCAGACAGCTGCAGCAAGTCCTTCACATTCCAGGTCAAACTAAATGGACAAGAGGGAGAAGGCATTTTCTTTCTATATGTCCTCTGGGCTCCCTGTGTGAAGCCAACAGTGGAGTGTGGGCCAAGCCAGCCGCAGGAGGAGGGAGAGGAATGCCAATGAAACCATCATTATCCTCCTAAAGCTGCACAAGGCTGTGTTTTTTATTTAAGACTCTGGTAGCCTTAATGATAAAGCACCGTTGCTTGATTGAAAAGACAGATTAAAACCCCTGAAACTTGGAAGCGTGTGCATGGTGTGGGATCTCCATATTAGTAGACATAAAAAATGATTTAAGTGTTTTGTTCTTGGTTTGCACCAGGAAAGAGATGAATTAGACTTTCAAAGCATGCCCACAGAAGTCTTACCTCACCAGTGGTAGCTGCTTATTTTTTAGTTAAGTCCAGCAAAGCAACCCTAGACAGGAGCAAACATTTGCTGCTCTATAAAGGCCCTAGTTGATAAAAATCTTCTAGCATTTTCCATGGAGGAAAATTACCTTAATCTTGGTTCATTGCTGCAGGTTGATAGCCAAGACTGGATTTTACAGTCTGAGTTTCCTCCCCTGCAGTTGACTTGGGTGTTTTTATTCTCCAAGTTTACAACATAATATGGCTTCCATCAAATACATTGGTGCCATTTAAAGTTTTTGATGGATGGGTTAGTCCACACTTGAAAAAAATGTTTTAACACTGAAGTTCATTCACAGTTGGCCTCTCAAATCCCAGGAGGACTTTAGTTAATTCATCACTGTTCAGTGAGGATCCGTCACCACCCAGTTTCTCACTACATCTCTAGTTTAGACCAATGTAGCCTGTGTTCTTATGCTACATTTTAATCAGAGTTAGGAACAAAAACAATGGCATTTTAAGCACACTCTAGTTGCAATCCTAAAAAATAGTTGCATTTGGTATTTGTTTCGGTGCTGCCGCTTTATATACACAACACAAGTAGATACCAGTATATTTTTTATTTTATTTGTTCAAAAGCAAGATGAACACGTTCACAAGTATTTTACAGTTCTGTTAGAGAATCATCAGAATAACTTACAAATACTTTATATCTGCAGCTTTCGATCCTTTTTATATTGATGAGAGCCATGCTTAGTTTAAAAACCTCGGCTGGGGTGTTATTTTTTTATTGGGAATTGGAAAGCTGACTTTTAAGTACCAAGAAAAAACCACCATTAGCTAACCCAACATATCTGACAAAAGAAACTGACCAACATTGCTTCTGAGAACTGCTTAGGAAGACTTACTGTTTGGTTTTAAACTTTTGTTCAAAAATGGAAATTCCTCATGATTTTGGATTATAAAATAGCACTTTAATCGCAACAGTGGATGTGTATACTATTTCAATACCTAGATAGATGAAGTTTCAACAAATGGATGCTTCCTCCTCTGTAAAAATCAGCCTTGAATTCAAAGAGTATTGTTCGATTCAGCTTCACATAACAAGAATGTCTGACTGTCCTTTCCTGCTCACATTTCTCTCCAAGTTTTATCCCCCCCCCCACCACCACCACCACCACCCCCTTGTGCTCTGTCCCCCTCACACACCCATCTCATGTCCCACTCATGAACCTGAACATCACTTGACCCTGTGTCCCAGAGTGTGCTTTTTGTGTGTGCTGGACTATCAGGCCATGCCTCTTTGCGATCCAAAAAATGAGCAGCAACTCCTTGTTTTTTGTCGGAATAACAGACTTCTCTTCTGCTCCCCGTGTTCAGCATGTGTCTGAAGCACAGCACAATGTTTTCTTTAAAAAAACTTGTATAATCAAAAGCACGTGATCATGTACCGCCGCACATTGCATGTGGTTTCCCATCCTTGCTCTGAAGTGTGCATGTGCGCACGGTGTGTTGCTGTTCTGCTTTATCCCGATCATTTAAGCAACCATGTGCAAAGAACGGACTAGTTAACGCTTCCAGAGCGCAGTAGTTTCTTCCTCCAGGAATGTTTGGAATTCTCTGAGCGGTGTTGGGGTGGGACTCGCTTTGGACTGAATGGCTTTAGACACATACGCATTTACACAAATGTGTAGAAACGCTCTGAGGGGACAATTGTTGACTTTAAGAGGGGTTTTTTTTTTCAATTAATGTGAATATTATTTTTTGTTATTAATGAGGGGGACTGTTTACCATCCTTTTACACTTCTTTCTGTAAGCCTAAATCTATATATAAATATTAGAGGGATCTCCTGACAGGAGTTTACAGAATGTGTTAAAAAAAGAGCAGCAAATAATCTGCATGTTTTCTGTAGCACTGAGATTCATTGACAGTTGGCCTCTTAGATTCCTGGAGGACTCCAGCTAATTACTGTTCACTGTGCACTATTCACATGTCATATCGCTTTGGTTTGTGCTGTGACTTCTGGTTTTGACCACCTCTCTTGATAAGTCTTTTTAAGTGAAGTGCACTCTATTAAATGTTTTAGGTTTGCATGGGGCAGTCTGAGACACTCAATGTTTTAATCTTGAAAGAGTATTGTAAGGTTTCACCATATCGAGGTATTAAGAAAAAAAAAGTGTAATGCGAACTAGTGGGTTTTATTCAAAGCAGAACCACCATCATACTGATTAATATAACATTTTGACTTTCTTGCATTAAGTAAATTAAATGGGAGTTTTTAAGTGTCTTCAGTGCATAATATTATCCCTTTACAAAGGCACACTACAATAAAAATCTGATATTAGCTGGTTAACAGGTCAGGCTATCTGCTAGGGATGTAAGAAAATATTGATACACCGATATATTGCAATATTTTATATCAGTGTAGCAGTATTCAAAACTAATGTATTGATTTTTATTTTTTACAATTTGAATGAAACCATTAATGATATTATTTTTTGCAGAGAAATTGCACAAAATTAAAAGTATGACCACTAGTTGTTGGCTGTTTTCACCTTCTTCAATCCTAAGGATAAAATAGATTTACTAATAATACTGGATGTAAATCGTAAATGGACTGAACTTATATAGCGCTTTTCTAGTCTTACTGACCACTCAAAGCGCTTTACATTGAAGCCACATTCACCCATTCACACTCTCATTCATACACCCACACCCAACATGGCTCGGTAGGACAATGTAGAATTTGGGGTTTAAGTGCCTTGCCCAGGGGCACATCGACATGTGACTCGAGGAAGCTGGAATCTAACCTACGACCCTCCGATTGCAAGCCTACTACTCTACCACTGAGCCACAGTCGCCCTGTGTTAAGTATGAAACAGTTTTTGTACAGTTAAATTTATTTTTAAAAACTGCAGATACTCATAGTGTCGCAATATACTGTATCGTCCCGCCTGTATTGTGATATATATCATATCAACTGAGTCTTGCCAATACACATCCCTATCTGCTCTTGTTCTTCCATGGAAGAAGACTCCAGTTACTCCAGAATTTTCTCTGCCCTTTTATCAGGACTTAAAACTGCAGGAGAGGTTTGAAAATGTATGTGGTTTTGGAATAGAAATTCAGAAGGCACATATGTTCTTGAAGGCTTCACAATATATTGTCATCGCAATGTCAGTGTGTGCAATATTCATATCGGAAAGGGCAGTGAAATACTTTTTGCCTAATTGTTTATAAAAATGTTGTTCATTTTGAGGAGTTATCGTTGTCTGGTCAATAATGATTGGGAAAAATTATACCAATAACCTAATACTGGGATAATTGTTAATAAACTCAAATGATCAGTGATAAAATGAACAAAACGGGGGCACCAGCTTCTTAATCTATATAAGAAACTATATTAATTATACCGGACTTTCAGTCTTTATCTGAAGGATTAGGTTGATTCCTCTCGGGCTACCCAGCAGAATTGAAGGGTGAAATGGAATGCTAGCAGAGATTGAATTCAAGCTCAAAAGCTTAGTGGAAAAGAAATAGATACTAGTCAGCGCCGCTTATATAAGCTCGGCAGCACCATCCAAGATGGCCACCGGTGAACTAGCCAATGAGAGGCTGTTGACTCAACGCAAGGGATGCTGGGAGACTGAGTCCATTTAACATATATCGGGAAATACCCAACAATAGTCATTTTTATGCTAATGTACCATTTAGCTAGGTGCACAGAATCTCACATAAGCAGAAGCTCACACCCAACACACTTGGATGGCATCATTCAAAATGCTAATAGTCAAAGAGTGATAGAAGCCCAGATGAGAGAGAGGAAAGAATATATGAATACACTCACTGGCCACTTTATTAGGCACACTGTGCTAGTACTGGATTGGACTACCTTTTGCCTTCAGAACTGGGTTAATCCTTCGTGGCATAGATTCAACAAGGTACCGGAAACATTCCTCAGACATTTTGGTCCATATTGACATAATAGCATCAGGCAGTTGTTGCAGATTTGTCGGCTGCATGTCCGATGCAAACCTCCCGTTCCACCACATCCCAAAGGTGCTCTTATTTTAGATAGTGTTGCCTTTCTATCAGCTCAAACCAGACTGGTCATTCTCCTCTGACCTCTGGTATCAACAAGGCCTTTTCGCCCACAGAACTGCTGCTCACTGGACATTTTTCCTTTCTTTTTTTTCCTGTTTTTCTGACAAATCTCTGTAAACCCTTGAGATGGTTGTGCATGCAAATCCCACTAGATCAGCAGTTTCTGAAATACTCAGACCAGCCCGTCTGGCAACCACAGCCATGCCACGTTCAAAGTCACTTAAATCACCTTTCTTCCTCATACTGATGCTCAGTTTGAACTGCAGCAGATTGTCTTGACCATATATATATGCCTAAATGCATTGAGTTGCCGTCATGTGATTGGCTGATTAGAAATTTGCGTTAACGAGCAGTTGGACAGCAGTGCCTAATAAAGTGGCCATTTTGCAACTGATATCATTGTAATGTTTACTGATATTAGTGCCTTTGCAAATGTTGTATTGTTTTGCGGCCCTTACAATAAGGATAACTTGTAACGTTCACAAAAGCTTTAAGATCAGTGCAGATTCATTGTCAATAAGGTGGCAAGAGTGCAGCATAACTGAGGGTGCTATTCAAGTCATGTGTTGATAACTCCAGCGTCATGTTTGTTTTCATATCTCAATATATATCTCATATTTCAATGACTGGGTTATGAAATATCACTATGGTAGTTATTTCCAATAATGTGCAGCTGTAACCTTGTTATACGTTGATACCAGCAGCTAGCCGGCCATTGGTTCGTGTTACTAACATGTGCTAGACCTTAAAAGCCCCAGTTCCCCCGAGCTTCCACCAAGACAAACTCTTTCTATATCATATCATATCAAGACTAGAACTATTCCAACAGCCATTCTGGTCCAGAAAGAAAGTTTTTGTCTGGTGCTACGGGCCATAGCACCAGACAAAATCTTTCTTGGGCCGACCCATTTGCAACAGCAGCCAATCAAAAATTTGAGAGCGCCATCTTAAAAACTTTTGTGTAATTTTTTATTTTTTTATTTATTAAAACTGTGAAAACACAGCGCTTCAAATTGAATAAAATGTCTGATTAGCACCAGAAGCTCAAACTCTTATTCTTCTGTAGTTTAGTTTGAAAGCACACATGCATTTTAGTTTGAAAGCACCCATCATTTAATTTAAGTACAGTCGGGGCCAAAAGTTTTGAGAATTACATAAATATTGGAAATGGGGAAAAGTTGCTGCTTAAGTTTTTATAATAGCAATTTGCATGTACTCCAGAACGTTATAAACAGTGATCAGATGAATGCATAGTCCTTCTTTGCCATGAAAATTCCACTGCATTTAATGCTGTCATTAAAGGATCTGCTTAGATCATTTCAGTAATCGTCTTGTTACCTCAGGTGTGAATGTTGACGAGCACAAGGCTGGAGATCATTATCTCAGGCTAATGGGTTAGAATGGCAGATCTTTACATGTTAAAAGGAGGGTGATGCTTGAAATCATTGTTCTTCCATTGGTAACCATGGTGACCTGCAAAGAAACGCGTGCAGCCATCACTGCATTGCATAAAAAGGGCTTCACAGGCAAGAATATTGTGGCTACTAAGATTGCACCTAAATAAACAATTTATAGGATTATCAAGAACTTCAAGGAAAGAGGTTCAATTCTTGTTAAGAAGGCTTCAGGGCGTCCAAGCAAGTGCCAGGATGTCTCCTAAAGAGGATTCAGCTACGGGATTGGAGTGCCATCAGTAAAGAGCTCGCTAAGGAATGGCAGTAGGCAGTTTTGAGCACATCTACATGCACAATGAGGAGAAGGCTTTTGGAAGATGGCACAGCCATGAATAAAGAATGGTACCAAAACACCCTCCAACAGCAACTTCTTCCAAGAATCCAACAACAGTTTGGTGAAGAACAATGCATTTTCCAGCACGATGGAGCACCATGCCATAAGGCAAACGTGATAACTAAGTGGCTTGGGGACCAAAACGTTGAAATTGTGGGTCCATGGCCTGGAAACTCCCCAGATCTTAATCCCATTGAAAATTTCTTGTCAATCCTCAAGAAGCGGGTGAACAAACAAAAACCCACCAAGTCTGACAAAGTCCAAGAAGTAATTATGAAAGAATGGGTTGCTATCAGTCAGGATTTGGCCCAGAAGTTGATTGAGAGCATGCCCAGTCGAATTGTAGAGGTCCTGAAAAAGAAGGGCCAATACTGCAAATACTGACTCTTTGCATAAATGTCATGTAATTGTCGATAAAAGCCTTTGAAATGTATGAAGTGCTTGTAATTATATTTCAGTACATCACAGAAACAACTGAAACAAAAATCTAAAAGCAGTTTAGCAGCAAAGTTTGAGAAAACTAATATTTATCATTCTCAAAACTTTTGGCCACGATTTTCTAATGAATAGTTCTTTAATAGTGATTGTGTTTTAATATTTCGAGATAGTACTAATAATTCTTGCTCTAGAAGCTACGTTTTCCTCTGGTTTTTCCAGCTGGTGTTGCTATTGATCAGCTGATCACTTTGTAAAGAGTTCAATATTCGTTGGTTGTTTTAAAAAAGTTATAATTTAAGTTAGAGAATACCCATTTCCCTGTCCATCTCTTGAAGACCCAGCATCTACCATACACTTACCTGTCTATTTCTCCCCATTTCTGCCTTTCCCTCTGTGTCTGCACTTTATTTCTACACAGTCAAATGCAACACATACGTAAGATTATTAGCAGTAGAGAAGGGGAAATTATTTCATCTTTCATTCCTCCAAAAATGATTTTAACCAATCTGGGCTAAATATTTATAGTCAAGTAGGCTATTTGAATACATAAATTAGCAAAGAGAAGGATGTAGATGATTTCATAATCTATATTTTGGTCAAATTATGATGCATGTCATTATCACATATATTATTGTGGTTCATTGGTTCATCCCTGTAGCCTTTGAGGAGTTTTTAGAAGTGCCAAATTTAGTGCGTTCACAGAGGCAGGTGTGAAAGATGCTTAATAGTTTCTTCTATTGGAGCCTCGTACAAAATTAATGTACTGAGCACACAGTTCTCATAGTTAGCGCTGCTCCTCAGTCAGCCTTCAAAAACTCTATCATCTACTTCTTTAAATTATTCCAAATGGAGTTAAAACCAAAAAACTACAGTTTATTTTCAGAAGATGTAACATACAGAATTTATAACACCATTATCAGTTAGATAAATGGATCTACAGTACCCAGACACTCAGCTAACATCAGGTATAACTTATGTGTATTATTGGCCAACATAACTTGAGCTGGCCAAAGATTATAGGATAGAAAGTAATGCCAACCATAGTCTGTCAGGCTAAAATGACAAAAGAATACCTTTCTGGTCACCCGCGGTGGTTACTCTCTGAAGTACGTATAAAGTAGCCAATGCTCAGTGTAATGTGGTAAAACCATGCTACATGGAGTTTTGTTCTTCTGCAGCTGAAGTGCACTTCTGCCTTTTTTCTATCTGCACTCTGTAGATTCATTTCCAACAGCAGGCAGTAAGTTGAGTTCCTTGTTAAAAACGGTGGCTTGGCAAAAAGATTTGGAGTCACTTTTACAAGATATCTTGGCTAATTTCTTTATTGAGGAATTTAATTTATAGAGTGGAGGGGTACAGCTGTATCAAGTGCTGTCTGTAACTTCTTTCTTGCTTCTTCCTGTTTTCTCTTCCCACAATCCAGCTGCCTCCACAGATGATGACGTGGACCTGGAGCAGCTGGTGAATGAAATGAACTCCTCTGTTGAGAGTGTGCAGTCCACGCAGGCACTTCTCCTAAACAATGGTCACGTGCAAAGTTCTCAACAACATTCTGCCCATCTGGGACACAGCCAGATCAACCGTCGCCATACCCCACCCCTGCGCCCCTCTCCTCGCTCCAGGGAAGAACTGAAGCACTCTCAGCCCATGCACATTCAGGCTGTCAGGTAAACACAGCAAGCCTCCACTTCCGTGTGGATCTAGCTGGTTCAAATACAAATGGTGGACAGCCGAAAGCTTTGAGCTTCCAGATATGACACTGCTTTCTCATTCCCTCTTCGTAGTTACATTGGTATATTTGGTGGACAATTTCAACGGCAAACAAATATACAGAATATATGTTATTCAAAAAATTTAAGTCAAAATTAGATGTTTAGGTTTAACGCCGGCCCATGAGATTTCCCTGACATCGAACTAAAAAAACAATATAAGTAAAGCAGAAATTGAAGCAAATCTAAACATACTTTACAATGTATTTATATCCCTTACTATTTTTTACATTATGTCACTTTATATACCTTTGCTTTTTCAAAACGGGTTGAATTTTGCCATACAAACTTTCTGTAACTGATGCAGAAAATTTAGTTTGGAGAAAATATTCACATGCAGCATGCTTATACAACTCAAATTGCCTGACTGTATAAAAAATAAAAAATAAAGTTTTTTATGATTTTCATTGAAGAAGACCTTTAAACTGGAGGTTTTGGCAAGCATGCATAATGCTGTGTATGGCAGAACATTACAACTACTTCAGCCAGATCATAAGAATGCAAGGTACCGCCCAGTGCCATCTCACTCAGTGTTGCTAGGAACCGCCTCCTCTGAGGTTTGTTTTGGTCAGGTAGCATAGCTGTAGCTGTAAGCAGCTAACAGTATGCAACTCTACAACACTGCAGAAAATGTTCTGTATTTGTGGAGATGACATATCATTCTAAATTTTTTTTACCCAAAAAGGGGAGCTGAAGAAGAAATTTTTGGAATTAGTTACTTTCAGTCACTGTGAGAAGAGAGACTTCACTGCTGTGGAGCTTTACCTCAAAGATGTATTTAAAACCGGGATCTGTACCAAAATGTGGAACACCAGCTCCAACGTAAGTAAAAAATAAATTGTTCACCCAGTGTTTTTACTTTTAAACTATTGTGTTAAAACGCGCCATGACAATGAAATGTACTACCTGGGCTAACAAGCTAATAGTTGTGACCACATCCACCCAGAGTTGTTGTTTGTTATACTGTCCTCAAACGTAACATAAGCTTCAAACCACGAATTATAATACCAGCAGCTGAATCCACCGGCAGTTAAATCTCCCGGTCATCACCATGAGCTCTCTTTGTCGTCATAGTCCAAACAGACTATGAGCTCAAATCAGACGAGACAACTCGCTGAATTTAAGCATATTGTTAAACAGAGAAATCTAAATTGTCAAGGGTTATCTCAGTAGCAAAGAGGGAAGAGCGTGGCATCGAATACCTGTCTGCATGCGGCGTGTGGCTTACTGAAGAATGTAGCTCTGGTGCCGGAGTCCTCCTGCGCCAGTCGCACGTCAGAGTCTGGCTTTGTTTAGTAATACTGCCTAAACTGGGTGGTAAACTCCGTCTAAGCCTAAATACCGGCACCATTTTTGTCTCATGTTACTGATTTTAGTAAACAGAGACACAGTATAAGTGTAGTGTTGCAGTTAGCCAATCAGAGGACAGAAACATGCATGTCATTAATCTTAACTGGCATAAACTAAAATAGACTGGGAATTATTTTTTTCTGACAGTAACCGACTCTTTAAAAAATTCTTTCATACCAGAAAACACTAAATAAATGAATAAAAACACCAGTGACTGAGACCTATAATCTTATTCAACCACAGAACCTGTTTGCTATATCCTTTACATGGCCTGTAGCAAAGTTTAAGGGGGACTTCTTATAGTTTTGTTTCACAATGGGTGTTTTTCTTACATAAATGACAGATTTGTGGACTACAGAGGATCTGCAGTGTGTTCTTTGGTTCTCATGATGCTGTTCTCTTACAACTTTCTTCACCAAGCAGCTGTATTTACACTAATATCAGACTATGCAGATGGACTTTGGGTACTACTGGAGGTTTTTAGTTGCACTGCATTTTATTTAGGGGTATTAGTGTATTGAAGGTTGAACACAAACAACGCCACGTTTTTCAGATTTTTATTTGTCAAACAGGTTTGAAATGCATGGATCATTTTTCCTTCCTCCTAAAAAAGCATGCACTGTTTTCTTTTGTTTTCTTACATCGAATCCCAATAAAATACAAGGAGGTTTGTGTTTTGTACTTTGAACGTGTCGATAATTTCTTTTCTCACATCAAGTCATTAAAATGTACTTTTCCTTTTAGTCGAATATTCTCTGTGCAGGTTACTGTTTTGTTGTTTAGACCTTCCCCTGCTCAGTTATTTGTTGGTTCTGTGGCAGAAAAAAAGACATGCCTTTGTCTCCCTCTGCAGGTGTCTTAAGGAAGAGCAGCACCTGCGCCCTGCTTCCTTGCCCGCCATTCCCAACCCTTTCCCGGAGCTCTGCAGCCCAGCAGGGTCCCCTGTTCTCAGCCCAATACCGACCTCCGACAGCCATGCAAGTACACAATCACCAAATCATTTAATGTCATCACAACAAGTTAGAAATTGGTTAGAAAGGCGGAAAGTATAATGGGTCTTAGTTATTTCCCACCCTGCTGTTTTTCTGTTGCATTGTTTGATCCGCCACAGGGCAGGGAGTTTATGTGGACATACTGCATGGGTCTTTAAGAGTAAAAAAATCAGCTGAGTGGCCTGTTGTTCTCTGCTCAGAGTAGTTTGTATTGACTTTGGCTACGTACTGGCTTTTCTTCCTTACGCCACAGCTCACCCTGGGTTATCTGACCCTATGTGTGTGTGCACACTCCTGCAGCGTCATCACTATCAATCATATACACACACACAGGCATACAAACATAGAGACGTGTTTTTGCTGGGGTTGAAGGTGAGCCGTGTCACCAGGATGCTGCAGACAGAGTGCAGACTTCCTCTGCAGAGCAGACAACCCGAATGGGAACGTCTTGAAGTCGGATCTCCCTGAACCTCCTGAATCCGTCTGCCGGATTTGACAGGACAGACTCCTTTCCGCTTCACACGCTTTTACCCTGGCTGTAAGCGTTAATGTCTGTGTGTCACAGTCTTGCCCTTCCTTCCCTCCTGTTTAGCCTCCTGTTCAAGGAATGTTCCATACGTCTCAAAGATGTTTTCAGGATACCCACCCCAAACAACAACTTATTGCTACCACTTCTACACACACTCACACAAACACACATGCAGCATAATAGATCCATGATAAGGAAAAGCATTATTTTTACATTTTGTTGACAACTCACAAGATCTGGAGTCACAAAGCAAGTTTGCAGGTTGCACAATGAATCCTTTCTGTGCATGTGAGTCTGAGAGTGAATTAAATGTTGACCCATGTCTTTTCCAGATTATCTTCATTATGTCCACATTTTGTCCATTTAACTATTATCTCATGTGTCCAAACACGCAAGCCATTTTTCAGTTGTCCTTAGATGTGGATTTAACCATCGACCTAACTGCAGCACACTGTTTGATTATCCAACATGTCTGAGTTAGCACAGACCGTGCAATGTTGAGCACAGCTTGATGACAAAAAAGTCAGAAGGTAGTGGCATTTTTTTATCATTAGTAGACTAGTGATGAAAATATTTTGGTAAATGTAGCCTAAGAAGTGGGAACAAGTCTGATAAATGTTTCACATTTAGGTCTGGAATGTGCCTATTTAGGGAAACGTCTCTCCCAGTAAGTTAGCAAAAAATGACTGATTAAAATAGTGTGGGGACTTGGTGGATTGCAATGGGCTGTAGATTCCTTCACAAAATAAATCAAGCTTATGTTGAGTCTATGCATCCAGAGCGAACGGTCCAGTTGGGACAAAATTTGGTTTGTAAATGTCCATTATCCAGGAGCAGGTCTGTTTAGAGAAGAGGGTAGAGGTGCTGCGTGGTGGCGTCCATAGCCTTGCGATACGTTACAGGCAGTTGCCTGAGCATCCAGTGGTCAGTCAGAACTACCACCTCATACTTGGCCAGTTTTCTATTAAGCCTGACCATGATTCTAATTTTGTCCTGTACCAGTCATCTTTCTTTATAACAACACTAAATTCAGAACTTTAATTCAATGAACATTGACAATATAAAAAAAAATGGCTGCAGGTTCTTAGAGCCAGGAATAGTTTTAAATCAAACAGAAAATGAAGGGATTACAAGATTATACCGATTTGTATAGCACGCATGTAAGAACTAAATTCAATGTACTTTACATGATTTGGTGATGATGAAACATGATCAAGCATGGAAAGTAAACGGCAATTAACAATAAAGCATGACAAGCCTAAAAATGCTTTATGACTCTAGCATGAGAAAGTTTTTTTAAAACTTTGTGTATATGTTTGCCTACTGATTAAATTTACTCAAATTTAAGACTTGACAGGTTTTAGTTAGTGTGGAGGATGCTGGATCTCTTTAACCTTTTATCTGATTTTGATTTTGTTGTTGGTTAGTAGAGTTCCTAACCACTCTGTAGAAATCTAGGAAAGTATAATTTAGGATCTAGATTTTTCAGGTATTGAAAAGTATGGAAAACAAATACTAGGATAGTACAGAAAATTATTTGTATTTCCACTTTGGATTCTCTGTCGTGCTGTCTAAATGTTCTCCTTTGTTGTGTGGTTTTCTTTGTGCCCTTCCTTTCCACCATCCTAGTATACTTCCTTCAGTCTTTTTAGCTTGTCCTTTCTTACTTATTTTCTTGCTCTTTTTCTTCTGTTCTTTACATCTTCATGTCCTTCCTTCCAGGGTTTTAATAGTTTTAATATTTTCATCAGTAGACAAAAAAAGAAATGTATAACAAAATCTCAGAAAATGTTTATGCTTTTTTCAAAATGTATTGACATGAGCCAGATTAACAACCATACAAACCAGGCAAGTATAAAATATATATGGCAGAGTAACATCCAATGCTCTGTAAACACAATAACAGTACCCGTGCATTAAAAAAATCCAACAATTAATACAAGTTCTACAGTTCTATAAAAGCACTGAGGGGCAACACAACAAAACAAAAGCCAAGCTACCAGGAGTAACATGATGCTTTTGATCATTTTGCACATGTTCTTAGTAGTAAGTAATCCAAAATTGGACTGTGACGCTATTTCTCAACCTTTGCTGACATGATGCTAGCTGGACCGCGGCTACACAGACAACTTGACTATAATGTTGGGATAATGTAGAACAGCCAGTAAAAACCACCATCAACCAGAAACCATAGAGGGATTATTTTTTTCATCATCACAGTGGATACACACACAACCTACACCATTTGCATTTGCAGCGTTGGTTAGCAGTATTGGCTTATTCGTTAGCCATAGCTCACCTGTTATGAAGCTCTTACTGCAGACGTGTTTAGTTATCGTTTCAATCGCTTCTTCTGATTGCTTGCAATCCAAAGACGTCTTCTATTTGCCTTGAAAGGGGGCCCAGTGGATGGAATTTTAACTTTCCTGTTCTGTTGTTTTTAAAAGGGATTTGTGCAACCAAAGGCACAACACATGATTGAATTGGTTTCTGGTGACAACGCGCAGTAGGCAGAGAGCGACATGGACAAATAATCCTTCTAGACGTGTTGAAACACTTTATGAAACGAAATCTTAGTACATTTTCTGAATAAAATCATTTAGTTTTTGTTAGTTTTTTTGAACACTCATTACAGTTTCAGTTTGTTTTTGTTTAGTTGCAAATTTTCACTTTTATTTTTATTTCAGTTAACGAACATGTTTTTTTACCTCTAGTTTTTGTTGTTTTGTTCGTTTTCATTAACAATAATAACCTTGCTTCCTTCCTGGGGTCCACCTTGCAACCTACCTTGTGTCCTCTTCCTGTTCCCCTTACTTCTTTGCCCTCCCTTTGTCTTTGCATCTTTTCATCCTAGTGTGCAACCCTTATTCCCTCTTTTTTTCCTTGTTCTTCTTTCTTCCTTTTCTTCCTTGTGTGTATCTTTCCCTCAGTGCCTCTTTGTTTTGTTGTTTCCTATCTTTTTTCTATTATTCCTTTCTCCTTGTTTTGTCCTCGTTATCTTGTCCTTCTGTTCTTCCTCGATCTTTCTTGTGATTTTCTTTTTTTTCTGCTCTTCATTTCTTCTTTCCTTGTGTCCACCTTTTGTTCCCATTCCTGCTCACCTTCCTTCTTTGCAGTTTGTTTTTTTCAATTGAAGTGTTCCAAGCTTATACTTTACTGCTATTAAAATATTTTCTTTAAACTTGTATATTTTATATCCAATAATATACATAAAGGACTGAACATTTTCTGGAAATGTTTGGAGGGTAAAGAAATATTGAAACTTTGGTTTACTAACTGGAAAAAGTTAAGGAAATGAATTAATAATTCCATAACTCCCTCAGTATTCAACCAAGACCTGCATTTAAATTAAAGTGTCTTACTGCAAAAAAACAATAGAAAGATGCAGGACAGTGGGTCCTCAAGAGCAGGGACTGGGGTTAAAGTTAAATTAATCAAAACAAAGTAATTTGCTTAACTTTTTCCCGTTTGTTTTGACTAATTTAATCAACATCAACCTATGGCCCTGCTCCTGAGGACCTCTGTCCTGCATCTTTCAGTAGGTTTCTTTTTTTAGGTAACACGCTTAAATGTAAATGGGCTCTTGGTTGCATACTCGGGGGTTATGCAATTTATTTCGGCTGAATAATATATAAGCTGTGCAGGAACATGGACACAACTATACATACTGGACCATGGGCCAGGGTTGGGGACTGCTGTCTTAATGTACACATGGATTCTCCTGTCGGTCCACTTGGACATCTGTACACCACACTTGCACATATAAAACAGCCAATTAATTTCATGCTAACACAAGATATGACCTTTCAGTTCCTGCTAAGTCTGTCCTATGTGACCACGATGCATACTCTCTGTAAACCGCATATTTCAATTAATGAAACATTAAACAACAAAGGCATTTTCAATTTTTCAGTAACATGGAACGTTCACAAAATTTCTTAGACTCGCACACTGCTGCTTTACTTTTTTCTGCCTTGGGACTTATTTTCACAGGTCGGTCTGTGAGATCCTGTCACGAGATCTGCCAACCCTTTCTGCTACACCGCTGGTCAGTACAGAGCAGAAAGGCGGTGGGAGGGTGCCCCAGTAATTTTTAAAATATCACAGTGAGCTTGATAAGCATTACTTAACACTTTAATAGTTCCGATGATCACTATGGATTTGAACAACAAGGATCTCTGTGTGGCGTGTAGACTGACGCCGATGATTATTTCGTAACGCAGAGCGTGTTCTAACATGATTCGTTTACCTTCTAATAAGTTAATGTGCAACATGAGCATTGGTTTTCTTGAGCTGAGAAAACCGTTACTAATCAGATCTCTTAATATCACTGCATAACTGGTTGACTCTTGACACATGCTGTCATTGCAGCTATGCGGTGCTGAGGGGTAAGCCAACAGCTGACATGAAGAAACTGTGTAGGTGTTTTGAGAACATTTACATATGAATATGAATACACGCAGGTCTGTAAATTATGCATGCTTAGGAGCAGTAGGGATGTAATAATGCAGAAGGGACACATATGTGCAGTGGGATGATCAGCTGACAGTTCACTGGTGTTTTTCCTCCTTGAGCGTTCATTGAACTACACTAGGAACATTGTTCTAAAGAACCGTTAACAGGATGATATTTCAATGTCAGAAGTAATAAAATGACTTTGGTTGGTGCTTGAGGGCTGTTTCACTGGTTGGGCCGTTTCTCATGATTAATACTTGTAAGGGCCCTTTCCCATGCAGTTTGTGCCAGTCTTGTAACATTCAGTTGAGCCAATGGTCCCCCGCCTTTCACAGGGATTTGGTCAGGTCCCATCTGTCATCGTTGAGCAAATGCGTTTGCTTTGGCAGCGTGGCTGTAACGCAACTCCATCTTTTATTTGTGGCCAGAGACAGTATAATGAGCATTAGGCTCAGCAAGTTGGACCCAGTAGTTAAATATACACTCGGTCACAAGCAGATGATTTGGATCAATGCCATGTGCATTAGCAAGTCTCCATTCTTTTGAGGCAACTTTGAGCAAGACGCTGAATTTCATCGAGGTTGTGGATTGCTGCTCTCCAGATGACCCTGACCTCTGACGTCCTTAGGGATGGATGCGTTTTCTACAGATCATTATTTGCTCTGTGGTCTGACTTTAGACACACACTGCCTGTAAAAACGAACAAATGTAAGAGCAAAAGTAGGCCCTGCAGATGTTTCTAACCCTGGAAGCTTTTCACATGTCACATTACAACAAATAACTTTAATGATTTAATTCAGATTTGATGTAATGTACCAGCACAAAGCAGTGCATTTTTATGAGGTGAAATGTAATATGTTGCACTGGATTTCATTTGGTGCATATTAAATAAAGGGGTGTCTTTTGGGATAGTCAACTTCCCATGAGATAATCTTTGGTGCACTTTTACATTAGCATTTTTTTTTTCAGGCCTGAAGACCCAATGTTTTCCTTACACCGCTCTAAACTGATTTATTGATTTTTTGTTTGTTTGTTTGTTTCATCCTTGTTAAAGCACAATTCAGATTCAGTCTATTTAGTGCTCATTTGCTGTGGAAATATTTCCCATGTTTTCTATTTGCTTTACAGCAAGGTCTTCTGGTTTTGTTTAATTGTTCACTCCTAGGGTGAGAAGCTCGGTCATCCGGAGGGGGCTCAGAGTAGAGCCGCTGCTCCTCCACATCGAGAGGAGCCAGTTGAGGTGGCTCGGGCATCTGGTCAGGATGCCTCCTGGACGCCTCCCTGGTGAGGTGTTCTGGGCACGTCCCACCGGGAGGACACCCAGGGGAAGACCCATGACCCGCTGGAGGGATTATGTCTCCCGGCTGGCCTGGGAACGCCTCGGGATTCCTCCCGAGGAGCTGGCCCAAGTAGCCGGGGAGAGGGAAGTCTGGGCCTCTTTGCTTAGGCTACTGCCCCCGCGACCCGACCCCGGATAAGCGGAAGATGATGGATGGATGGGTTCACTCCTGTTGGAGAACACAGAATGCAATCAGCATTTGGTTTACAATAATCACCAGTTATCAATATTTTAAGATGAATTTAATCATTGTTTAATTTTCAGTGAATAATTAGATAATTGAGGCATCGGCCTCTTCACCTGCTAGAAGTCAAAGCTCATAACTTTCCAGACACCCAGTCTCATTTAAAGGTGTGGATTCAAAATGCAGAGGCAAGATATTTTCTTGTATACACACAGAAATCATGACTTCACACTTTTCACGAGATTTATTTACAAAATATGTCAACTTTCCAGTCAAAACATTTAATCAATAAATCCGGTCTACTCTACGAGCATGCCTTACCTACTAAACCAATATTAGAAAATGGATAATATATGAAAAATAATGAAGACAATTAACACATACAGGATCAGGGACAAACAGGCGGTGCTCTTACAGGAGGGGAGGTGTATGCAAGGATACAAAAGAGAGGTGGCTGATCCCTCACTCCAGGGGGGCTCAAATGAGAAATAGTCTGTAGGACAAGGGTCATAAAATTTTTCTTTGGTCCAAGGCGGATTACAGCACCCGTTGTGTTTATCAAATGGTGCTTTCGCTTTAGCTCTGCATCCAAAACTATGGCACTAAATGGACCAGTGGGTCAGGAGGCAATAAAACTAGATGTGGCTATCTGGAATCAATTATATTTAATAGGTGACAATGGAAGTTGCACCGAGAACAAAGAGTAATGAAACTAGCTGTTGCTAACACAGGTTCTGCCAGCTAGGAGTGTGGAATCTGGAATGAACACGACGCTTTTCAAAATTACACAATCAAATGTGGAAGAGAGCGAGAGAAAGCGAGCGAGAGAGGGAGATAATCCATTCAGGATAAAACAAAAACAAAATCTGTCTCAAAACGGCATTAATAAAAAAACGTTTATAACTCATACGTTCGGCGATGCAGTGACCAAAGTTACAGTGCTTTGAACAAGACACTTTAACCAACACATGAACAAGGTTTAACTTGATAAAGCCTTTTTTTCTTAATTTCTTAATTTATCGATTCTTTAATTTCTTAATTTATCGATCTCCCCAGACATGCGTTTATAGGTCCTATATCATGCAAAATCAACCATTATGTAATGCTATTTCCTTAATTCACACATTACTCAGTAATCCTCCTAAAATTAGCTCTCCAAGGAGCTGCTGAAGCCTCTCGTGGTAAATGACTGACTCATAACATTGTTTCTTCAGAGTGTCAAACCAGGAAGTGCCCATCGTGTCAAAGGTGTGAGGGACCATTTTGTATGATTTTTACCTTTTCATGAAAATACACATTTGGCTGCAAGAGGTACAGGACTTTATTCAACCTTCCTTAAGAAGAGTTCAATTGCCAGAAATGGCTGGAATTTTGTTCTGGGATCCCATGACTAACCAGCCATAATATGTGACTGTCACTTCACCGATGGCTGCTTTGTGAACCTTGGCAAGTACCGAAGTAGATTGTCCAAGATTTACTCTTATAACCTGCGCAAATCCACCATTAAATGTTTGTTTTTTAAACTAATGAAGTGGCCAGAGTAGTAAGTAAATCAAAATGCTAGCTACATGCTAAGGCTAAAGTGTGTTAGCCATCTATGAACCTGTCTCGTTTATGTGAACCCTATAAATGCATTTTGAAGCAATTTAATTCACTTACTGCTGCAAAAAAAATGTTCTACTACTGTTAATGTTGAATCTCAGAATTATTCTTCACTTCAAAGAAAAATAATTTGGGTTGTGTGATTAAATTATCACAGAATTGCTATTTGTCTTTTGAACACTAGCTATCTAATGTTCTACCCGACTGTTGTTATGCTAATCTAGTGTAAGTGAGCGAGTGAAGTCACTGTGACACAAACTTCTTCTTTCTTGGAGTCTTTCTTAAAGATTGGCTGAACACACAAAGAGAGAGGACGGCCGAGGTGTCTCCACCGTGTTCAAATGTTAATAAAATCGAAGCTTCCCCAAATACAAATCCCTTTCCCAACAATCCCCTCTGTACCAAATTACAGTAAATTGTCAGGAAATGTTAGAACTTTGCCAAGGAATAAATTATACCATTTGCGGGTGATCATGCATGATCAAGAGTAGGGATGCACTGATCTGATCTTAATCGAAACAGATGCAGAAGAAAATTCTAGATCGAGTATCTGAGAGAATGTGCCCAATACATGGGGCTGATCTATTCATCTTATATCTATGTTGTGAGAGGGAACATGCCCAAAGGCTCAGTTTTTAATTATTTTACAAATGGCTAAATGATAGTTTGATCAAAAAAATCTCTATCAACGGATACACGTTTGATGTGATAGAAATTGGTCATTTTTGTTTCTATTTTTTTTTATAGCACATCAGGTATCTTAATGCAACAGTCATAACTTACTCCAAACCAATCATAGACGCAGACCCAGGCAGCGCCATCACTTGAACTGCAACAAATTTCACAGCAAGGAGTGGCTGAGGAAATTGTCGCAAAGACTTTTTTTCCTTCACTGCTGTTACAGAGAGACACAGGAATTTCACCCGGATTGCATTGCTAACCAACACTAATGATGGAGGGCAAACACTCATTAATTTGCAATACCTTTGACAATTTAAAAAAATTCTGTTCATCCTTACTTTTTTCTTTTTGCCACACTTATGTTTCACCCAGATCATGGTCCTTCTGAAATTCCTTTTTTTCCCTCTCACCATTGGATGTGATGTGAGGTAAGCAGATGTGGGACCTATCAATGGATGATTGGGGAAGACCATGTATACAAGTGGGCACAGAAAAATTATTTAATCCGGTTTATGATTTACAAATAATCAAAGTTTCATTCGTAGGATAGAACATGGAATTGTTTCTATGAATGTTTGATAAATGATGGCCTTCCTTTAGGCCTGGGACTGTCCTTGGTGATGTGATATCTGTTAAATAAAGCAGAAAGAAAAATATATTTATTGAGGTAGGCCTCAAAACGCATACACAGGATCTCAAGTAGAGTTCAGCTCAGAAACTTAGATGAAATGACTTGATTGTTTGAAAAACTCACATTTTAATGCTACAGCTTGCTGACACCAGACTAGAGGGGGATCAAGTTAAGAACCTTAATATTGGTACATTTCTGACTCTAATCAACAAACAATGAAAAAAAAAATATATCCTAATAGTTGTGTTTCCACTATCAGTACTTGGGGGTCATTTTACTGGAAATTAAAGGTATGCGCATGTTTCCACTTCATTGGGCCACCTCTGACAGGAACCGTCCGAGCATCTGTCTGAGGTATGTACCCAAAAAATGGCTCTGTAGAGTTCCTGGGCTAGAGCGCTGTTTAACTCATGCTGATTGGTTTAATGAGCAGACGTCGCAAAACGCTGCCTTTGTAAAACTAGGAATTAAGGCCGAAGCTGTTTATAACAGCAAACAAAAACTCAGAAACCATCTTGTCCACTTTTATGTTGATCTTCTGTTGTTTTCTGCTGCTATGAGCGCCTTTAATCTCTGATTACTGATGCTACTCACCACTGAAACTTTCGTGTTATGTGGAAGTCTTAGAAAATTCTTTAAAGGCTAATTTTGTATAGATACACGGGCTGGGAGGAGTGGGCCTAAGGATTTACCCCGTTATAGGAAAGTCTAGTAAAATCACCCTGAAGCTCCAATATTGGAAACACACCTAATATGCTTTTGGCATCAAAGGCAGTGGTTATTGCTTTACTTAATACTAAATGTCTTTGTGTGTAAGTGTTTTTAATGGTACCATTTGTTATTAGCAGCATTCAAAAAATACACTGATTAATCTTCTGCTATGATAAGAAAAAACCCCATATTCTTTAGAGACTCCTACCTCTTTGATTTGAGGGTCAGCTGATGTGTTTCAGCACGCAAGGGTCTGGTGACCCACTTCAGTCAGACAAGGTGCATGTTCACGTTCTTGTCTGTGTGCACTCAAAGAAAGTCAGTAAGAACAGTGAGCTTGAAGATGTGGTGCAATCAGAGTGCACTGTTAAATCGCCATTAGTTCACTATATAATCTACCACAAACAATTTCCATCATTACCTGTTAATGAGATCTAATCTGACTGTGGAAGGATTTAGTACAGATTGACGTGCAGGTCAGAGTTATTTCTGCTGGTTTTTGCGGGCTCAAGAAAGATTTGCTGGAACTTTGTAGTTTTGCCAAGCACAAAATGTTTTGCAGAGTTCCAATTTGATGATGCAACTTAAAAGTGTTTTCCCAAAGATTGTTAGAGTAATTGCTGCTTAACCACACTGTGGACATTTGGCCCCTACATTCCATGACTGTGCAAGAAGATTAAGAAGATTAGTGCTGGTCCAAAAGGAGCCAAAGAAATCAATTTTAACCATATAAATGTCGGGCAATGACACATTCAACCCACAAAATGATGCATAGTATTAGGCGTTTAAAATATTTTGGGGAAAACTTTAAATCCCTTGTTTGTTTTTAGTTTTCACAAATAGAGTAAAATTTCACAAATCACCAACTGTTTGGAAACTCTGTACCATATATCGGTGTTGATATTCTAGTTAGAAGTTAACTGATATCTTTAGCCAGTAAATTGTTCATACCTTTTTTTTTATTTGTCCCAAATGCTGTGACATAAGCATGTTAAAAATGGTGGGAGCCTCCTTAGTTCTAATGTAAGAAGGTGTGTTTTCTGATAACCCAATGTGATCTTTTTTAAAGACTGTAAACAAAGTGGGGTAATGCCTGAAGATTGATATGCCGATGTATCAGTATGTTTAGTCCTAATATCTCATTGATAATCGTAAGAAATGTATCGATTATATTTTATCTTTGAAAATTTGAATGGAACCATTAAAGATGATGGTAATTTTTGTAGTCAAATTGAAATAGGACTGGTAGGTGGTTGCGGATTTCACCTTCTTTGTTCCAGTGGATCAACTAGATCAAGTAATAAAACTGGATTTCTTAAGTATGAAACACAAGTATTTAGAATGCTGTGAAAGTTGAATTCAGTTTTTTAAAATCACAATATATAGTCTTACTCACTGTCGAAATAAACATTATCGTCCCCTACCGTGTAATGTGATGCATATCGTATCACCAGACTCTTGGTAAAATACAATAACTATAAGGATATGCATTTTGGTTTTGAAGACAATTTTTAAAACGTGTCTTGAGCTGGAACTTAAAACTATAAAGGAATAACCAAACAGCTTTTTATGAAACTAGCTGTTTACTGAGCAACATGTGGTGGAATGAGATGGCTACTCTAGAAAATATGCCTTTTGGTGGAACCCCCCGCCCCGCCCCCCCCCTTGTAATTTGCCAGGGCAAATTGACCGTAAATCTTTAATTGCTATGAAACATTAAGTTATTTGGTAAAATCATTTGATGGCCTATATTACTACTTCAAATGTTTTGAGAAACAGGAAACAGTACCTTGTAAACTTATTTACACCCTCTGCGTAACTAAGAGCATCTAATCTCACAGAGTAACTAGGTGTTCAGGAAGATGTGCAGTGATTGATTTTTAACTACATAAAGCATTTTTTTATGTCAGCCAAAAGATCCGTTTGCTCATCATTTGACTGAAACATGTTGCTCCTCTTCATGTCCATACTTTTAAACTCCATCTTTTATGACTTTACGTTTGGCAACTCTAATATAAAGGGCAGATTTTGTGGAGAGCATAATTTATACTTATCCTGCCAGGAAATTCTCACATCTTTGCACTTGATCTGTAAATGGCAAGCTATCTTAAAATATTAATGTATAGTCTGGCCATGAGCCATAGATGGGATTCAGTCTTTGGGGTGGAATCTGCGTGTGTCTTCCAAATCGTCTCTGCACGTGAATGGACAGCACTAGGACCAATCAGAGCAATTAACAATGTGATATATTCATAGCAACAGAAATCAGTACACCGGGCAGTCGAAACAAAGAACTTCTTTCTGCTCATTTCTCAAAGAAAAGTTGGTCTACATCAACCAAAGTTGATACCCAAGCCATTTAAAACGAGGGCCATTCCTTAGCTGCCACCATCTTTGTTGTTTTGCTCCGTTGCAGCTCTACCGTAATGTTGCTAAGCACACTCAAGGTCTCTCTTTTTTTTTTTTTGAGAGCTGTGATTGGCCTAGCCTCAATTAGCCGAACCAATGGTAGACCTGCTTGAGGCTACAATGGAGCATGGCTAGACCGATCTGCAGAGCAAAGTGTTTTGACAACATTTCTCGGCTGCTGGATCTGAGCTCCAGATTTGCCTGGCTCTAACTTTTGGCTGATTCTGTGATAAATCTAGATTTTACAATTTTAACTCAAGTCACATTTAAGTCTCAAAAATAAGGGACTTTATACTTGACTTTGACTTTTTTATTAAATGCTAGAGACTTGACTTGGACACTAAAATGGTATGTGAGCAACAGACTACAGTGCCTAAAGGGGTTTTACTGTGAAAGGATATGCTTGATTAGTGAGTGATAAAATAATAGGCTACGGTTGCTTGATTTGAGACCTGGATTTAGAAAAAAATGAACATCACTGCTCTTTTCATTTCCAGGTGATTTACTGAAGAGCATTAACAATTTGGGATTAGGATTTATAACATAGTGCTGCTTCAAACTTCTCCACACCTTTGACTCTGGCCTGACTGGTGTGTTCCTAAAACCTAGTTTATGCTTCTCCGTTTTGACGGAGACGAATTGACGCAGCGCCATTATCCGTCAACACAATGGCTCTCCGTCACCTAAACAAGGACGCACAGAGCAGAGGCCCATTTTTTAATCATCTGTCCCCGTTAACGGAGAGCGTATGCATCTGATTGGTCAGTTTCAGGAACAGCCAGAGATCGCTTCACCAGAACGGGGCTCTATAGTTGCTGTAATCAGTAGTTAGCGTTTGGCAGCTACAGGCTTAATATTGAAAGGATATTTATCTAATCTGTTTTATTGGGTGATTTTGAACACAAGGTGTAGAGAAACAACAAAAAAGGCTGGTGTTTGTTTCCATGCGTATTTAGAGCATTCAATGAGCTGCACCTCTTCTAAAAAGCTTTACAGCTTAATCAAAATGTACTTTCTGTCATTCATTGCTCCTTAAGGGAGAAGCCTAGAGAAAAAAAAAATAACGAAGCGGTGATAGTAGGCAGAGATGCCATGAAAAGTTAGCAGCCCCTGCTGTCCTGGTCGAGCAACGCTGAAAAAAGTGGAGAGGAAAAAGTGGAGTACTATAAATGGAAAAACGTCTGCGTCCGAGTGCAAATTTGCAGTCGGAGAAGCATAAACTAGGCTTTGCTCTTTATTATGCTGTTTGTTCACTAAGGTACCTTCTGATGCCACTTGGTAGCGCTGGACTTTATTAAGGTATTTTAGTGTAGGGATTTCTAGATGCAAATCCTTCTCAAACTTTTCGTTGTAAAAATGACTAAAAACAATGTATTTTATCTTTTCCTCTTTGTGTGTACTAAAATAAACGGCCAATAAAATACACAGAATTTGGAAAAGGTAGGCTTTTGAAAGGCCCTGAATTGAAGTGTATACTTCAATGTTGTTCATTCCTTACTAAATTACAGTGTGTTGCTATAATCATTAGTTAAGCAGAACGGACTTTGAAGGGCACATTCTAAACAATTCAAACCCAATGGCCTTTAAATATCTAAACTTCAGCTCTGTGCTCAGTGCCTAAGCTAGGCTTAGCAGCTAAGATGATCATGACAGGATTTTTGCAAAACTTTCAAGAAGTGGCAGCAAAGAACTGGAAAGTGAATTCAAAACTTTAAAATCTGTGTTCAGCTTACAAATCCTGTTTGCTTATGTTAAATTGACTTTCGTTGATTTTTTATTTTTTTTTACGCTTTAATGGAGAAAAATGCAACAAAAAAAAGTACACCTTCACATCTTCCTTCAGCTTTTAGTTGCGGCCCTCCTAAAAGCTGTGTTGATTTATAGCTGCTGCAGAGGTTATCTGCTGGCTGCATTCAATGTTTATACATGAAAAAGCAGACGCTGTGCAGAGCCATTCACCGAGTAAAGCAGGCTTTTTAAATTTGCAGCTCATGTTACTGAGGAAGAGACTGGCTCTGGCTTAAAACAACCAGCTCAATTGTGCATACGTCTGTGCTTATGCAAGTGTGTGTATGTATGTTTATATGTATGTATGTGTGTGTGTGTGTGTGTGTGTGTGATAGAGAAATAGGTTTAGAGGCTCATAAACCTCTTGGGCAAGTGGTTTTGACCCAGGTGCAGATTACTGTATTTGACCTCTGACCCTATTGATACGTGTTTGTGTGTAGAGTTCTGCATGTGCAGGTGTCTGCTCTTAACCCCTCAGCCCAAGTATGTTGCGACAGCGTTTGTGTGTGTGTTGCTATAAGCAGCATAGGAGACAATAAACCCTGTTACCATTTCACCCCTCACCCTTCACTATTTAAGTGGAGGAAAAAATAGGAATGGGGGAAGGGAAACCAAAAGGAGCGAAGAAACAAAGCAAGGTGAGTTGGTTTTAAACCAATATTACAAAGCTAAAAGTATGTCTCACATCCTGGAGGTTTTTATATTTTGTCCAGTTACATTCACAAGGTTCAGTGTGATTGTGATAGACTAACACAAAGTAGTACGTAATTTTGAGGAGAAATGAAAATTAACTGTGCTTTTCTAAAGACTTTTTGACAAAAATAATCTGTCTAATTTGCTCAAAATCTGGTTGTTTTAGCGAGAATCTGCAAAAATATGCATACGTTAAAGCAACATTTAAAATCCCCATTAGGGTTCAATTGCTCATTCTTTTAATTACAGTTGTATTTCATTTTAAATTCCTGTTGATTTTTTTTTTTAATCTTGACGAACTTTTAAATTTCCCAGAATTTTGCAAACATACTTTTGGAAAACTTTACTTTTTAGCTTTTGTTTTAAAACTGCTTTCTTTTTTAAGTCTTCCATAAAGACCAGATTTCTGAAGAGTCATGTTGGCAGATTTTCTCTACGTTGCTGTAGCTCCCTGCCTCTCCTCCAGAGTTACCATGGATCAAGCTCTTGGTTACTTGGTATACTTTTTTTGAACATCTTAAATAAAGGTGCTTAAAGCGTTGGATGTTTTTTTATGACCTAGCTCTGCTTAATAGTTTTCCACAACATTTTTTTAAACATCTTTCCATCTTTTGTTTTGGTCCATTATATAAAATCCTTTAAAAAATTATTAAAGCCCAAGAACAAATGGAGAAGTAAGCTGGGGAATGGAGAGGTGAAAAGAAAGCAAACAGATGGAGAAGGAGGAAGAATTTGGCTCCTCATGATGCACACAGTATGGTCGTTATCTCTTCCTGCACATGCTCATCTCATGAATGTTCATGCAGTCTCTGTATGACTCCATGTAGTCAGTAAGAGCCCTGGTCCTTCTGGAGCTGCAACATGAATCAGGAGGAAAAGTCCAACACTAATGTGGAAAAAGGGTGGAAAGAAAACTTCTGCAGATGGTCTTCATAGTTTACATTTTGTCTTCCTCTTTCAAGAATGTGTGTGTGTATGTTTGTGCACATTGAAGTTCTCACGCACACTGTATTAGGGGCCATCTGGGTTGGCCTGGGCTCTACACATGAGCCTGATTATGACTCAGTATTGCATTACTGACATTCCTCCATAGATCTTTTACTCTTTCTGCCTTCCTCTTCTTTTTTCTCTTCTTTTACCCCCTTCCTAACTACTCCTTCCCTGTTAAGCTCTTCCTTGACCCTTTCAGTATTGCTCCAAACACGTGGCACATTA
Organism: Apricaphanius iberus; assembly: GCA_028564705.1. Classification (NCBI taxonomy): domain Eukaryota; kingdom Metazoa; phylum Chordata; class Actinopteri; order Cyprinodontiformes; family Aphaniidae; genus Apricaphanius; species Apricaphanius iberus. Next base: position 1,889,997 of record JAPXFQ010000717.1, on the reverse strand, counting down.
TCCATTCGGCTCCATATCCAATTACTTCCCACTTGGATCTTTTTTTTCCTCTTTTTTTTTCTCTTGTTCAAACTGTTGGTGTGCATTACACATGTTGCTATGGCCCTAACACTTCTGCCCAGTATTTCACATGCAGCTGAGGAGGAGGAGGACGGAGATGGGAGGTGAGGGGAGGGTCCAGAAATTGAAACTGTCAGGCCTGCTCAAAGGAAATGTCTAAAGATACAGCACAATAAGGGATGAGTCTCTGTGTCCTGTGATTGGCTTAGTAGTTTGAGCTCGTCTGCATGTGTGTTTGAGGCGCGTTTAAGATAGGGGAAAAAGATGGTGTGGCGCCATCAGTAAAAGGAGCTGACGGAGGTACTTTTTGGACAGGGGGATCAGGTGGATGAAACACAACCCTGGCGATAAGAGAGTACGTGACAGGTAGCAGCTCCCTGTTTAAAAAATTCCACACTGGGTTAATCCACTGAGGGAGGAGGAGCAGGAAAGCAACGAATGCTCATACCACTCCTCACAGCTCAGCTTTTTATGCAGCCCAGCACGGGAACAGGGGGCAGCCTCCTCCATCCCTCCTCTACTTTCGTCCTTCCTCTGTCACTTCCTCCCCCCTTTTTCGCGTTACCTCCACTGGATTCGCCTCGCCAATCTGTCCTCTCTTTCCTCTCACTCCCCCCTTGCTCAGTCTCCCTCTCTCTCTCTCTCTCTCTCTCTCTCTCTCTCTCTCTCTCTCCCTTCCTGACTTCCTCCTCCCTCTCTCGGTGTCCCTCCGCGTCACTGGAGAGCGTCTCAGTGTGAAAATGCCATCCTGCTCTCCAGACTGTTGCCTCTTACAGGCTGTGGAGGTAAGGGACCTGTGTGTGTGGGGGTGTGAGTGTTTCCTCTTGTCCAATTTTCTGTCCTGAGGTTCATGTCGGGGTTTCCACAAGTGATTGGCTGTCAGTTTGGAAGCACAGAGATCTTTATCTGTTTTTTTGTTGTTTTTTTTTTGGGAGGGGGGGGTTAATGATTTGCAGAGCTTTTTTCAAATAAAACTCATGCGTCATGCATTAAGTTTTTTGGAGGTTTTTCTCGGCGGGCATGTGGGAAGAGAGGAGGCAGTCGTCGGGCTGCGCAGAGGGCAAAAAAAAAGTGCTGTGACGACGTTACAGATTTCAGTGTCTTTGTGTCTGCGTTCTGGTCCTGGTCATGTTTTGTATTGTTTCTTGGCAGTTTATGCTTCAAATCATGCGTCTTGTTCAGTTTATTTCAATTTTTAAACTTTGCTGAGCTTTTGTCCGACTTCATTTCCACCCCCTCCGTCCTATTTTCCAGCCCCTTTGCCATCACCAGTGTTGTCTTTTTTCATGTCATTTAAAGCAGCATTTTTCTGTGCAGAGAATGTTTGCACTGCAGTGAGTGTGTAAACACAATCAAGCACACTTATACGAGGTTCCTTGTGCTTTTTGGCGTTGTTCCTGCGATTTACAGACACTTTCTGATGTCGGCTCCCCTCAGTGAGGGAGTCCTTTGTGGAGCGTTAGTTTGAAGCTGCTGGTTTGTGGGTTATCTGTGCAGCAGCGCACTCGAATGAGGGCAACATTACACCCGGTTTAAATGTCGCTTTGGGCACTGGGCTGGAATGGTTCAAAATGGCGCAACAATGGGAGGTTCTCCAGCTTTAAACCCTACCCGCTTACAGCTCCCAGCGGTGACATTTTTAATGACAAAATGCAACACGCATAAATCCGCAGAGTTATTTCACTGTCCAAGTGTGAAAGTGGGAAGTTTTAAAATCCTTTTTTTGGTTTAGACTTGTCTCAGTGTGCCGATTTCTTGTGTTTGGTGAGCTGTGTGTGATTTTTGGGTTAAGATGCATATCCGCTGATATTCGTTGGAGTAAGTTTGGTCGTGTTGTGGACAAAAGGGTTGAACTAAAGGCGTAGGGGCAAGCCAGCCTTTCCTGGACGTCATCCTTCTGGGTTTTTTTTTTTTTTTTTTTAAGCCCCTTTCATGTTCGAGTGACAGAATCATGTGAGCACAGCCTTTTTAATGGTCGACCTGGTTATGGAGGTAAATTTAGACACTACTGTTTTATTATAATTTTCTACGCATTATCAAAGTCCTGGGAGCAACTCGGGACAAATCGCGCACCACATTTTAATATTTTATTTTTTTTATCTCTTCTACTGGTGGAAAACATCACCTCCACTGTTCTTATGCTCATCTATGCGGTGTGTGTCTTCAGATTGTGAAGATTTGGAGCGAAGATGGTGCCGGCAAAGTGGTGGAGATTCCTGCAGACATGACTGCGAGAGACGTGTGTCAGCTGCTGGTCTACAAGAGCCACTGTGTGGACGACAACGCTTGGACGCTGGTGGAGCACCACCCAGTCCTCGGCCTCGGTAAGTGAACTTGTCCCTGTTTGGCCCCGATGCACTGAAGCGTATCTACAGCAAATGCAGCATTTTCATTATAATCTAAACTCTAATCCCTTTCAATGCATTTGGTATAAATCCAGATTACTGTGATCACATTTCAACTTACTTTCATTCTGTAACATATTATCTAAACAAGCATGAAAATCTGATTAGGATTACTTTTATCATCTTTAACGGTATAAAAAAAAAACCACTATATACACTTAAAAGCTTGTAAAGCCAGGTTAAGGAGGATTCATTTCCCCCTTAAGCCATTTTTATTTGGCTGCAGTGCATTTTTTCTGTTCTTGTGCATCATCGGTGTCTGAACTCCTTTCGTGCATCTGCAGAAGTAAATGGACTCTCTGGGGTGTGCCTCCAGTGCAGTGCCAGACTTTAGCATGGGGCTTAATGGGGTAATATAGCGACGCCCCGAGATTTAAAATAAAATGGGTTAGAAACACTTTTATGTTCTTGCAAAGGAAACCTTAAGGTGCAATATGTCACTTACTCATGTAGATGGCCAATAAATCACTATTTGACAAAGATGTTTTGATAACGCTACCTGTAACTTAGCTCTCAGCTTCCAAGCTGATTAGGCGATGGATCGCATGCTCCTCCATTGTTTCTGGTCTGTTTCAGTGGCTATGCTGCATTGAAACTAGAGCTGTGTTTAATTGCACTTGTGTTAGCAATAGGAATGCAATGCAGTCACACTTGTAAAGGATTGCTTGGGTGCAGTATTTGGGCAGGGCAGGGAATTTCAGGTCCTATGCATTCAAATGCTGCTCTCTAATGCCAGAAATCCTATAGAATCCTTCCCTGACGTCATTTTTAAACACCTCATTTATACAGAACGTGGCTAACAGAATCTTCTTCCTCCAGTAACCGAAGTAATGGAAGACTGTTGTTCCGGTCACCAGCTGATTTCTGAAGCGTACCCAGATAAAAGTCAAATGTAGTTTGCCTGCGTAAAATGAACTTGTTTGGGTAGGCCATGGAAACTAGTCCTCCCAAGTCTGTCCCTGCTTCCTTGTTTAAATTCGCTTTAGTATGGGCTCCATGCTTGTATGCCTTTATCTTCCTAAGAAGGAGGTGTGGCAGTTGCGGGATTATCCGTTTTCCATGTTCTACTTAAAATCCCTACACCCTCCCAAATAATTTGCTAAAGGGGGTAGAAAGAAAAAGAAGAGAAGAAAGAACTGCTTTTCCTCCTCACTTTTGCTGCGATTCCCTTTGAAGCTTTATTAATTTATTGTTTTTCCTGAGCTGAATCTTTCCTTCGTCCTCCTACCAGCACCATATTTTTAGCGTCAAAGAATGGCTTTGTGCTTTTTCTTGCTTGAGCTGTGTTTCTGAAAAAAAGTACACTGTAGAAATGTAATGTGAATCGCAGAGAATGAGGAAGGGGGGAGAAAGAAAAGGAGAGGTGAAGAAAAAGGAGGAGAGACAGAAAGGAAGAAAGAGGAGGTGAGGGAGGATTTGGGGGCAAAGAGGCTTGGACCTGAGCGTCATACCAGAACCTTGACTAGCCAATGACGGCTCTCCGCCCGGTCGAGCCCCTAGCCATCCCAGCCAATCAATCTTCATTTAATCTTCCACAGGAAATTCCCCTAGTTGTAGCCAGCACGCTTGTGAGCGCGCACACAAACGGAGTCCAGACATTTTCACCCTGAAGTATAGCCACAGAGCTGTTTTTAGCACAAAGTGTAACCACACTTCCACAGAAAATTGTGAATGTTTTGTTGTTATTAAAGTGAGGGGATTTTGATCAGTTTAAAAAAAAAATTAGCTTCAGGATAATCATGTAACCTTGAATTTTAAAGGTTCAGAAATAGTCATGACTGCTGGCTTGTACAGCGAGCAGGTCAGGCCTGTGTGAGCTCTTAATGTGTGCTTGTGTATTTGTGGCTTGTACTTTGCTTATGGCTTTGCTGCTCTCAGCAATCAGCCTAAACACATGACATCATCCTTTCTGCACCCCCCCCCCAATCCTCACTTCCTCCTCCATCTCACACCACTTCTCCTCTCCACCTTCATCTCCTCCCTTGCCTGCCTCAGTGCCTCTGCTTTTTCACAGCCCCTCCTGATTCAACATCTCAAAACCCCCACACCCCGCTTGTCTCATAGTAACAGGCGATTTTTCTTGCTGTGTCATTGTATGCTAGAGTTGAACTGTGGATATGATGAAAAATATAGGAGGAAAGCACCCCTGGAGGTGGTCTGAAAGGAGGAGAAAAAGGGCAGTTAATCTGAACACTGTTCATTTGTGCTGTGGGACTGGTGTTGCTAAATCGGGTTAGGACTTCTGACTATTTAACTTTGTGATGGTTTGGTATGAAGATTTTCAAGAGGTGTGCATGTTTTTAGAAAAAAAATCCTAGAGCATGTTCTGTGAAAACTTTAGAAAATTGTATTAGACATTCAGGGGCTGCACGGTGGTGCAGTGGTTAGCACTGTTGCCTTGCAGCAAGAAGGTTGTGGGTTCATATCCCGGCCCAGGGCCTTTCTGCATGGAGTTTGCATGTTCTCCCCGTGCATGCGTGGGTTCCCTCCGGGTACTCCGGCTTCCTCCCACAGTCCAAAAACATGAATGTCAGGTTAATTGATGTCACCAAATTGTCCTTAGGTGTGAGTGTGTGCATGGTTGTTTGTCCTGTTTGTCCTGCCCTGTGATGGACTGGCAACCTGTCCAGGGTGTACCCCGCGTCTCGCCCGTTGACAGCTGGAGATAGGCACCAGCACCCCCGTGACCCATTAAGGATTAAGCGGTAAAGAAAATGGATGGATGGATATTAGACATTCAATATCGACCTTAGAGTAGTTGACACTTTTTGTGTAAAAAGGTTTAGGATGAGCAAATTGCAAATGAAACTATCAGCAGAAAGAAGGAAATGAAGCATAGCTTGTTGATCATGCTGTACAACCGTCAGTCCTTAAAATCTGAGCAAAGTGATACTGAATTGAGAGGCATTGAATATTTTCACGTTTTGTCAAGTTAGAACCACAAAGTGTTACACATTTTAGCTCAGGTTGAGTCTATTTTGTTTGAATCTCATTTGTGTATCTGTAGTCCTTTTATTTTTAGGCTCAAATTTAGTCGACTACTTTTATTGTAGGCAAAACTTTTTTTGACACCCTAATGAACTATTTACTGTTGGATGTAAGAAATTCAAGTTAAAGGTTGTGTTACAATACCCAGAAGCACAAATATAATACCATGAATTGGAAGTCATAATTACTCAACATAGGTCACATTGTTCAATAACCAAATGTATTTACAGCACAGAGCTATTGTTTTTCAAAACCACTGGATCTATGTTTTTACATCTAAGGGAATTCCGTTAAATGAAATTTCTGTATTTGGTGACCAGTTATGCCGGTAACATGTTACTTAGTAGCACCTTACTCCTAATATGACCACTTTTTCAGTAACGACTAATCTAACGCGTTACTTTTTCAATACGGGTAATCAGATTAAAGTTACTTGTTCAAGCCACAGTGAGTTACTTTTTTTGCAATTTTCTTGAGTAAAATAATATATTTGGTACATGATGGCAAAAACATTAAGAAAACAAGCAACAATAGCGGTAAATATGGTCCTACCTTCGACCACACTGCTGCCAAAACAGCTGATAATCTCCTTTGCGGTCGCCATGTTTGTTTTGCCCTGAGTCTGAGTTTCGTACTCTCTAGGCCTGCTCTGCCCCCTAGTGGGACTCCCCAGAAATATATTTCCGACCTTACTGTTAAAATGCACTTCCAATAAAGTGAGTATTGGCAAAACTGGTTATTGCGTTTATGTTGAGGCAGTGGGGAGTGTTATTGGGAACAGCTGAAACTAACTAATAAAGTAACTTGTAATCTAATTTAGTAATTTTTAAAATTAAGTAATAAGTAAAGTAACTAAGTTACTTTTGAAAGGAGTAATAAGTAGTCAGTAATCATATTACTTTTTCAAAGTAACTGTGGCAACACTGTTGGGGACTTAATCCATGTTGCCAACTTTCTCCCACAGAAAGTAGTGGAATTTGACCTTGAAAGTCTCCAGATGACGTTATGTGATATTTAGCATATGGATGACCTCATCAATAATCTGGCGGTCTTTTTTCCCCTCCTCCAACATTCAATACAAATAAAACCAGTTTGAAATAAAAACAGTCTGCAAAACCAGTTCAGACATGTCAAAATAAGGTGCAGATGTTGTTTAGAACCCATTTTAATTGCTAATTTGAAAAAAGTCCTTTATGTAACTTCTTCACTGGTCCAGTCATTAGACGCAAGTAATGTCCGGAATTTAGATGTTCGGAACTGCATCTGGATGAAAAACACATTAAACTGTTTGAAAAAAATGTATTATCCATATATAATAATATTAATATCTGTAAAGGTCTGTGCCAGGCAGCCATATTTGTGACAAGGCGAGGGAAATGTATTTGTATAGCCCACTTTCAGCAACAAGCCAATTCAAGTTGACATGTTCAGCAGACCTTTTTATGTTGTTTCAAGTGGGATACAAGTAGCGACATCTGGAGAAAATTATTCTTGGTTGAGCTAATATACCATTAGATTTACCTTCCTAGTATTTACATTCAGATGAATATTGGGAAAATTACTACAATAACTTGACATTCTTAATGCGGCATATAATAATAGGCTAAATTATTAAAAGGGAAATACAGTAACTTGCAGAATGTTCAGTATTTAATAGTTTAATTGATAACTTTGCATTATACAAAAAAAACATATTGACGTATGATTGCCTAGAATTCTGAACAGGCTAAATACTATCAAAACTTAACCTTTGACACTCAACTAATGATAGAGAGCAGATGACTTCCTTCTAAGAAGAAATAAAAAACACTAGCATAGAATTAAATAATCAGGGCTACAAAGATAAAGTTAAGAAACCAGAGGGACTTAAGCAGGTTCTGCTGGAACTGCAACACTAATGCCCCATTTCCACTCGGGCGAGTACGGTACTGCATGGAACAGGTAGGGCGTTGTTTTCATTACCATCTCAACAGAACTGTAATGGGCGAGGACGTGGGTGGGCTTAGCTTAACAAAACTCCAGCAAAAAGCATCTCTCTTCTATTGTTGAGGATTTAATGTTTGGAAAACAGATTTTTTTTAACCAATGTACTACGTAGACTTTCATAGATCAGAGTGATGTCAATCTAGCCATCTTGTTTTACAAGGATACTTTGCGGCTTGCTCTAGTCAGCTCAAGGACAGGGTGATTGCATTAAAAGCAGGTTTTTCAAAATATTTTCAATCACTTGCAATTTCTTCTCATGAAAAAAATCAGGTATGAAAAAAATTATTCAAATCTGAAATCAGATTTTGTATTAAAAAATATAAGATATAATTTTTCAGCCATACCGGCCAACCCTACCTCCTAGTGTTTCTGTATATAATACATCCTCTTTCCTGAACCTTTAATCCTGTAACATAAGATGGGTTTGGCCCTTGATTAATAAAGTTAGTCAGGGGATTCATATTTTGACACAAAAATAAATAGAAGAAATACTGCATTGAAAAATCTAGAATTAAAACTACTGCTCTGCTATTAAAATTATGTTTTTGGTCTCATTTATTGAAATACAAAACCGAAAACAATTTAAAAAATAAAATATAAATATTTTACAAAACAATTCTAGAAAAAGTATTTTCTGAAATCAGGAAGAATATAGGTGAACCTGAACGTACTGTGAAAAAGACTTCACCAGTAGCGGGACACGAACCCAGACACACCAAACGGGACTCACCATCACTAACCGCGTTGTTTAGGAGTTATGTAATTCGTGGCTCACACTGATTTCTTTGTAATTTTAGGCTGCTTGCAGTTAACTGCAGTGTGCTGCTTATTTGAAACTTTAAACTATAGCTTACTCTGAGACAAACAACTCCAGACCAATCAGCGGCTACCGCTGCTACATAGGAGTGAGAGGGGTATCATGTTACCGGACCAATCAGTCCATAGGTGGGTGGTTTGGGTCGCTTCGGCACGCTTGGAACCAAGGCAGAGGTAGTCCAAAAAAAGGGGTCGGCTGGGGTCGGTTCAGAATGGATGCAGGTAATGGAAACACGGCAAAGCGTTCCGTTCCATACCGTACTGGCACTAGTGGAAATGGGGCATAAGCAATCCCCCTGCATTTATCTGACAATCAAGCGCACAGCCAAATTTTATAGAAATGAATGCAGGGCTGTATGTTAACTTGTTTTTTTGTCAACTTTATCATGTATCGATTTGTCACTTTTAACTTGATCATTGTTTGCCCCAGAGTTAGCTGTTTCTGTAGCATTGAAGAAAAAGTTGCAGCATCTGCACAAGATGTTGTTTACAATTTCTGAAAAGCTTATCTTCAAGAAGGGACAATTACATTATTTTACCTGAAGTATTCTGTTGAGAGAAGGGAACTGGTACAAAATAGACAATATTTCAAATTACAACTGGAAATCCAAAACCCTTCAAACTAAATGTCTAAATCTGAAAAAACAAAAAACATCTGAGATATGTTAAAACAAAATTAATAAAAATATTTTGCTGGCGACCTGTCCAGGGTGTACCCCGCCTTTCGCCCGTTGACAGCTGGAGATGGGCTCCAGCCCCCCGCAACCCCTTGAGGAATAAGCGGTTCAGAAAATGGATGGATGGATGGATGTCTGTTTTTTTTTTTTTTTAGTACTTAGTAAAAACATAAAGGGCATGTTTAGTATGGTGCTTTTTGGAAAAAGGGGGTTCTGAAAAGTAGAAATGGCAACAAAGTTAAGCTGGACTTAATGCAGGGTCAAAGAAATTCTAATAAAGAAAGAACTCCCACTCTCCTGGTACTTCCGGGTTGCAGTTCCACTGTGGTTCCATGTGTTTTCGCGCTCATGACGAGTGCAGAATGAATGGAGGAGCAAGACCCCTAAAAATCAACTTTTCTCAGGATGTAAGTTTTTGTCCGGTAATTTCAATATTTTTTTTTTCGAAAGTAGATACAAAGAAGTTACACATTGCTGGGTGTTAGATTTTTTAGAGTCACTTATTTGCTTTAAAAAAGTACTTTAAAATGTCAATGACTTCATACACATCGTACGACCAGAGATACTGCTTTACGGCAATCCTTGTTTTTCCTTTTCAACTTCACACTACATACATAACCATAGGCAGATAGCAGTGCTAGTAGCCAAAAAAAAGTTGTTGGGTTGAAAAAAAAAAAAAACTTGAGCGAAAAAGTCCGCCTTAAAATTTTGTTACCACTTCGGATGCTATGATGCTGTCAAGCGGTACATCTGGTTGTAATCAGTCCTTTACTGACCAATCAGCGGTCATTAGCAAAATGCTTGCGAGTTCTCGGCAACAACAACTCAACCTGTAAGAAAATGAAAGGACATACGTACTCGTTCATTCAATTTTCATATTATAACCCATGTTGAACTTGCAAAAGCTGCAATCAAATCTCAGATTTCTCAACAGTAATCGGGTGAAAGAAACAAATTTAGCCGTCTAGCTCCATAGACTCCCATTCATCTTGCACTCATGCTGATCACCCCCAGTGGAACTCTGGAACTGTCACTAAATTTCATTACAATGGGACTGAGTGGAGAGTGGGACGGCTTTTCCTAGACTGGCTTTGTGAAGGGTAATGCTTTGATTTGATTTGTTGCTGTTTGTCTGGAGTAACTGCAGTTAAATTCCAACCTTTGAGAACATAGACCCGACAGACGGCGCTAAAAGTATTTATTTATTAACATCCCCATCGGGAGCTGGTGGCGGCAGTTAATTAGACTGAGATCTACTGAGATCCTTATGTAGGAAAAACCCTGTTTTAATACGGTTTTAAGTTTCCATCACCCAGTTTTAAAAAAATCCTAAATGGGATATGAAATTTATAGGCAATACACTTAATCAAATTAACAATGCCAGTAGTGCAACAATATGAAACTTCAAAGTTTGTGTTGCATTTAAAATACTATAAAATGCACATATGAAATAAGATTTGCCCAGTAGATATGTTTTTGCTAAATATCATGTGTAATAATTTCATTTACTTCCTATCAATCAAGAAGTTCTTATTGTGCATTTTTAAAACTTCCCCCTTCTTCCTAATTGAGTAAAATAATATTAGCCATTCAGAATGTATTTTTATTTTTATTTTGTTTTTTCTTTCTTGACAAAAACTGTGCTATAAACTAGGGATGCAGTGCTACCGATACTGTGTCAGGCTGATACTGTTGATGTACTCGTATCGGTTAAATGATTTTATGAACCAATACTTAAAATGTAGAAACTCTGCAACAATTTCACAGTAAATGTTTGATTTTCACCTGACATTTTAGTTTTGTCTTCATTTTACGATATCCAGCGCCATTATGGCAACAACGCAGGTCGATTAGTTCCTAGAATGAACCATTTTTTTCTTTTTTTACGCAGTTAACTCATAAATAGAATATTGCCCTGTTTATAATTCAACCCGCAACACATCGGTTTTCCTACCTAAACAGTCAAACTCTTACGAAGCAGCATGTGTTTGTGATCCTAAATTACATGTGAGTAAATTATTATTGGCGTATTGGCTTTGTGGTGATAGAATAAGTTCATAAGCTGTCTGTGGGAATTATCTGTCCGCTTTGGATGTCCGTTTGCTCTGTGCGCTGCAGAGTTTAAATGCTCCATATTTATGTTAATTTATGCATGTTGGCTCAATGTATATCTTCAGTACATTTCATAGTGAGATATTGCTGCGTTAAAAATTAGAAATTATTCAGTTATTAGCGGAAGTAGCTGTATATATGTTCACAATAAGAGCTTTTATTTCCTGTTGTGATGAACTGGAGAATCTGCTGAGTGTTTACTTCTGGAAAATGGTCAATTGTGACATTTGATTCATAAGTCTATTACATTTGAATTGTGATATTTAACACAGACTGCTGATATCCAAATGTTGATTTTATTCATATAGTTTGGTTAGTTCTACGTCAATTTGTGAATTTACTTTGTCAATGTGATTGTGGAGTTAAAAAAAAAATGTGTATTGATTTCACCTATATTTAATTTTTAAAAACAGCAACTGCATCTAGATTTGTCATTTATTTAAACAGAAAATGTAACTTTTTTGGTCATATTTAGGAATGATAATTAATTCACAGCTATCGTGTGATTAATTAGATGACAATTTTTTAGTGTTTGACAGCCCTACTAAAAATGTAAAAAGAGTGTTTTTGGACAAAGTTTGTATGTTTTCCGTTCTTTAAGCTCCGTTTAAGCACCTGCACGTATCAAAAATAACCGGTTTGGCACCGGTATCGGATAAAACTTAAACGATACCCATCCCTACTCACCATTTGTTGTTACAAGCAGAGAAGAAAATAAAACTTTTCTTCCATCTCAATACATTATTTTTGTGTGATAGAAGTATCAGCATTCGTTCTTGGTATCAGCGAGTACTCTTATCGGTATCGTAACGGTCTGAAATAAGTGGTATTGTTGCATCTCTACCAAAAAACCTTTTTTTGTGTGTGTGCATTGAAAGGGAAAAAATGTATGGTTTTTAAATGGAATGGTGAAGTTCCATATGAAACACGCCCAAAGTCATGTAGCAGACACAACAGATATACATTTTCTGCTTTACATACAAAACGAGACTTGCTCCAGACACACGTGGAGACATCATCGTACCCTAGGGAGGATTTTCTCCGGTATAGGGAATCTGGTCAGACTTCATGTCTTCATGTAATGATGAAGGGGCTAAATACGGGGTTGTGCTTGCATGGAACCTGTTCGACGTTACGGTGGTGGGCTCAACTTCCAGCAGGACAACTGCCCTAAACATACAGTCAAAGCTACAATGATTTGGGGGGTTTTCACACTTCTCTGTTCTGCAAAGAAGTATGAGTGGAAGCATCAATGTCCAGAATCCTGGTATTGGTTTACTACATAAATTCCCTGTGAAATACAGACCAGATTGTTGTTGTAATGTGGTGAACTATGAAAGAACTCAAGGGATACAAACACTTTAACAAGACACAGTACAGCTGGAAAATGATTTAAACTGTGGGACATTATTTTCATCTATATTAATTATTCTTGGACCTAAGGAGAAACGATCCAGAGTCGGCACACAGCTTCAGCTAATACAACTAAAAACGACTCATCGGGCCAGAAATCTAGGTGTAATAAGGGACTCAGACCTGAACCTCCAGAGTTACATAAAGGCAATAACAAGGTCAACTTTCTATCACCTGAAGAACATTTCTAGGATTAAAGGACTAATGTCACAGAAGGGCCGTGAAAAACTGATCTATGCGTTTATCTTTAGTCGGATTGATTACTGCAACAGCGTCCTCACAAGTCTAACTAAAAAAATCAATCAGACAACTGCAGCTGATCCAGAACGCTGCTGCCCGTGTTTTCACTAGAACCAGGAAAGTAGAAAACATCACCCCATTTCTTAAATCCTTACACTGGCTCCCTGTAGCTCAGAGAATAGACTTTAAAATACTCCTACTAGTTTATAAATCACTGAACGGTTTAGCACCAAAGTATGTTGGAGATCTGCTGTCACTATACCAACCCATCAGACCACTCAAGTCCTCCAACTCGAGCCTACTTAACATTCTTAGAAATAGAACTAAACAGGGAGAAGCAGCTTTCAGCTTCTATGCTCCACAAATCTGGAACAAACTTCCAGAAGAATGCAAAAACGCTGAATCGTTAGGCTCTTTTAAATCAAAGATTAAAACTCTACAATTCAGAGCTGCCTTTGAGTCCTAAATTGCGCTTTCTGATCACTATTTGATTCTTGTGGCTTAATTTTTATTCTTATTTTTTTGTTTCATTTTTAATCTATTGTGTTTTATCTGTTTTTAATCTATATTGCATAAAACATCAATTTTTCTTATTGATTTGTGTCTGTTTTTCTCTGATCATGCTTCTGTAACCATGTATTTGGTATCATTATCACTGAATCATGTAAAGCACCTTGAACTGCCTTGTGTTGAAAGTGTGCTATATAAATAAAATTGCCTTGCCTTGCCTATATATCTGACTAAAATGTTCTACAGCAGAATTGAACATATGAAGCTATTAGTTTGCCACCCAATGTCAAACTGATGTTTAAGAGCAGGTTTTTCTCACTGATGCGTTATATGGGACTAACTATGTGCATCTGTTTGTGTTCACACAGAGAGGTGTTTGGAGGACCATGAACTGGTGGTTCAGGTCCAAGCCTCCATGAGCAGCGACAGTAAATTCCTCTTCAGGAAGAACTATGCCAAATATGAATTCTTCAGGAACCCCCTGGTGAGTCTCTCGCATCCCTGATATGACCTCTCCATGACTGCTTGTTCTTGCACGCAGCTCCTCTCACACACACCGCAGAGTGCCTCCAATTATGATTTTATTCCCTTGGTGGTTGTGGATATGCACAGCTAAGGGCGAAATATGGTTTTACCTTAAGTATAACGAGTAGATAAAATCTTCAAAATGTTTTTTATACATTTGTCTCCTTGACCCGTCCAGAGAAACGGAAGCTGCTCTATGAATTTGTGTTTCAGCACATGCGGCTGTTCATGTTACAATCACATGACTGACTATAAATCAGTGCTGACATGCTGATGTTTGGTGTAGCATTTCACCATCTCTAGGTCAGTATGTCAGTGGGCCAGCAGCTGTAAGCAAGCAGTGAACATATAACTATAATTTAGTTTCATGAAGCTTGTGTAAAAATTCTCTCATTCCCCACCATTGCGTTTCAGTGGCTTATACACCCACCAGATTTTATTTACACACACACACACACACATATATATATATATATATATATATATATATATATATTAGGGGTGTCACAATTCTCCAAATCCTGGATTTGATTTTCGATTTTAGGGTCATGATTCGATTCTCGATTTTGTTTTTTATTATTTTACAGTACAGAGACCTATGTAATTTTTAGACTAGTCTACAATCATTGGTTTAATTCAATACATTTTGTACAGTAAAGCTTATTTTAAAAAACAAAATTGATACAATTATTTTTATTATTCTTCTGTAATGCATCACATTAGGCATTAATGGTCTAATTGAAATTATTTATTTGAAATAAAGTGTAACCGTCTTGTTTAAATAACAAATTTTTAACAGAGAGTGGCTGCCATCTAGTGAGTCTCTACAGTTACTGCAGAATGACTGGATACAGTGCTCCAGATAGCTCATTCGACCGAGAAAAATGCAGCTAACAGCGGTCTTCTTGTTTACACTGCGAATGTGGACTTAACTCTTCGGGAACTTAAAATTTCCTCACTGGGGATTTGAGAGTAGAACGAGCGACTTTAGCTGCGTTCCCGCTGCTTCCTGTCATAGCCGCAGCTTAGCTTTAGCTTCTCGCTAGCGTCAGCTAATGTGCCCTGTATACGTGTGCACTGATCATAGGGGATGCGATAAAGGAAGTTAAAATGTTACCAGGTGGTGTTGAGTTGTATGAGAACTGGTGAGAGTTACTTTTTAGGGAAAATGCAATGTGTGGTTCTTTGTGATGAGGAAATCTGAGTAAATGGACGGTAGCTACGGAGTCCAAAGTGGGACGCACAGTAAAAAGGAGGAGGATACGATCGGGCTCCTCGTTTGGATTTCGATGCACGAGTTCTTAACGTAATTTCAATCAAGTTCGATGCAAAATTGAGATAATGACACCCCTAATACATTAACTTGTGCTACTTCACTTTAATTCGACTCAGCAATAGATTGTCACTCTAAGATGTTTCAGAACATTCAAAATATGTTAATGTCAAAGATAACCAGAGTAAATTCAAGAATGATCTCTTAAATCATTTCAATTTTTTTAAGAAAAAAAAACTTTCCAAACCAACCTGGCTGTGTGGGAAACGCGCATCAAGCATTTGTCCTAACTGAGTGCACTGACTGATGTACAAGACTCATTGTCGAATGCAGCGAAAGAAAGTCGAATTATCGTAGCCTTACTGAAATAAGACTTTTGACATGCATGTATACACCTTAGACAAACTTGAATCGAATCAAACTGATCTGGAATTTTATAAATCGGACCATTCTACCCGGATGCAATTTGAAATTGCATTTCTCTGCAACCAACCCCATGAGTACGAGGGCCTACCATCTTGTTTTACAAGGATAATTTGCAGCATTTTTTTTTGTTGGATTTAAATTCAGGTCTGCTCCAGGATGGAGTGATTGAAATAAAATTATGGTTTCTGAAAATATGTTACATCACTTGCAATTTATTTCTAACAGGGGCCTTTAGTCCAATTACTCCAAAAAGCAAAATTTTGATTTGCAGGTAGACGTACTTACTGACTATGCTACTATGCATGGGTTACTTTCAGCCCACACTCTTTTGCAGGCTTTTGTTTTATTTCAGCCCCTTTGGATGTAATTTGATCTGATTCATGTCCAGACTTAGAATAGACCACCCTAAAAGGAAAATGAGGTTGGTTTGCTTATGTGTCCTGCTGGATAAACCAAGTGAATTCCTTTGTTGCTCTGTGATGTTTCTGCCTACTTCATGTTGTCAGAAATGGGGATGTTCCGATCAGCATTTTTTGCCTCCGATCCCAATTTGATCTTTTAGCCTCAAATCAGATTCCTGAGCCGATCTTTTGCCTTTGTTTTTGACATTTTTAAAACTGAAATATATTTTTAGCAAGTAATCCTACTTAACTTTTTAATAAGACTCATTTCATAATAAGCATTACCACTTTTGTTGTATACCCCATGAAATCTAAATCTCAAAGAAGTAAAGGCCAACTTCCGTTTAATATTATATATATATATTAGACAAAAGTAAAAAGCAAAAAACTTACTTAGTACATTACTTAAAAGAAAGGGGGGGAAAGTATATGCTATACGCTGGTGTTCACAATGCTGCACTTCCACTTTCATGTGATTGCATCGACGCATTCACTATATTTTTGAGTAAATACCAGCATTAGAAAGCCCACATTATTCTCAGTTTGTAAGTTGCTGTATTATTATTGTTTTTTTCATTATAAGCTGAAATATCATATGCTCCCGAACTCTGCATAGATTTCCTACGCAGCCTGATCCGATCTTAAGATCTGGATCGTGACATGCCTAGTCAGAAAGGTTCTATTTAGGTGATTCATTAATTTTGCATGTGTGTCTAAGGAAATAAAGCTCAGTTTTCCCCCCAAAATTGTGGTTATTTCGCGTTAACTTCATATTAAGCGAGGGGGAAATTATTATTTCCAGCTTTATTCATTAAAACATGAAATTATCATTTAAAAAATAGGTTCTTTTTTTGCCTGTATTCAGCTTTACCTGACAATTTGATTTAAAACATTTAACTAGGACAGTAAAAAAAAAAAACAGAAAAACTCTGAGTCAAAAACTTTACAATGTTATACAAACATGAGGGGAAAAAAGGAAGTTTTCATTGCAAAGTACAACAGAAGATGTAAATTGAACAAGAATTAAACTAAAAGATCAGCCAGGTCAGTTTGTTAGAATGTTCAATAAACATGGCAGTCATCTAACAGAAGAAAGGTTTTCATTGTTTAGCTCAAAGGGGCAAGTTTGGGGGCTAAAAAAAACTGTGAATCTGAAACATGTTGGGTTCTCATTGACTTCCTTGTGATGTACAAAACCCCTTAACAAATATAAAGTAACTCTCTGCTAGCTCATTTGCCTGATAAGTCCGCTGATTGTTTGCTGTGAAGACGTGAAGGCAGTTTTTTTAAGGGATCTGCTGCAGCTTGGTAGGCAATACTTAATTCCTTGGTAAGCAGGTGCCAGCCAGCCAGTGTTTGCTGTCCTCCGTGGCATCTTTTGGAGATGTGGACTCAGCTAGGGGCTCTCTGCTGTTGCATGTTGACTGGGTATACAATGACATTATTGCCGGGGTGATTTAGGTGTGTCTCAGAGCCAGCAGGTGATGTCAGCCCTTTGGTAATGAGCAGAGAAAAACACCAGAGTGCTGGCTACTGCCTGTCAATCACTCTAAGAGTGGCGCTGCTGGCTAAAGGGGATTACATCAACGGGTGAGATCATACTGCATCTACTGCAGGGCTGGAGTGCCCTCTTTCACTTCCCACCACTTAGTGTTTGAGTCCTCGTGTTCATTGCAGACACACACACTCTCTCTCTCTCTCTCTCTCTCACACATACACACTGATTTAATCTGTAAAAAGAGATGCTGATGTCTCTTAGGTTTTGCATGCCCTGAGTGGTTTCAGGTGTCTGTCTCTTTCTTTGTCCCTGTCTCTGACACTCATTGTCAGTGTGTTGGTTTGTGTCTTTCTTTCCCATCCAGAACTTTTTTCCAGAGCATATGGTGGCTTTGTGTCACGAGTCTGATGGTTCGATCCCTCAGGCACAGCTCTTACAGGTGAGGAAGTTACCAAGCCGAGGGTTTAACGTTTAAACTGAATTTAACTTCAGAAATGTGCATACAAATGTCATAAAGCTTCTCTGTAAATATTGCCTGATGCACAGTTCACTTAACAAAAGTATTCATAGCCGTTTAACTTTTCTCATTTTGCCCTGCTTCAACTACACACCCAAAATAAATGTGTTACTGGGATTTTATGTTTTAGATCAAGTACATGTTAGTGAAGAAATGGGCAATATGTGAACAAAAATAATACATGGCTTAAAGTCTCAAACATCTGAAAAGTGTGGCACACATTTATTTTGCAGATGGGTCAAGCACTGTCAAAATGAAAGACAAACATCTGTTAACATCTAATTTGAAGTCTTGTCATAGATAAAAAATTGACTTTAGGCCTGAACTTTGACTAGGCCTCTCTTATCAATAATGTCCTTCAATTTAAATCCTTTCATTGTAGCTCTGTTTGTGTTTAGCATTGTCATTCTGCTGGAAGGTTAACGTTTGCCCACAATCTCAAGTATTTGGCAGCCTTCATAGTTTATTCTATTTTCTATTAACTCTGTCCAGCTTCCCTTTTCATGTTTAAGGAGCTTCACTACGATAAAGTTCTTGAACCATCATGTTACTGTGAGAGTGGATTGTTCAGAGTGCTATACTCATAACATTTTGCCAAAAAGTTACATTTTGATCTCGTCTAAGCAGCGCACCTTTATCTAAGTTTGCAGTGACCCCTTAATGACTAAGCCAACTGCAAACAGGACTTTCTATGTACAACGCCAAATCAGAAAAAGTTACGATGGTATGGAAAACACAAATAATAATAAAAATCACATTTTGATTTCTAAATTTACTTTGACTTGTATTTCATTGCAGACGATATGAACACAAAATATTTCATGTTTTTTTTTGTTGGTAAAATTAATTTGTAAATATACATCCTTTCCTGTCATTCAGACCAGGAGCAACTTGGGGCTAGTAACTAGGTAAATTGGTTAAATAATGACGTGACTTGGAACAGGTGATGTCAACAGGTGATTACAATCATGATTTGGAATGAAAGGTCTAGTCTTCTTGGGAGGACAGATGGATTGCCACTTCACCGACAAATATGTGAGAAAATTATTGAAATGTTTAAAAACAAAGTTCCTCAAAGAAAGATGGGAAGAGATATGGATTTTTTAACTTCAGCAATGCATAAAATAACTAAAAGATTCATGGAATGAGGAAGAATTTCAGTGCGTAAAGGACAAGGGCACAAGCCTATGCAGAACAACCATGCTCTCAGATCTCTCAGGCAGCACTGCGTCAGGAATCATTTTTCATCTATAAGCGATATTACCACATGAGCTCAGGACTACTTTGGTAAACCTTTGTCAAGTACCACAATATGTAGTTACATCCACAAATGTTAGTTAAAACTGTACTGTGCCTAAAGGAAGGCATATGTTAAGTGTCCAGAAGCTTAACTTCTCTGGGCTTGGAGGCATCTGGGATAGACCATCGCGCATTGGGAACTTGTACTGTGGTCAGATGAATCCGTATTTCAAAGAAGAACGGATCATCCAGACTGTTACCAGCAACAAGTCCAAAAGCCAGAGTCTGTCATAGTATGGGGTGTCAGTGCCCTTGGCAAAAGTAACTTGCACTTCTGTAACTGCACCATTAATGCTGAAAAATAAATAGCAATTTTAGAGAACACGCTGCCTTCAAGAAGACAAATCTTTATAATCTTTATAATTCTGTTTCCTAAACTTTTATTTTATTAATGTTTTAATTTGTAATCCCAATGTATTCCATCCTTGCTGTTCTGACATTAAATTAATTTTAGTTTTTGATTATTTTTAGAATTTTCTGAACTCCAGCAGCTGTCCTGAGATCCAGGGCCTTCTTTATGTGAAGGAGCCAGGAAGAAGGTCCTGGAAGAAGCTCTACATGTTCCTGCGACGCTCAGGCCTTTATTACTCAACTAAAGGAACATCCAAGGTGAGAAATCATTGCTGCATTCATTGTGAAACTAAATCCATATTTTTTTTTATTTTTTTTTTTGAGACCAAACCTTGTTGGAAAAGTAATAAAGTGATAAATAAACCAACTTCCTTTTTTTAATATATATTCTGTTTTTAGCTGACTGCTTTCTCTCCTTTTTGTTGCTGCCCAACAGGAACCCAGACATCTGCAGCTACTCTCAGATCTGGAGGACAGTAACATTTATACCATCATCACTGGGAGAAAACTTCACAATGCCCCTGCAGACTACCAGTTTTGCATTAAGGTAAAACCTGCAAGTGCTGCAGCACGTTCAAGTCTAACATTTTATTTGATAAGGATTTATTTTTGCCTTTTTATCCCAGTTGTCCATGAGAGAATAGAGATTTTTGCTGTGTTTTTTTTAAGTGATCTGAGTAGCTTCTACAGAGCTCATGACAAAGCCATCCCAACTGAAGCTCCTGCTAGTGATCCTTAATAAAACCTCTTCATAATAAAAGACTTTGCCCTCTCTTTGCTTACAAGGTATCATGTGTGTATCTGTGTCAGAGGACACATGGGTTAACACCGCCCACCAGGGGGTTAAACACAGTCTCTACTCCACGCGTTATCTGTGGTGGGTCACCTGCTGATCTGGGATAAGCCTAGTGGGATAAGCTCTGGATGGTAGAGCAAGTCACCCCCCTCCTATAACCTCTTCAGCTCTCTTTCACTCTACATTGGGGGTGGGGGAATCAAAGGTTGCTCTAAAAGCTGAAATATTTCCCATTTTCACCAGTTGACTCAGTTTTTATTGGCCTTGGATAATGATAAATACTGACCGCGTATGACCGCAATGATTTTTTTTTTTTTTTTTAGCATCCCGTTAGATGTAATTCAGTCATTTGATTCTACTGCGTTAGAGCAAGAATGATATATTAAGTTTAGCGGGCTGTAGCGGTGGAGATAAAGACCCATGCCCAGAGATATACAACGGGTCCAAAAAACTAAAATATAACAAAACTCTTTAGTTACAATAAGTTAGGGTGTACCATAAATTATGCAACTTGTGAATTAGTTAAAAACAGAGTTTTATGACATTAGTTTCTCTCCACCACTAACTAAATGTGCTCACATTAAAGGGTAGATTTGTCTTATTTTTGTGGGTTAGATAATGCTTCGTGTCTTTACATGGGACACCAATAAGTCACCTTCACTGAATCTGTTGGTTAAACTGAAATACTCCTCTCAAATATCATTGCCCCGTGTGTTAAAGGGACTATATGATGCACACCCACCCACATGTAAATGATAAAATGTTACCATTGGTGTTATCGCCTCATGAAATATCCCCTGTAATGAGCAGTTAAGCCTGGTTTATGCTTTTCCGTTTTGACGGAGATGGATTGACGCAACGGCATTATCAGTCGACGCAAGGGCTCTCCGTCACCTACGCAAGGACGCACGGCGTAGAGGTCCATTTTCTTACTATCAGTCTCCATCAACGGAGAGCGTATGCATCTGATTGGTCAGTATAGCAACAGCCAGAGATTACTTCACCAGAATGGTGCTCTATAGTCTCTGTAATCAGTAGTTAATTCATCGTTTGGCCACTACAGGCTTTATATTGAAAGGATAATTAATCTAATCTGGTATTTTGGCGATTTTGAACACAAGGTGTAGAGAAACAACAAAAAAGGCTGCTGTTTGTTTCCATGCATTTTTAGAGTTTTCTTTGAGCTGCACCTCCTATTAAAATGTTTTACAGCTTAATCAAAACTTACTTTCTGTCATCCATTGCTCTTTGAGGGGGACATTTGCAGACGGAGAAGCATTAAACTAGGCTTAACACATTTTCAATGCTCATTTTTCTGCGGTTATCAAGGATTGGTGTCAAATAATTTATAGTATGCCTCTTCAAAGATTCTGTGGGAACCTTTTGAATTTTCAAAACTGAGATATTTCATAATATGAGCTTTCAAAATCCCTCTTGCTACTAAAAACATGTTCAAATTGAGATCATTCAAGTTTGACCCCGGTGTTTTGAAACATAACAGTTTGAATATCTGTGTGCCACAGAAACGGGGCTCGGCTGTGTTTGTGTACACAATGTGTTTCTCATTAATCTTAAACCCTGCTGTGTCCTCTGCTTGGTTGACAGCCCAATAAAGCCAGGAGTGACTGTAAGGAGCTCAAGATGTTGTGTGCTGAGGATGAACAGAGCAGGACGTGCTGGATGACAGCCTTCAGGCTGCTCAAAGTAAGTGCTCTTGTTTCATTTGTTCGATTTGAGTCCAAGGCTTTTACAGCTGATGACATCTCCTCTCCTGTCTTCACAGTATGGGATTGTCCTGTACCAGAACTACAATGTGCCCCAGCAGAGAAAGGCTAACAACTCTTCTTTCTCTGCACCTGTGGTGAGGATCTCTTCTCTGCCATTATCCTAGAACAACCCAGCTGTCATGCTACCTACTTGAGAAACGAGAAGCTCATAGTGATCTAGTATTTAGCTCATGGTTCCTCGTCTTTAATAAGAAACCAAAAACCCTAGGGCCACCAAAGCTCCTGTGATGGACCAAGGAGTGAAGGCATAAAGGAAATGGGGAAACATTTTGTTTTTCCAAAAAAGCTTAGAAAAAGAGTAAACAAGGTACCACAGCTGCTTCAGTTAGCCCAAATTATTCTTATCTCTGTTAGATTTAGCTTTAAATTGCTTTTGTTCAACCAAATATTTGTTTGAAAATGAAACTGGACCCAATTAAAAATGCTTAATTCAGTTTTAATTTAAAAGAGAATTTCTTTTGTTTAAATGAAAAAAAAGGAAAATGGAATAACGAAAATAATTTGTTCTCTACTTAATAATCCATGTAAAAAAACAGTATTGCAGAAAGACATTTTTAAAACCATAAAGTGCTATTACTTGTATATTTCATATTAGTAAATGTTTAACTGCAGAACTTAAGAAGTGTAAAACGTTTTTTTTTAACCAATGTATTGCTGACGTCATGTACATCTGACATGTCAATTTCCATAATACCGAAACTCATGCAGTCAAAACTGCACAAAAAACGACGTCATAGGCATGCTGCGTTTCACCAGTTATAACCAAACCCAGAGGTGTTGGAAACTGTTTCTGTAAGCTCCTTATCAAAGATATGAGTTCAATTAAGTTAAAAGCTCATTACAATATATACAAACTTTATTGGCCAGTTTGTGAACTTTCACTTTTACACACGATAACCATAAAACTCAAGCTATAACGGTGAATTATAAATATACTTTAAACGTAATTGGAGTAAAAAGTGCAAAGTTAGTTTTAATGAATTGGGTTGTTAATGTAAGATTGTTTTTAAAAAAACTAAAACGAATGTAGTTGCAGGCGGGGCTGCAAAGAGTTCATGAGTCAGGGTATCACCCAAAAGACCCATGGTAACTCTGGTGGGGCTGCAAATAGGACAAATTTCAGTCGTGAACTCAATTCGGACATTTATGAAAGGGTTGGAAGAAGAAAATCACTTGTGAAAGGCATTAGAAATTATTTTAATGTTTGCTTCTAGCCATGGAACACGTGCTCAAGTCTGGGAGCAAAACTTGACTTTCTGGCCTACAGAAAATGGAAAATAGTGTAACGTTTGTAATGGGATGATGGATTGATCATACAGTTAGAGCTGCAATGGCATGGCCTACATCAAAGCATAATAATGTGAATGACCACCAGAGCTAAATCCAATGGAGAAGCTTTGGCCAGATGAGAATATTGATGCTACCAGATGTCCTCCATCTAATCTGACTGACCTCGGGCTTTGTCACAAAGAGGAGGAAAAATTGCAGCCAAAAAATTGTTCTACAATGTATTCCCACATGGATCTGAACGAAGTTCACCTCACACTCTTTAGATTATTTGTGTTAATGTATGAAAATGATCCTTCCACTCAGTGTTAATCCATCATACAATGATTATTAAGGATGTAAGTTTATTAATGCAACGTGACAAAACATTAATATAAGAAATGCTGGACATTTGCTAGGATTTACCAGCAGTTCCTAAATGTTTTAAAGATATTTTGTGTTGCCAAACAGTATTTCTTTCTTTAGTGAAGGAAAAAAAGCTTTTATTTTATTAGCCAAACCTTTCCACTCCTCATTGAAGAGCCAGAGGTTCAAAGTGAACAGGAATGATTTAAGCCGCATGGTCAGAAATCCAGGAGAGGCTCGTGCTTTTCCTCGGGGTAGAATTTGTGGATTGACTAAACTGGGTCTGTGTGCAGACAGGATTTGTCATGCTTCAGTGACTGCGTCTGGCTTGTTTGACCTCTGACCCTTTTCTGCCCCCCTCCCTTGCCGCCCCCTACACCAATCACTACATCTCTACCCCATTTCTGGTGTATCCCCTCCCCCACCTGCCTCCACCTTTCCTCCTAATAGCGGAGTGTATCTGAGAACTCTCTGGTTGCCATGGACTTCTCTGGAAGAACCGGCCGCGTCATTGACAATCCTGCCGAGGCCCAGAGCGCCGCCCTGGAGGAGGGACAAACTTGGAGGGTAAGCAAGTCCATCACCTTGAAAAGCCAAAAAAAATCTGACGTTTTCTGATTCTACTTTTAGATTTAAGGTCGTTATCTGGTGCTAACTCATTGCTTCTTGTCTACTGTTCCTCCTCACCCTCCTGAGGATTTCCTTCATACAGATGGGACATACAGTATGTTCTGACAATGATAAATATCTCTCCTGTATCAGGTAGTGGCTGCTGCAGCTGCTTCAAAAATCCCTGTTCTCCAAAGACAAAACGTTGAGCCGTCTTTGCTTTCCCCTTTCCATGCCTGACAGTTTATTTAACATTCTAGACCAGGTAGTCAGCCCTGGAAAAATGATGGTTAACTATAGTGTGCACCAGTCTGGACTGACTGACAGAATAACCAAAACGAGTAACGGTGTCAGTATTGATACATTACAATGAAATCCTGGATTTCTCATTGTTGCTTCTAAATCTGGACGATATGACCAAGAAATATACAGTTTATTTGGGATTTATGGCGATCCACAATATAGTGACGGGGGTCGCGTTAACGCTTTAATATCCTCCGTATTTGACCGTTATTTTAGAACGGTGACAGAAAAATCTGAAGGCTGGTCATCATTTTTACTGATTTAATTTTCACACCTACCTCTGACCGCTATTGTGCCGATTTTATTTCCCCCATCTCTATGCACGGAGTCCAGGTAAATAAATTCCATCCATTTTTAGTTTTTTTTTGTCCCGCTTTCTCCTTGAAGGGCCGTGGGGGTCTGATGCATTTCTCCAGCGGTCATCGAGTGACAGGAACAGTCCACCTAGGACAGGTCGCCAGTCAATCCATCCCTGTGCGCCCGGTTTGACGTGTGTCATAGAGCCCGATGTGCGCCACATATGTTTTGCGGCGCCTGCTGCAGTTTAACTGTGGGCTTTCCTCCGGTAGTTTACAGGTCAGGAAACATCTCGTTCTGAGAGTCTTCGGCTTATGGCCGCTACAACGGGAGAACTGTTTCCTCATATTAAACTTTTTGTCTGAAGTGAATAACGTAATTGCAGTCTCCAGTCTCAAATGGAGCGAAGTGCAGATTCTGCCTGCAGATGCAACAGCTACGATTACCTATGGGAGTAATCTCTCCGCAGAGAAAAATCTAAAACCTCATGTCAATAATTCATGCAACAATCCGACTATTAGATTACAAAAAAGAAAAGTGAGCTTTTTCGTTCCATGCCGTGCAGGAACCACATCAGGTATTCTAATAATAGAGCAAGCGTTTAATTTCACTTTTATGTGTAGTTCTCTGGTCAGCTTGTCTCGACTGAATAATACACAACAGATAATATTGAATAGGTATTAACTCGTCAGTTGCATTAAAATTTGACGGACAAAAATTGGTTGTGACCGAATTTTTTTTTTACTCTGTTGGTCAAAATGACAGACAAAAAAAATGTCTAGCGCAACCTCTGGATAGTGATATTAGTTATTAATCAGTGCATTTAGTGTCATTTTCATGATGAAAAGATGATGTACTACAGTAGCAAAATAAATGAAATTTGCTATTTGCTATGATAATGTCCCATATTAATCGTAGTCAACTTCAATCTCATGGGTTACTAGCCTTGATTTAGAGGAACCCAGTATTTCTGTGTTTTCTTCAAGTTTGTTCGAGATTAGTGAAGCATAAAAATGATGGATGGATGTACGATGTTCGTTTCGTTCTTTGTTCATGTCAGTTACTCTGGTCCTGGCTGCGGCACCTTACACTTAGAGGTGACTTTAGGGGCGTAGCCCACCTCAATTTAAGTTTATTGCAACATTGATTATTTAAAAATTCCAATTATCAGGAATTTGCGCTTGCAATACTTGAAGAATGTTTATTGAGGATATTGAGGACTGTAAATTTAATACAGGACGCTCTTCCTGGTATGATTACACTCTGTTCTGTAATAAATGAAAGCTACAGACAAAGTTATAGTACAGGACTTTTTCTTCAGGCAAAACCTTTCAGGCCGCTACGCACATGTATGTTGTGTATACTTCCCCCTTACTTTAAAACATATTGACATAAACTAAACGCCGATGCCTAAACCTTTAGGGGCAATAGATTATACCGAGTCTGCAGTCATTCTCTGTTAATCGTGCAGCAGCCAGCTGCCGCTTTAATCTATGCGAGTCACAGTTTTGTCAGCTGACGTCTTCAAACAGAGCCAGGATTTTCATCAGGGAGGGCCTTATGCTCTGAGGCTGTCCGCAATTAACAATGCAGTCCTAATGAGCAAATTTTCCATCGGAGCTACACTAATTTTTCTTTCTGACAACCAAATCAAGGGGATGTGTAAACGAAAGTATCTTTAGTAGGAATTTGACCAAAGCAAACAAAGAAAGGGAGCACTGGAGAGAAATATATAGACATAACTAGGCAGCCAACATGTTGCAAGTGCTGCACTATGTCACAATTAAATGCCTATTAGCCCATGATGGTATGACCTGTACATTTTAAAGAGAAAAATGAGGAATGAGAGCTCGACAATGCTGTGAACGGGACTTTAGCTCAGATTGTTCAGGGGTGAACTGTGAGCATAAATCATTCAGTTTTTAACCAGCGGGAACTGATCTGCTTCTTGTCAAGAATGAACTTCCACAACAATGAAGCCTCTCCCGTATTAGTCATCAACACCCCCCCACCCCCGGCGACGGCCTAGACTATTCTTTACCGATCAGAGTGTGGAGAAACAGCCTTTTAAACACATGGCATATTTTGGTGGAGAAAACAGTCTCTGCAGGGTTAAGTCTCAGTTTTAAAATAAATACAAGACTGTGTTGACTGGGAATTCCTTCAAACTACTCATTTGAGGTTTTCTCGATTCGAGACTGTTCCAGGTGAACAATGACATGGCCTAAAACGGAGAAGTACAGAACTCAGAATAAATTCCTTGTTATACAGCTGGCAAATATGTCAGCCCCACGCCTAATTCCTTCTTTATATTATTTATTTTATGTTTTTTTTTTTTTTTCTTGACAGAAAAGAACCCACCGCATGAATGTTCTAGGCAGTCCCAGCCCCCTGCACCCATCCTCGATGAACACAGGTACTCCCACTGAAACCACTAACGCCATTCAGTGTGACCCAGAAATTAAAAGATCCTCCAGCCCACCTGAGCTGATGGATACACTCATAGTCCAACACTGACATCTGTGGATCGTTTTTTATTTGCTTGTTCTTCCCAGTGATCCACAGGACCCAGGTGTGGTTCCATGGTCGTATCATGAGAGAGGAAGCCCACAAAATGATTATACAACAAGGCCAAGTAGATGGGTGAGTGAGAAAACTCTGATAGGCTTGTGTTGCACGTGTAAAAGTACCAGATTGTGTGAAATGTGGCTATAAAGAGGAAAACCACTTAACAATGAAATATTTTGTCGATATATCCATCCTCTGTCATGAATTAGAATCCTGTCTAAAAAGGCTTTCTGATCTAATCTGCTTTGCATTTTTATTATTTGTTTTACACTTATTGTTTTATACTTTATATACTTTATATTTTATAAACTTTATATTTTAACGTATTTTAATCTTTCTTGCCAGTGTTTCCTCTCTGGGGGGCCCCCTGCATCGGGGGCGGTGGTCGGCTGTGGCTGCCTGGGTGCCCCCAGGTAGCGCTTGGGTGGAGGTGGGGGTACCAGCCCTCCCTCCTCTGGGCGCCCTGGGTCGGAGCCTTGGCTGCTGCTGTTGATCTGCTGCTGCTGATGCAGATGGCTCCCATGATGGCATTTCCTGGCTCATCTGTACTCAGCCCGCTTTTTGTAGCTTCTAAGTGTGTGTGTGTGTGTGAGTATGGCTGATGGGTTGGGTTGGGAGGGGGTTGTATTTGCATTGATGATTTTATTTTTGAAGGGGGGGTTGTGGGGTTATTTTAAATCTGTAAAGCACTTTGAGTAACTTTGTTTGTTTGAAAAGTGCTTTATAAATAAAGTTTGATTGATTGATCAAATATTTCATATCCTTTTTTTCTTTTTCTTTTGTTGGCAGGTTGTTCCTGTTGCGAGACAGTCAGAGTAATCCCAAGGCGTTTGTGCTCACCTTGTGCCACCACCAGAAGATCAAACACTTCCAAATCCTACCGGTCAGTAAAGTAATCGATGTCATCGCTACTCTTGGACCGTGTTCGGTGAAGTGTTTTTTTTTTTTTATGGTGTTTACAAAGAAGTAAATTATAGATGATTCTTCCAATAACTCAGGAGATGCAAGAAAAAGCAAACTGTTAATTTGTAGTTCATTATTCAGTACTTCTTTTTACTTTTTATTTTTTAGGTTTTATCGCTGTTTGATTTGGGGGAAAAAAAGATGTCCAATTAATTACAATGTTAGCTTACAATGTTGGTATTTTTTTAAGAGCCACAGTGTTCTGTTATAAAAATATTTAAATCTGATAAACATGTTTTTTTGTTTGTTTATTGATAGATTGGCTCTTATGCGACAGAGTACGACAGTAGTGGTACGTGGGTTTCAGCCCTAGTCATTCATTGACATCCTACAGCGTCCAACCTAAATTATTACACATCATAATATGAACAATACGACACCACAGCTCCAGAATCCATACACAGTCACACATACAGCACAGGCTGGCCGAGCAATACTCAATTTCCAGAGCTTTTAAAATCTATAAGCTTGCATTAACAAGCTAAGATCATGCATTCTATCAAATCTCAAAAATAAAGCTGATTTAAAAATATTAGTCAACATAGTTTTAATAACCATCCCAAAGTATATGAGAACTTAAACAAGTTTGCATAAAAACTCTTAATATATAAAACTGGAAACATCGCAACCAAGTGGATATAATTTGAAGTACAGAGAAAAGACCAGGGAGAATAATCTTGTATAAAGATATTTACCAAAAAAATAAATATACTTTTCTGCAGAGAAGGCCTCGCTGGCCCTGACGACGCATCACTGTAGTACAAACACATTCCATATTTTTTCCCAGAGATTTTGTCCGTCACATTTTAAATCTACCTTCAAACCTCTTCAACTTAAATTGCAAACTTCAGTGTTTTAGCTTAGTTCTTTGTATGAGCAACAAAAAGGTCAAATCTCTGAAAAGGAGCATATTGGCTGCTTTTTTTCTTTTAACCCCTAAATAAAATCCAGTGTAAGCTTAAACTTTCAGAAGTACTCTGATTTTTAGAGTCCACTTACGTATGATTTAATTTTAGAATAATTCTAGCTGTTCTTGTGAAGGCCTCACAGGTTTCTTAGATAACATTAGAGAGCCGACAGCATCGTGAGGACCAAGGAACAAATCAAACAGGTCAGGGAGAAAGATTTGGTGAGCTTTAAAGCATCTGCCAGACCTCTAATTCATCAACTGAAAATGGAAATGACAATACTGCATACTTATCGAGACTCGCCTCTGCATCTAAAAGTAACGAGGTGGACATTAATGGGAGAAGCTGGATGCTGGAAGAAAACCTGCCTTAAGAGAGGCAGAAGTTCACCATTCAGCAGAACAACAACCGTAGAGGCAGGGCTGCATGACAATGGTTTATATTACATTACATTACATTCCTGTTAGAAGACTATGAACCCAATTCTAACAAAAATGTGGCTGTTCTTTAAAGTGACTGACGTTAGAAGATGCTTCCCACCAAAACTGACGGAGCTTGAGTTATTTTGCAACAAAGTATAATCAGATATGTTTGTCTGTGGGCATACTTTGCAAAATAATGTAAAATATTGTAAATATTAAGAGTGGGTCTATAGAGAAAAAAAGAAAGCTAATAAGCTTCATATTACTTTACATTAGTGTTTACCACTTACCAATAAATTAGTTGATTCAGATGATTAGATTAATAGCTCTTTTAGGGAACCTTTTCATGATATGCTAATTTTTTAGATAGGAATTTTTTCTTTTTCTTTATTTTTTTGCCAAAATCATCAATATTAAAACAATAAAAGGCTTCAGTTGTGTGTAATGAATCTAGAATATATGAAAGTCTAATGTTTATCAGTACATTACAGAAAATAATTAACTTTATCACAATATGCTAATTTTGTGATAACCAAATGGTAATCAAATAGTATTAGTATTCTTTAAATAAAAAGTATTGCTAAAGAATGTATTTTTAAATGATGTAATCGCATATTGCTTTCTCTACTCTAGAGTAAGGTTTTGACCTTGTTAAAAACAAACATCTGTGCTATTTTTGTGCTTACTCCCTTTCCTCGAAATAAGAAGTAATGTTCAAAAGTTTTAAAATTTTACATGGATGATTTATTTGCATAATGAATTTAACATGACTGTCTCCTCTTTCCCCCCTCCCCCACAGGTTGAGGAGGACGGTCAGGTGTTCTTCAGCCTCGACGACGGCGCCACTAAGTTCACGGACCTGATCCACCTGGTGGAGTTCTACCAGCTCAACAGAGGAGTGCTCCCCTGCAAGCTCAAACACCCCTGCACCGCTGTGGCCTTGTAACACTTCACCCAACCTGACACAGCTACTCCCTACCCTTTTTTTTGTTTTTGCACATCACAATCTTGCCCCCATGCCTGCTCAATCATCCGACTCAGTGGGGTTGAGGAGAAGGAGAAAATCATGGCCATTATTTTGGGACGGCTCTCTGGTCTCTCTGTGGTGTTTTTCTCTGCCTTATTGCTGTCTGGAACGTCGGAACGACAAACATTCGGACCGCGTTGTGCGATATTTGTTCAGCTCCTGTGACGGTTCCTGGAATTTGGGTAGGTTTGTTAAACACCAAGAGTTGTCAAAAAACACAAGAGGTAAAGCAACATCGTCACAGCAGGATTGTTGAGGTTCTTTTTGAATGGATCTCTCCCCAAGTTGTTCAGCCCCTCCTTAACCCCCCCTTCCCTTCCCCCAGGCCGGATAAGCTGTGGTGCCCCACCCTCATCCCTAAGGTGGGCGGGGAGCACCACCCTCTGACTTCCTCACTGATTTATCAGGGATGGACGGGAACCTCTCTGGGTCTAATTTAGCGAGATCCGGGAGTTTCTCAACCTGTGCAGTCCAGTCTGGATAAGCTTAGCGGGTTGGAAGTGACACGTCTACAATCCCCCTGGTGCAACCCCGACCCCATTGCTTCCACAGAAGCTCAGACAACGGTCGGAACAGACGGAAGAAGTGGCCGGAGGCGAGACGAGCAGATCAGTGACGAGGGTTTGCTAAAAAAATAAAGAAAAAAAAAGGACGGAGGAATGTTTAATCAGGAAGGCCGTAACAAGCCTCCCTTGTAGAGTTAATTACTTGATGTCATTTAATGCTGTTTTATTCATGTCGATTCAATGCAGAACTAGTTTTGCACTCCTGGGCGGACAAACAGCTCTTTAGCTAAATGAAGTTGCCTCCTCTTTCTCCTCCGCTCTGTTTCTGCGAAGCGTGCACGTGAATCTCCACCAGCTCTGATTGAACGACAGCATGTGGGAGCAGAGATGCAGCTGATCACGCCGCTCCTATATCAGCGAGGTTTGGGACCATCTTCAAACCGCCGTGGCTTGCATCGACGACACTGCACCACCGCCATTAATGAATGTGCTCTTGAACCAGCTGCAGCTCCTCAAGACTCTTAAGAAAGAGGAGGAATCCTATTTTATAGACTCCTAAAAAGTGTCCACCCCCAAGCTTCTACCATTTATTTGCTGTTTTTTTTTTTTTTTTTTTTTTTTTTGCTTTGTTGTTGTTGTTGTTTTTTAATCAAAAGGGTTATATTTGTTGGTGAATCTGTCTTTGAATGTTTTCTTTTCCTGAGTCTAAGCCGAGTTCAGTGCTTGCACATTTGAAACATTCTGATTGTGGTTGGAGCTGTCCCTTTCGGATCCTGACCACTGTCCCCTCCTACAAAGCAACAAAAGCACTCTCGTAACTTTTTTTGTTTGTTTTTTTTGTTTGTTTTTTTTTTATGGAATTTGAACAAATGACTTGAAATGTGAATTCAGTCATTCGTGGATCTGCGAAGTCGACTGAGCTTCACTTGCCTTAAGTGAAAATGATGAGCCATGTGTATGAATTTGAAGATACTATCTTAAAATGCACATACAGTGAGACGTTTGACGAGGGTGGAAGGACATCTTGAGTGATTATGTTACCCAGTATGTTGAGGGATAGCTATAGACTTTGGGAAATTATCTTTCTTGCTTTTTTTGCCACTTTTAGAGCTGTATGCTAAATATGGAGTTGTTGTTTTTTATTGTAATATGTGCGCTTGTAAATTTATTAAAATAATCTAAGATTTTAGTTGAACAAAAGCTTGAATTTTACTCTGAGATTATAAACTGATATTGAAACTGATATTTAAGTTACATATAAATGAAAAAGCACATTTTCTTATAAATTAGGGGTTTTATTTCTTTGTTTTTTTGACAGTTTTCAGATCTACATTTTCTGCCACTTGTACTATTTTGATTGTCAAAATTATATATTATTTTGTCCTGAATGTTTACCTACCCCCCCCCCCCCATGTCTGGTTTTACTGTTCTTCTAGACAGTTATATTTTCTATTTTCTATGCTAATATTGCAGCTTCATATTTAGCATACCAGCAACAATCTTGTCTTAAGTCTTGAACCTTACCCTCCAAATTTCTATATATCGGTTGGAAAGATCTTTTAAGTACGTCACATCATTTTAACAAAGGGTCTGTTTACATGCACTGCAAAATTCTGATATTAACACAGATTTGAAGTTATTCTGAGGGCTTAAATCTTAAGTATCTATTTCTAAATAAATCATTTTGTTACATTTCATCAAAAAAATCATAAATATCTGTATTTAAAAATTTAATAATGTTTGAATACATAAAGTATTTTTGAACATTTTTGTTACATTTTTTATAGTATGATTTATTTGTTACAAAACACCAAAAAAAAAATCTTGATACTGCTTCTCAAATAAGCCCACAATGTGTGATTGGTTTCACCTTATTTTGACAAGGAAACTGCACATTAAAAATAATTTTCTGAGCTGCTGTCCCTAAAATTGAGAATAGTTAAAGATACTTTAGCTAAAAACCAATTTAAATAATTTCTGGCATACTTGTCAATTTAATATTTTTTTATTTCTCTTAATTTAAATAAGTAACATTTAACCATTTCATGATTTTTTTTAAATTTATTATTAAATCTGGGCACTTCTGGACTTCCATAATAAACCCTCTCTGCCGTCATCTTGTTTTATATGAGGTAATAAACAGAGAAAGCACCTAATAAGCCAATCTGCATGTTTAGGTTCCCTCACATTTAAAATAGAATGTCACACTGAAGCCTGATTCTTTTAGCTAATCTAGGATACAGGAAATGCAAGAGCACATGGGATTCTAATAAGTCCCATAAGTTTTAATCTTCAAAAGTGAAGAAATCACTTCAGGAAAATAACTAGCTGTCTAAACTCGTCTCTACAGTCAGAGTAATAGACTGTTCAAAACAGACTTTTCTGTCCAAGCATCATTAATGTAAACCTAACTGTAGGTTCGGCCTGGAAGGATGAAAATGTTGATTAAAACCCTTTGATGCGTGCTATTTGGTATGACGGAGGACCGATAATGCTGTGGGCCTGTTCCCCTTCTAAAGCCCCTGTGAACCTTTAGGAGAGCTTGACAGGAATCCTGAATTTAAAAAAAAAATCTGAACAAATGGATGGCCTCTTCTGTAGGAAACTGAATATAGATCATAATTTGATCTTGAAACATATTAATCCAACACCTATGGCCAAATCTGCACAGTACAATGGTTCACCAAAATAAAAAATAACCTTTTGTCACCACCATCCTATTTTCCAGACCTAAATCCTAGAGAAAAGCTGTTGGTTGAGTGGAAAGATGACTCATAGGATCTGGATTCTCTGCAAAAGAATATTTAGAGATTCCTCAAACTATTAATAACCAGGTTTCAAAAATAGACGGAACTTTGTGTTATTCATGAACACTGTAATTAGGCTGTAGCCCTTTTCTAAAACGTAGAAATCTGGAAGATTGCTGTGCATATAAATATTACCCATGTCTGTACTTTCATTTAGCTTGTAGCAAGAAAATGGATACTTGAAAAATTATAAATGTGTACAACTCTTGCATACCATCCTGGTCTTAATGTATGTAGAAATGTAACAGTTTTCAGATTTATCTGAGATGCTTATAGGATTAGTTTCTTCTGCATCAGTCCAGTATAATGGTCTAGTTTCTGTTGTACTTCGTATCCTAGATATATTAGGGATTTTCAGAAAAAAATACTGTCACAAAGAGTTCAATTTCCCCAAGACATTGTAAAATGAAATGCCAAAAGTTGGATGGTTCCAGTTTTTCCAGATGTTAGTTTGCAATTTAATAATTTCTTTAAGCACTTTTGTGGGCAGTAATGTAAGAATCAGATAAGAGGGGCATTTGAATTAAGGTCCTCCCTGGCTCAGATATTTTACAGGACATTTTCGTTCTTTTCTGAGCAAACGAGAGGCTAAACGTGGAAAGTGGCAACACAGACGGAGGGTAGCACATCCACGCTGTCAGAGCAGTTCTGATAGTAGAATTTCAAACCAAACTGAAATGAAATTTACTCAGTGAAAGATGAGACTATCATAACAAAATGTAGCAGGTTTGTGTAGTTCCACAGTAGTTCTGTTTAAGTTGCTTTTAGTTCTTTTGTGTTGATTTTTTTTTTCTTTGCTTCATAATGTTGACAGTTTACAGAGAACACTGAAAAAGACACTGTGGGCGTAGCTGTAGTTGCTAGATAATAGGCGGCTAACATGTTAAATGAGTCGGGGAAACTGAAGCCGCTTGTGTCATTCATCTCAGATACTACAGAGCTACATTTCCATCGACGGATTTGTCCGACTTGTTCCGCCAGTTTCCATGATTGCAACCGTTTTTGTTGGGATGTTGAAGGAGTGAAGGAGCCGTTCCTGCTCCGTCTCCCAAAACTACCCTAGTGCCACAGTTGGGGTGTATGTGAGGCAAACCCTGCCAACAATACATGTACAATATGGATGCTGTGTGTTGTCACTGATCCACAGCTCACCAGTCGGCTGAACTTCTCGTGTTCTAACCGCCCCTGCCTCACCGACCCACCCGTGTCCAGCCAGTAAGCTATGATTTTATACGCATACAGAGGAAATGTTTGTGTTTGGCATATTTGGAAGTCCGAACTATTTACGTCTCTTATTTTAGACATGTTGGAGGATTGTCAGCTGGCTAAAGTCAAGTGAAGATGAAGATTCAGAGCAGACAGGAGTTCATGTGGAAGTACAGGGATGAAGAAAGTGTTCACACTCCTTAAACGCTATCTTTTTTTTTTCTAACCAAATTGTGCATCATTCCAATGTGGAACCTCCTAAATAAAATCCACCGCAACCAAATACAAGGTCTGAACTTTGACTAGGACTAAACCTTACTGTTGCGCTGGCTGTATGGACAGGACACGCTGCTGTCGTCACCGTATCTCACAGTGGCAATCGTGTGTTTCAGAGGGAGGATCAATGATCGTTTCTCTCCTCCTATAGGCCAAAAATTCTCCTTTGGATCTCCCCAGAGCAGAGCACCTTCTCGCACATATTTGTGGTTGCAGCATGACAAAATGTCCCAACGCTTTAAGGAGTATGAACGCTTTCGCAAAGCACTGTATCCCAACCTTGCCGGTCCTTTACCTGTGGAGTTCTTCATTTTCCGTCAGAGAGGAGCAACTCAAACCCACAAATCCCCCACTGCTCTCTTAATCACTGTGCTACCATGTAATCCTCACAAGTATTTTAACATACAAACTTAAAAGTGTCATCTGTTTTCTAAGTATATGAAGCTATGGTGAAGTAGATCTAACACTGTACCTAGGTCACAGATCACTATGTACGGCTGTGTTATGCTTTCACTCTTAACACCATAAATTGAAGGCAGATTTATCGATGTATTTTGTCTTTTTCTTTTAACTACTTGATTGTGTGAATGCTAACATATTTGCCATATGCACCACAGTATCTACAGTATTAAGTCTTTTTTTTTCTGTCTTTTGATTTTTATGATCAAACTGGATTTGTTTTTTTTACATAATTTTTTTTTTCCTGAACATTAGTTCATATAAGCTGACAGGACATCAGAGGATCCAACTCTGACGTCACATCTTTGTAAAAATCCCTTTTTTGTAAAGGAAACAGCCTCTCTATGTCATCTCCAGTAAACGTTATGATGTTCCACTCGTGCAGACTCACAGCGGGGGAGGTTTTCATTGAGAGCACACAATCGATGCTGATCTTAGCTCTAGCTTTTGTACACTTTTCACTACAGGTAGTTTAATGAGGAGCTGTAGCTCCAGAGGCTTTTTTGCATTTCCCATATATCCATATACTCATATCTTAAGGAACATAATTAGCTTGTTGGATCCTGTTTTTCTCTTGAGAAAATTTCTCAGCAGGTGCCTCTTTCTACACAGTAACAGGCCTTAATCGCCATCCGTCCAACCATCCGTCGCGTTCACCTACAGCTAGCAGTGAAGTGGAGCTGAAATGTCAGGTCAGAATCAGCTACACATCCCGCAGAGTTTGGTGACTCAGAGTTCATTGAAGAGAAAATGACTGTGCTGGGTGTCTGTTCTTGTTGGGTTGAAGTCAACATAAGCTGAAGTCAAAATAAACATTTCAGGGAATTCAAAAGAAACAAACCATAAAACATTTGGGTTTTTTCTTCATACCCCTCATTGCTTTGCTGCTTCTTTTTTTTTTTTTTTTTTTTGTCTCTGCAACTTCCTGGATCTACATTGTATCCTGTTCAGGTATTTTTGTACAAATAAGGGACTGATATATTCTCTGTTTATTGGAAATTAGAATAAAAGACATAATTGCTATAAACCAAATATGGCTGAACTTCTTCTATGTTACTCTTGAGAACCAATAGTCACAACACCTCGAACTTTGTCACATTGCAACCACAAATCTATGCCTTTACTCTGTAACATAATTAATTGTTTGGAAAATCCAATGTGAACAACTGCACTGGATTTTATTTAGGGGCGTTGGGGTAAAGTGACAGACACACATCACATTTTTTTAGATCTTTCGATGTGTATTAGTTTACCAGTAAGGAAAATGTACCATACTCGTGATTTTTTTTTAAAAAGGTCAGTGAAGCATGTTGTGGGGATACTTTTTTTATGAGCTGGGAATAAGAAACTGGTCCAAACTGATGTGGAAATGAATGAAGCTGCATACAGGGAAGTCCTGGTTGAAAACCTGCAAAAGACTTTGATGCTCTATCTAAACCATAGACTGTATTTATAAAGGTCTACACTGAGAGGAAACCAGGTGAAGTGGCGTTTCAGGACAACGTAAATAAATTTGAATTGGGTCCTAAAAAAGCAAATTCTGACCTTATTATGAAACTTAAAACATTATTTATTGTCTATCACCAGCAGCAAAAAAATGGAATTGGACAACCACAGACATTGTCTGCTTTTGAATAAAGCTCTCATTAGAAGCTAGATTAGTTGTTTGCTACTGGGTTGACTGCACATGCTCAGTGTTCTTTTCTGTGTTCTTTGCTGTTAGTACCCATGCATAGGTAGGGGAGACCGGGGATGAATGTAACACAATTTTTCTTTAGCACCTAAAACTACCTCTTTTTTTTAGCTACATGTCTGAAACTTTTAGGCAAAGTATCCATATTTGTCTACTACGAATGGCAACAATTTACATTTCTTAAACTATATCACAGACTTTGTGAGATTATGACAAATACAAAGTGGTCATTTGTTACAGACTACCCCACTACTGGGGTAAGTTGTAACAGGTAGACAGCATGCACAAAAACTAAGGTTACTACATGCGATACGCCACAAGTGCAACAATACAATATATGTGAATATTGAGAGAGTATGTGTATATTGTGTGTGTTTGTACATCAACATGTGTGTTTGTGTGTGCCTATCTGTATGTGCACATTTATATAAGTGTATGTGTGTGTGTGTGTGTGTGAGTGAGAGCAAATTAATAATCATATTTCTCCCCATTTCACAGACAGAACAAATGAAATGCATTCTTTATCCGTCACGATGGTGACCACAAACAAAGGCATTTTAGGTCACAGTGGTAACAAGAATTTTCTATGCATTCTGAAGAATTAATAAAATCTCAAAAACAGGTTCTTAGTTGTATATAAGGGTAACTAGGGATGCACCGATAATGGTATTGGATATCGGCCCTGATACTTCCTAATTGACTGTTATCTGTATCGGCTAATGTTAACGGATACCATGAACCGATTCTTAAGATGTGGAAATGCAGCAATAATTTCACAGAAATTATTCTTTTTTAACTTTTAAATTTAAGTTCTGTGGTCATTTTTTATTAATATATATATATATATATATTTATAATATAATTCACCATCATTTCTTGTAACAAACAGAGAAGAAAATAAAACCTGACTCCCAATTGATAGCACTTTTCTGGTGCGGTAGAAGTATCGACATTGGTACTCGGTATCGGTAAGTACTCTGATCCAAGTATCGGTATCGTATCGGTTTTGAAAAAAGTGGTATCGATATATAGGCCCACTGAGTGATTACAGGATTGTAGACACCTAGGATGCTGATTAATGGACATACCTTGGATTAAAATGTCCCTTTGTTCACATTATTTTAATTATTTTCTAGGGGTACCATCATTTTTGTCCAGGCCTGTTTCATGCATTTATTTGTTAAATAATTCGTTTGAAGCATGGATGAAAAGCATTGTCTGACTTTCATTGGTCAACATTTATATAATTTTTATTTATTATTACTTTTGTCAGATTAAAGTTATTTCTGTGGCCATTATGAGTTTTTCTTTGATTCAATGAAGGGTACCAACAATTTTGTCCACGTCTGTATCTGAAACACTGCAGCAGGTTTAGTCTTCCCACTCCCCATTCCTTTTGTGCTCTTCTCTGTCCTGTTATAAAATATAACCAATCACACGTTCTGCAGAGTTTTGAATCAAACTCAAAACTCAGCTGGATCAAGCTGAATCATATACATATTGTTTAGAGAAACTTATAGGATGTTTTATAATTCACTCGTATTTTTCTAATTTGCAAGAGCTTGAAGAAGGCTTAATCAAGATGTTCTGGGGTTTTTTTGTCAGGATCTGCAAAAAGCATAAACCTAAGAGCTACAAGTTCAACATATAAAGGGATATTAAACCATTGTAATTATCCCATTGACCTTGATGTGGTTTTTTTTATACCATTATTGTGGTTGGTATCATTGTCAAGTATCTGCTGCCAGCTAGAAACCAGTGGTTACTCTTGCATTTATATTTTTCTGGATAGGCCCCTCCATTTTGTTTTGCTTTCCTTCACACAGTTTATATGCACTCACCTAATGCAGCCTTTTAATGAGTTCATTTTTCTCACACCCTATTAGGACCATTAGGAAATAAAGTCAATGAAGTCATATCCTGTTCCAAATTACCCCACTGCTTAGAGAAGCAAACATAAAATATTCTAGCTAATACACATTTCCACTTTAAAAAAAGATAAATAGCCCACATAAAATGGCTCTAAAAAAATATACAGATATAAAATCCTTCCAGGAAGACCAACCACGATTTTAACTGTGAGCATTACTTGATCTAGGGCTATTGAATCAGATTTACTCCGTAATTCTGTGTAAATAGGCAATATCAATCATTACTTCGCTTGTTTTCAGTGAGTTTTTGTCACTTTTATTTTTACTGGAAGTCAGTTTGATTTTTTTTCTTTTTGTCTTTCAAAGCCCCTTAGCCTCATTTTACACAGTTTTGGATTTACAAAATATGTTTCCAGCGTGCATTTTCTATATAAAAACATCTAAAAGATATCCGAATAGTCCTTAGAGACTAGGATAAAACTGGTTATCTAGAAGTTAGCATTTCTTTTCTATTTTAAGTCAATTTTCTAACATTAAGTCCAAGTCTAATCCAGGCTTGGAATCTACTTTTTCAAGTGTATGGATTTCAGGTATATCATGATTTCATATTTTATTTTATTATACTTGTGTATTTTTATGTTTGTTCTTGTTATTTTTAAATTTGTGTAAATGCTTAAACTCTGTCAATAAGGTTTGAATTGAATTGCACTGAATCTAACCAGAGTTTTAAAATATATGTAGAATAATTTTACTTTAGTCTGCTGCCACCTAGTGTCAAGTCTGTTCACTCTCTACCACCAGAAAAAAGTAGTAATCATAATGCATTTCAGCAAAAACTGAATTCATCAACATTTTTTATTAACATTACCCAATTCTAATAGGTCAATAAAAGTACAAAATGAAATTATGTGCTAAGTAAACTTTTTGAAGACAGTGAGAGGGACACTTATGATGCAGCAGTAAAGCATAAGAACACACATAGGAAGCCAGCTTGTAAATAAATTTCATTTTATAGCATCAGCCCTCTGTACAAAACGATTATATTGACGGCTCGTAGAATTCTCTGCTCCACGTGTCAAACTTAATCGTTCTCAGGGTGTTCCTGAGCTCCTGCAGAGTATTATCTCTGGCCTTCTCTCTGTTCTCTGGTGTGAATGTGTCAGATGTTGGCCTAGAATCCTGCTTAACTTGTTTATCCGTTTTAAACAACTTGCTCAGACTCTCATCTTCAGCACAGTTGCCATAGGGCCACTCTTTCTGACAATTTGTTTGCAAGCCAAAGAGATTGCTACATGATTTGCAACGCTCCATTTCAGACCCTTTGTTGATGTTATATGCTTTGCATGTGACGCCTGTAGCTAATTTGAAGGTTCCATCGAAGTAAATCTTCTTCTGTTTCTCTGGATAGTAGGTCATCACTGCGCCAGCTACATAGTCATCCCAGTAGGAGCTCAAACTGCAGGCAGCGATCATAATTTTTTTTTTTTATAATTATCTCTTTATTTGGAAAGGCAAACATACATCATTCACATTACTTACAGCCTCAGTTGTTTAAAGAAATGGATAAGGATGAATTCCGAAAGTTCAAGTGTTTTTGTCCATGTTGCCCTTCTGGGATTTTCCTTTTACGGACTTGTTTCAGTTGGAAACAATCATAACAGAACAGAACAGGGGAGCGCACCATCTCTTAACAATAAATGATCAAATAGGAAATTACGAATTAGAAGGAGGAAAAAAGAAAAACGGGGTTCACACATGATATGGTTTTACATACTCAGTCCATTTGGACCAGATCCCATAAAACCTTTCTTTCTCAACTTTAAGGGAAAAAGATATCTTCTCCATAACAAAAATATTGTATACAATTTCTAACCATTCATCAATGGTGGGTGGTTCCACTTTCAACCATTTCCTCGTGACAGATTTCTTACTGGCTGCCAGAAGTATAGCTAGCAGTTTTTTGTCTTTGTTGTTCCATGTTTCAAGCCATATATTGCCCAAATACAAAGTTTCACATGTAAATGGAATGTCTACATTAAAAACATTTTTAATATGTAAATGGATCTCTTTCCAGTATGACCTTATTGTTTGGCAGTCCCAAAAGATATGGAAATGGTTGGCTCCATTAAATCCACAGAGTCTCCAACAGGCATCTCCACTACCTACATGACGTTTCTGAATGGGTGTTATAAAAAATCTTGTAACATTTTTCCAACAAAACTCTCGCCATGTGTTTGATCCTGTTGAGAACCATTGCAGCTGACATATTTTCTCCCAGCTCTCCCGTGAGATCATCACCCCCATTTCCTTTTCCCATCTTTTCTTTATATATTCAGTGTCCTCTTGTTTAGATGATTGTATGGCATTATATAATTTGGAAATAATTTTGTTACAAGATCTGGGCTTAATTAATGATAAAAATACCATCACAAATTCTGATTCACCCCTTCCCAACACCTCTTTTAGATTTTTGTTAAAGTAATCTCTCACTTGCAGGTACCTAAAGAAATCATCTCTTCCCAGTCCATATTCTTTTTGTAGGGTTTCAAAACTTTGAAATGTACCTATATGAATAAATGAAAAATAAGTAGATAACCCTTTTGAGATCCATATCTTGAATCTGCCATCGATTTTATTTGGTGCAAAATCTGAGTCGTAGGCAGGCCATCTTATAATTTTGGATGCATCTCTTAATCTGCAGATTTTGACAATCTCCTGCCAGGACTTCAGCGAACTGCCTATTATAGGGTCTTCTGGGATCTCCAGCTCTCTTAGTAATTTGATGTCACCTAGTAGAGCTGTTATGGGGGTTCCCTTAATTGTTGTGCCTTCTATGTCCTTCCATCCTGCTGTGTATGTTGGTGAACATAGGCAGACTAAAGGTCTCAGCTGTGCAGCATGATAGTATTCCTGTAAGCAGGGTAGGCCCATTCCACCCTTTTCTTTTCTTAATTGTAGCGTCTTAAATTTGATTCTGGCCCTTTTCCCCTGCCACAGATACCTTGCTATTAATCTGTCCCACTCTAAGAACTGTTTAGATGGTATTTCAACTGGTAGGCACTGGAAAAGGTACAGCATCCTTGGAAGAATATTCATTCTAATAGACTCTATTCGGGAGCTTAAACTTAAAAAGGGAATAACATTCCATCTATTAATGTCAGACTTTACCTTTAAGTTTAATGGGCCGTAATTAATGTCATAAAGTCTTGAAAAGTCCTTAGGTAGTGAGACACCCAAATATTTAATGGACTCTGCACTCCATTTCCAATTATACTTGGTCTTAATTGAGGATGGAGGGTCATAATTAAACGTTAATACCTGAGTTTTGTTAATATTAATTTTATAACCAGAAATAAAACCGAATTCCTCTAGTAATCTCATCAGTTTAGGGAGTGTCTGTGTAGGTTGTGTTATACTAATCAGTAAATCGTCAGCAAACAGAGCCAGTTTCTGCTCCCCAGTTGTCATTGTTACCCCCTTTATATCAGACCTCTGCCTTATCAATTGACTCAAGGGTTCTATGAATAAGGCAAAGAGAAGCGGCGACGCACAACACCCCTGTCTCGTTCCTCTCTCCAGGATAAATGGATTGGTTAAATCTCCATTAATTTTTATTCTAGCAGTTGGTTTACTGTATAGTGCTGTAAACGTGTCAATTATGGTTGCATGGAAGCCAAATTTGGAAAGTACTTTATAAAGAAATGTCCACCTCACGGAGTCGAATGCTTTCTCCGCGTCCAAACTTAATATCAATGTCTCCAGTTTTTGTTGTCTGATTTGTCTCATAATGTGAAGCGTTTTCCTGATGTTATCTTGGGTCTGCCTTTGTCTGACAAAGCCAGTCTGGTCCTTATGTATTAATAATGGCAATATTAGTTCTATTCTTTTAGATAATAAGCGATCATAATTTTGCCAGGATTACGACCAGTAGTGGACATGGAGACTCCATATTGCTTGGCTGATTTGTTGGATTTAGAGATGCAGATGGTGGAGGAGACCAGAAAACCTTCTTCCAAACACTCAACCAAATCACTCAAAGTTTGTTTGATCTGATTTTCATTTTCAGGATTCATCTGCAGGACAACCTGGAAGTAATTGTAAGAATCCATCGAATTAGTAGAATTACACTAAAACAGTTATATGCTGAACTTTAAGAAATCATAATTATACAGTGCAATAATCTGATATAATCTACCCCAGGCTCTCCTACCTCAACACAATTCCTCTCTTAGAGATAATATAGTTCGTAGACAAACTGTAATGGCTATAGGTTTACATACAGTCATGAACAGCATGAATAATATCCGTTTGGGAGTTTTTACTTATTAATACAGCATTAATTTAAGTCTTAAACAATTAGGCAACACACCACCTCCAATGATTCCAATGAAAGAAAAAATGGGTGCATGTGTTTAATTTGCTGTAAATCACGAAGCTTCTGGTATGATTAAGGGGGAATATTTGACCTGTTCAGACTCTGGTTTTTAGTATCATCCATAAATGTATGGAATGAACAGATGAACACATTCAACTTCATATAAAATGAGAAGCTAGATGATGAACAAACACAATTTTGTTTTCCAGCAAGACTATTAACACAAATACAAACTGATTTTAGTATGAATAAAAAAGGGTAAAGTTAGGCTTCTGGAAATAAAACCTTGATCTCAGCCCTGATAAACATTTATCATTAAAAGCCAGCTCCATGCTATGAAGCTACTGCTAGCACTACTGCTAAAAAGAGTGGCCAAATATTCAATCTGAAGCTGGTTGACGGTTCTATGATTATTGGATGTTGGAGTTTTACTAAGGTTTTTTGTTTTTCTTTTTTGTTATTGATTAACTTTCTTCAAAGCTGCGAAGCTAGTTTATTACTTTCAGTTTTTTTTTTATTATTATTATTTGCTAGCTGTTCTTTGTCCTTTTGGATTTTATTTTCTTTCATTATTGTTACCGTTTCCCCCTGATTTGTAA
Organism: Apricaphanius iberus; assembly: GCA_028564705.1. Taxonomy (NCBI): domain Eukaryota; kingdom Metazoa; phylum Chordata; class Actinopteri; order Cyprinodontiformes; family Aphaniidae; genus Apricaphanius; species Apricaphanius iberus. The sequence continues at coordinate 1,845,396 of JAPXFQ010000717.1, read as the reverse complement.
CGTCTCTGAGTTCCACTTCAGCTTTCTTGTTCATTTAACTTCCCTCAGCCTTTCAGTTTGCTCCCCTTCACAGCTGTTAAACATCACATCTGCCTGCACTCTCACTCAGCTATTTATTTGCCTCTGATTCCTTCAGGGTATTTTGTCACTTTCACCTCTCCCTCAGCATATAAGCTCACCAGTTCTTACTGTTCTCCAACAGTTCTTGTTACATTGCCTGTTTTTTAGGCTGTTGCTTGTTTCCTCACTTGTGCTCCATAACCTGTTCCGCCTACATTCCCCCTTATAAGTTTCCTTTTTTGTTCATTATTAAATATTTTCAGGTGACCTTAGTTCACAACTCACACTCCATAATAGATGGATACAAAAAGAGCACGTGTCATTGCAACTTGCTCAATGTAATTTCCTCAAACATTAGGGGAAGTGTGTCTATAATTAAACTTATAAGTACCATTTTAACCCTGTGTGGATTAAAGAAACTCCACAATAATATCAAATTTCCAACAATCTTGTTTTCAAATTAATTCAAAATCTTTTTGTTTGATTTCGCTGTAAGAAAAAATTAAAACACGAATAGCAGATTTATGCTGAAGATGTAGCTAAACTCCTGAGTAGAAATTATCTTTTTGGTTCTGAATGTCATCTTACAGTATAAGTTGCTTAAAATGGGCTACTGTACCTGCTTTTTTTATTTTTGTGCTGGAATCTGTTTATAGCTTTATAATTATTACCATTTTTTTTATTAATTTGACATTTATTAGTTTTTTATAAACATTCAACGACCTCTAAGTGAAACTAATGCCTTACCATGTCCAGTAGTTGCATAGAATAGACTGTGTATGGGAAGCTGAGTCTCATAGTGCTCAAACGATCTGCTATATGTCTCTAGGTTATTGAGCATGTCCTTATCAGATATAATTGTCTGGAGAGAATAGGGATTTTTTGATTTTTCCCAGAAACAAGATACTGTGAAGTGTTGAGGAAAAAGACAACCCATTAACAATAATTTAACCTTCCTAAAACGACGCAACTGATTCTATAAATAGACTTCAGCCTTTACCTACCTCGTCCACTAGGTGGCTGCTTCCGGGAGTCTTGTTGCTCCGTGAAATCATTCTCTAATCTCCCAAGTGATTTGTTTTTGGAATCTTGTTGCTATTTCAGAAACAATTCTCATCGAAAACAATAATAGCTGATTAATTTGACGATCGTAAATGCATCATGACGCTGGTTGATTTTAATGGGTTCGGCACAGCCTGGATGAATGACAACAGAGAGGAAAGAGTGTTTCACTCTCATATCACAAAAGGTTCAACAAGACAGAAAATCTGTATAAGCAGAGACCGAAAGCTGTTCCTCACCATGGCTGCAGTCTAAGAAGAAAACCGAAAGTAGCCTATAAGGTTTTCCTTTAAGGCTACGCCTTAAAAGCATGTGAAACAGTCACTTCACTGTAGGCTACTTGTCTTGGGTACATTCTTCATAGGAAAGAAAGAACAAATATCCATATTCTCTTCACCCCTCTTCCAGAAATAAATTCTGGATATGTTCACGAATCCAGTCCTGGGTGAAAAAGACGGACCGATTCCGGTCTGTTAAGATCAAACACAACAGGGTGGAATATGGGTTTTTACCCATCATATACGGAAAGGTTTTCAACTCCAGAAATGGGTTAAAGTAGCTCATGTCTAACTGTAAAGCTACCAGAGAGTGAGATGATATGAATGACCCAGAACCTGAATCACTAAACAAACGTTATTTTTTTATTTTATGGATTTATGGAGCATTTTTAAATGTGTCAATACGGACCCAGAACAGAGGTGTGGAAAATGCGGGCTGAATTGCAGAATTTGACATGTGTAGCTGTAGTGGGACAGACACAAATGGTCTTTTCCCATCCCAGTAGTAAGCCCAGTTGGGTCTGCATTACACTCATAGTGGGGCGGGGTAGGCTGCCTTATTAATAGGCAGGTGTTTGTCCCTCCAGTATGCAGCTTCTGTCATTCAGTACTGGCGTGGTAGGAATGTTACTGATTGTCGGCGACCCGTGCGATTGCTGGATGGAGTTTTCCTGCATCATGCCTCTCCCATACTAAAAGCTTCACATTTGTGCACCTGGTCTGTTCTGCGCACTTGGGGTGCGTCAGCCTGGAGTGGATGAGTTTATCCAGCAACTCATGGCAGCCGTGCTATTCAGGCTAGAGGGATGCGTCTTACCACACGGCTCCACCTGCGGCCGCTTCACCTCACCAGTTCGGTGTCTGACGTCTTCGGCGTGGCTACGGCCTTTCTGCTGCTCCACCTCGCAATCCAGCTGCAGCAATCTCCAGATTTAGTCCAGCAGTGCGCTCCAAGCCATACATACTGCTGTTTTGTCTTAACTGTTCTGTGCTTCGCTTTTACCCAACTTATCGGACTGGGCTTCGTGGCGTCTGGTTGCTATGTCAACCCCCTGATCACCCACCGAAGCCGGAAGTGTACCAGACCCAAGGTTAAGGGGAGTTGTGTTATACATTTTGGTTTGCTGTGTCTTCTCTGGTTTATTTTTTTGCTGGTGTCTTTCACCTTTATTTCATTTAGAGCTAATGACCACTTGCCACACATGCAAACAACGTGGAATATAATAGAATTGAATAATTTGTACATTTTATCCAATAACTTCTCAATGATAGTTTCAGTATGTTAACAGTGAAAGAGTCTGTAGACTGGACTTGACCACACGAACACACATTTAATAACTGTGAAGCAGGTCAACAGTTCTGTTAAGCTTTAAACGCACACGATTAATATAAAAGGAACTGAAAATAAGTAGAACGCTATTGGGCTGCAATAACTGTACCGAGAATGTTAGGTTTTTGTTATGTAAAAAAGGGATATTTTTTCCATCTTTAATTGTTCTTGTGCAATGTAACTGATACAAATAAATCCGTTGAAAGGAAAAAAGTGACAATGAAAAGGCAGTGGACTTGAGTCAGACTCGAGTCATTAATTTTGTGACTTGAGACCTGAAAAAATGTTACGACTTTGACTTCCACACCAATGACTTGACTCGGACTTGAACCCCTTTACTTGAAAATACTTGATATTTTACCCAATAATTATAGTTTTTAACATCTATTTTTTTTAAAGTTGTGCACTTTTATGTAATTTCGCTCATCCAGTGGGACTGATCCTCTGTCTCCATGTACACATGTGCGAAAGTTTAAAAAAAAACAGCCAATCAGATTACTAGATTTAAAAAGCAAAGCCATCTTAACTCGCTGTCTGCTCTGTACAGTAGGTAACACGTTTTGATACATTTTTCAAACCAGAAATGTAGGGCGAGTGAGACTCTGAAAAGGGGTGAGTTCCTCTTTAAGTAAATACCTGTGACTCTTAAAATCTAAACATCATCTTGAAAATGACATCACTCATACTCTTTTGTAAAATCTCTTAAATCCTTAGCAGTGACTCTTTGAACTTATAGTTCAAAGGAAGAGTATTCTTATTAGCTAACTTAGATTAAACAGTACAACATTGTTGGAAATATTTCTGACTTGAGACTTACTTAAAGGAGATAAGCTCTTCACCCTGGTTCACCCCTGACCTCCGTCAGCTCAAATCCCAAGGACGACAACTGGAACGGCTATACAACAAAACCCTACTCACTGTACATAGAGAAATGTATAATAATCATGTAATGTTGTATAAGGAAAGCCTCTCCTCAGCCAAATCTGCTTACTATTCTGATCTAATTAATTCCAATCGGCACAACTCAAAAACTCTCTTCTCTCTCCTCACCACTATTACTAAAACCCCAGATTCTCTTCCCCACTACTTGCATTCCACTGACTTCTGCAACTCACTCATGTCCTTTTTTCTTTCAAAAATCACTGACATCCATCAACACCTGACCTCATGGGGAGCTTCTCTCTCTGGTATGGACTCAACTGTTTCCTTACCACCCCCCACTACTACATTCTCAAACTTTATCCTCCCCTCCGTCCAAGCCATTTCCAAACTTGTCCAAAAATCCAAATCATCCACCTGTCGATTTGATCCACTCCCTACAGCTCTAGTCAAAACCTGCCTCTCTTCCCTCGCTCCAATCATCACCAACATCATTCATTCTTCTCTAATTTCTGGAATTGTCCCTCCTGCACTCAAAACCGCTTCTGTCACACCCGTCCTAAAAAAATCTGGCTTTGACCCCAACGATTTCAGCAACCTACGCCCCATCTCAAATTTACCTTTTATTTCCAAAGTTCTCGAAAAGTCTGTTGCCTCTCAACTCCATGAGCATCTCATCACAAACAACATCTATGAGCAGTTTCAATCCGGGTTCCGTCCCCTCCACAGCACTGAAACAGCACTGCTCAAAATCTCCAACGACCTCCTCATAGCTTCAGATTCTGGTTTACTGTCCATTCTCGTCCTTCTTGACCTCACAGCAGCATTCGACACTATTTCCCACCACACCCTCCTCTTCAGACTTTCATCTATTGGCATCACTCACACCCCCCTCGCTTGGTTCAACTCATATCTATCTGGCCGCACACAATCCGTTCAACTTAAATCTTTTAAATCTAATTCTTTCCCCGTTTCTGCTGGTGTGCCCCAGGGCTCTGTCCTGGGGCCCCTCCTTTTCATTATATACATTCTTCCAATTGGTTACATTTTTCGCAAACACAACATCCACTTTCACTGCTACGCGGACGACACCCAGCTCTACCTTTCTACCCAACCGTCTTCTTCACTCCCCCCAACCTCCCTTACCCTCTGTCTCCAAGAAATTCATTCTTGGTTTTCTTCCAACTTCCTCAAATTGAACAGTTCCAAAACAGAAGTCCTCCTGGTCGGCACGCCCCACACTCTCTCCAAATCTGACAGTTTTTCCATTTCCATCAACAACTCGCCTGTCCTTCCCTCCCCCCAGGTTAAGAGTCTGGGTGTTGTCCTCGATAGCACACTCTCTTTTCACTCCCACATAAATAGCATCACCCGGTCTGCATTCTTTAATCTGCGCAACATCTCTCGTCTTCGCCCGTCTCTCACCCCCCACACCACCGCCATCCTGGTCCACAGCCTTGTTACCTCCCGCATTGACTACTGTAACTCCCTACTTTTTGGCCTTCCCAACAAATCCCTCCAGAAACTCCAACTCCTCCAAAACTCTGCAGCACGCATCATCACCCAGATCCCCTCCTCTCACCACATCACCCCCATTCTACAACAACTCCATTGGCTTCCAGTTAAACAAAGAATTAACTTCAAAATACTCCTCATCACGTTCAAAGCACTTCACAATCTGGCCCCCCCATACATATCTGATCTCCTGCACATCGCCACTCCTGTTCGTTCACTCCGCTCCTCCTCTTCCCTCCATCTCTCTGTCCCCCCTGCCCGCCTTGTCACTATGGGGCATCGAGCATTCTGCCGCTCCGCCCCCCGCCTCTGGAACTCTCTCCCCCCTGATCTCCGTACCATCGACTCTCTTCCACTTTTTAAATCCACACTGAAAACTCTCCTGTTCAGACGGTCCTATGACATCTAGTCACTCTCACCTTATCAATGCTGTTCTGCTTTGTTTGATTATTATCTTTTATTACTTTATTTTTATTATTACTATTATTATTGTTGACAATGTTTTAAATTGTTCATTTGTGCAGTGTCCTTGGGTGTTTTGAAAGGCGCTATATAAAAAAAAAAAAAAATAAATAAATAAATAAATGTCTTATATATCATGCTTTTAAATCCTTCCTTTTGACATGTAAATCATTCACTTGTGGTCTATGTAAAGTAGAACCACAGTGGTTTGGTCTGAATTCCATGTTATTATAGCCCCACAGACCCTCCTTATACCGTTCTGAGGAGCATCTTTAGAGCAACTCATTTTCGTGCGGTCCCTTTAAATGTAAGCGAAACATTTTATGCCCCGCCCCCTCCAGGTTACAGAACGTTCCGCTCCACCCCGTTCAGACATTTTTGTAGTCTGATAGCAGCGATAATATTACTCCGGAGTTCGCTAGCGCAAGAGTCAAAAACGTCGCTAAATTCCTGTACATCATGTGTACCCCACAACAAAAAACCGGCAAAAAAAGCCAAGTCATTTTATTCAAAGCATGCAGTACAGTTATATCCTCAGCTAAAAGCTAGCACACATCGCTAACAGAAGCAGAATGACTATCAACTATCAAAACAATCGCCCATACGACATATTAACACACAACATTCATGTCTAAAATAAAGTTTACAGAAATTTTAGTGTTATTTGAAGATTACCGCTTTGCTTTGTCCGTCGTTTCCGTGGAGACAAGGAACTGACCCCTCAATCAGACAAAGTCTTTTTGGCAAATCCCTCCTGATACAGACCGAGGTTGCTTAAGCACTCGTCCTCGAAGTGCTTCGCACAAACGAGGAGAACTTTCCCCACGGATGTCGGTATATTTCCACTAAAAATAAAATTTAACCAGGCACTTCTCAGAGGCTCTGATGCTGGGGGTCGATGTAGGGATTTGTGTGGGTTAATACACCCAATAACTGAACATTTTGACTTGCTTTCATGTAACTTCGACATGACTGACCTTGGACTACAAAATCGCTGTGGGGGAGAAAAAATGGCGGCTTCACGAAATTGCTTACCCGGAAGTCCATTACCTTATTTGGCAGTTCAACAACAAATGCTGTGACGTAATAGACGAGAAAACGTAACAGTGAATAGGGAAAACTAAACAGACTGAAAAATATGACCAAAAAAGAATTTAAAGATATAAACACAGCACCATAAGAGAATAAATGTAAGTTGTCCGCACTCCTAAACACCCAAAATACACATTTACATGCATTTAAGGGATAAAAAAGTGGATTTTCCATGAAATGTCTCCTTTAAGACTCGCAAATCAATGACTTGATTCCACCTCTGTTAAAAGGCATTGCAATAACCGGGTCACAGAACCTTTCACACCTTTAAAAAAATAACTTGCTGCGCCACCTTTTGATTCAATCTCCGCACTCACGCGATGACCAACTACAGATTCAAAAAACTTTATTCATCCCACCAGGCAATGAACATGAGAAATCAAAAAATGTAATCCTAGAAGGTTACTTGGATTGCAGTATCTGCATAAACATAATGTTATAACTATCCAACAAAACCCAACCCAGCTTTATTTATACAGCTTTTCTGACCAGAATGTTGTCCCAAAGTGCTTTACAACAGAATAAATGAAAGGAAATAAATAACAAGAGAACATAAGAGACAGTGCATAAAATGTAATTGTAAGTAGAAACAATTTTTTTGTGAGCAGCCCTGCAATAAGGGCATAGAGGAAAGAGATTTAGCAATAGACAAAGAATAGTAGATTTTATAAGTTCGATTTATTTCCCATTTAATGAGGAAGTGCTCCTCTCTATGGATAATCCCAATTATCTCTATTTTCCTCATCACTATGGTTCAAGAGCTGGAGAGTGGCAACAGCTCAAAAAGACAGAAATCGTACCAGTAGATACCACAATAAATTACATTTTAACCTCTATTTTATTTTTTGATTAATATTTCAATTTTTTTTAAACAATCCTGACACAGGATTTATGTCAGAGATTAAGATTATTAAACGAAACTATTTTTATTATCAAGCCTTAATCATGTAAAAACCTATTCCTCCAATTTTCCATTTTCAGCTCTTGCTCTTTGTGGGGTGTAAAAACGTCCATCCCATGCAAAGCCAACATTTTTCAGTACACCCAGAAGATGTTTCCAAACATAATCTCTAGCGCGTCCCCTATTTTCGTCTGTCCAGTTTCCAATTCTTTGTACTGCATCTTTAACTTCTTCCTCTCTCAGCAAGTTGCTCAAACTTTCAACTTCGGCGCAGTTGCCATAGGGCCACTCCCGTTTTTCAGCAGAGTCTAAACCAAACATGTTTTTACAAGAAAGGCAGGGATTTATTGCTTCTCCCCTTCTGACGTTAAAGGCCCTACACTTTACATTTGCAGGAAATTGGATGGTTACATCAAAGCATTCCTCCTTCATTTTTTTTTTAAGACAATTGCTCATCACTGCATCAGCGACATATTCATCCCAGAAGCTCAGGCAGGATGCAGCAACCAGGATTTGGCCTGCAGGACGACCAGTGGTGGACATGGAGGCTCCGTAGTGCTTCACTGAATCTTTGTTGTTACCATGAGAGACGCAGATAGTTGTGGAGTACAACACTTTTTGTGACGCTTTTTTCATCAACTCACAGGTGAGTTCACACATGGTCTTTCTTATTGCATCTTCTTTCTCTGGTCCTTCCAGATGGACAACCTGAGATGAAACAGGTATCATTAAGATCAAAGTTTAAAGCAGCCTCAAACAGACCTCACACCGTAGCACCGCTCCGGCCTGTGTTGCATCCACAGGCCTCATGCACCGCCTCCTCAACCACTCAGATATACCCGCTGAACAATTCTGCATGACAGCATGTGCAAAAGATAGAAATTCAAATGACCAAATTCCAGATACCAAATTCATAATCTTAAGTGACAACATGGCCTTGGGAACGATTTTTTATTGGCCCGTTCAACATGCACATAAAGTCAGGGTTTTGATAACTTAAGTCCCCTCCCCATGACTCATGATTAAAGTCACCATCAGCCAATCAAAACCTCCAGGAAGAGTTCGATCAAATGTGGAGGCATAAAATATCCAAAACAGGGAAAAATAGGTTAAAATTGCAGGCTCAACCCAAGATGGCCGACCTCCTCTTGGATGTACACTATCCGTACGAGAGTTTTAGGTAGGCCTTTGGCAGTTGTACCAAATATCACAGGCCACAGTTAAATTAAGGTAAATATGGAGGGTTTTATTTTTAAACATTCCAGGGGGCGCTGATGAGCCATTTCTGCTGCTACATTTGTGAAACGTAACATGCTTCCGCACAATTTGGTGAGTTTTCAAAAAAGCCAATTCATTTAGTGGAAGAAAACAAAGACATTTGTAAAACAATAGGACTTTGCAGCACTTTTGCTTCCCGCGTCTAATCAAAAGGGGATATATTACTCAAGTAGGGCCATATTTGAGGATGCATAGGGCTTACATTTATTGCTCAACTTTGTTGCAACTGGTTTGAAAAAATAAAAAAAAATCCACTTTTATCTCATGCGGCCAGAACACCTGTCAAGATTTGCAGTGTTCCCAACCTGCTTTGTAGCAAACTACAGTTTAGCCAAAATTCACCTTTTATCTGATTTTATATATTTTTTGAGCAGAGGCCTACATAAATACTTTCAAACAAAATGCAACTTTGGAAGATGGAATGTCTAATTATAATTATACTTAGCCTGCTATTGGATGGTGTTTGCAAAGCTGATCATTCTGAAGCGGCATTTATTTTCACCTAGCACTGTAAACCGTATTTATAAGCTTCTGCGGTAGAGGTGAAACAGTATTCACAGAGCTTATTAATGCATATCAAGGTATATATGGCATGCATACTATTAAAATTTTTAAAAGAGCTCTTAAGTAATGACAGATTTTAATTATCTGAATTGTGCTATGGTTTGAATTGGTTCCTAAACCCTGCGAATACTGAGGGGGTCCTCTTTAGTTCAAATGGCGAACAGGTTTCACTTTACTGGTTAGTTGACTTTTGAAGGCAGATGGTTGCAGTCACTGTCGGTTTGTCACATTGATGGTTGTGAGATCACAAAACTTGATAGAGTTTAAGGGAATTACAATTTTGCAATGCAACGGAATGCAGTATGTTTCCAATTAAAACATTTCTCACCATGTCCAGGACACATGAAAACGGACTCCGTCTCGGTAGCTGAGAGGAATAAAGTCTGAAAGGTTCAGGATGGACTTCCATTACGTAATCAAATAGGTCATCATCATCATCGAAGAGTTCTCTGGGAGAACATGCTGGACGAAGAATCTTCCCTAAAAAGAAGACGCTGTGAAGAATCTACAGAGTGAAAAGAAAATACACATAAAAAGTCATTTTTCCACATGCATGATAAACATTTAGTGTAAAATTTGGTATCACAGACATACACACCTCATTCACTAATTCTGAAGTGTCTTCTGTCTGTGCGTTCATTTCCAACATTTTACAAATAAGCAGGAAAGCATTTCTTCTGAAAACTTGTCTGACGTTCAGAAATTCCTCCCTAAAATATTAACAACAATCCAAGTAAGGAAAATACAACAAATCAGACAACTGGACGTTGTCAGACATCAGACATCAATCAACATAATATTTTATGTTTCTGTCAACTGACTTACTTCTTTTCCTGCTGAGCTTCCTGTAAATATGAAACAATGTAATTAATACAGTGCACAATTTATTGAGTACTACTATTACAAATGTTTTAACACCTATAACGATATACATTAGAATAAACCTAAAGGTAACAGCAAGGATAACCACATGAAAGTTGCCACTTACCATCGTAGTTTCCTTGTAAATGAAACTGAGAGAATAGTTATGCCCTTACCCCTTTGACTCAATAAGTTTAGTTTCGTTTGTGTCACGTGAAGTCAAACGACGTTTGCAGAGCCAACCCATCGTGTTTTTTAAAGAGGAGGAACCTGTCCGCTCACGAGTAAGCAGAGCAAGAAAGTATTTGGTCAAAGTTGCAGAATACGAGGCAGCTGTATTAAAAAAAAATAGAAACCACGCCTAAACCTTCTGTGCTAGACTGTGTAAAGAACAATACAGCAGAAGTTAATGCACATAGTGCAAAAACACAATACTGCATAAATCTTCTGGTAAGTAACCATAATATGATGTTTAAATATATACATTTAGTGAATAAGTCTGAATTTGTTCATGACTTTTCCCCTCATCTTCACGGGCTCTTAATTACAGCCACTGGATCAAATAATTTGTTTTTACATTTAGGGCTCAAGGATCTAGGAAAACAACTTGTTAAGACCAATTCATTTTTTTTCATAGGATTGCCAGCTGGCGATCAAAAATCTTCTCTGCCAGCATATATGAGATTTGTTTGACAGGACCTTGTGGATGGCCCAACACTAAGTCCCTGTAATTCAGTGAAGATTTAAAGGAGGAGAATTGTAATTTACACAAGTTGGGGAAAGCTTTCCAAACCCATTTCTAAACAACTGCAGATACAAAAGTGTAATAGTTGTACTTATGTACATTGTCTCAAGTGTCACCAGCTGCCAACATCGACAATTATTGAGTTATTGGGCCACATAGAGGGATGGTGGTAGCAACATGCTGAGGACTAGTTATTTACTATTATAAAAATGTGAGCAGAAATAAATTTTTAATATCCATAATTTCAAGGAATTTTGGAACCCAATGGTAATTCGGATATATGGTAAATCCATACCTAGGACTGTTTCACTGCCAATTTTACTGGTGCCTTGAACTGTTAGGAGTCTGTTGTTGTGTGCTGGTGGATGTGTGGTGTTTCTTCTCGTTACCCCCCATTCCAAGGTGTGATTGGTTCGTGCTGCCAACGGTGCTCCTCATTAGTCTCAATACTGGCTCCTGTTTAAAAAGGGAAGGGTTCCTGGAGACTGATGCCAGATTATTCTCGCTCCTAGCGTGGTAACACAGCCAAACTTAGTAAAGATTCTAGTTCTGAAATAACTAGAACATTTCCCAGAACATATATTGGGTGGGTAAATGGGCTAATCTTAAACCTTGTGACTGACCATCACAAATGTGGATCTCCTGAAGGTTGTCCCCTCCCTTTTCAAGGGGATTTATCAGTGGCCGGTTGTTGAGTGCTGAGGAAGACCACAAGTAAGCCTTGGGGTTATTGACATGGAGCAGCAACCGAAGGGAAGAGACGGGGACATATTTCAACACTACGTCCAGATCTAATACCCCCTGAGATAGTGATGGCCAGTTTGAAGCTGAAACTCTGCTGAATGTTTCAAAAAACATGCTGATGCTTAGCAGTCACGTGATAAATGACATCTGAAAGGCAGGGTATACGATTGTGGGAGCGCTCCTCAACAGGGCGTTATTGCAAAATAAAACGTCTCACCCCTTGCTTCATGCTCTCCCCCTAAGTCACGCCTGAGTAACACAGGCACCCGCAGCTAGCATGGTCTCGTTGGGTCTCCGCCACAGTCAACAACTCCCAGGACACAAGCCATTTCAACCAAAGTCACAAAATATAACGTGATTTTACCTGTCCAGGAGAAAATCATTAACCAGCGCATCGGTTAGCAAGCCCTTAGCTTCCTTGAGTTGACACCACCGTGTAAATGCAGCAGCTCTGATGCAGATTCGGCTTTTGGCACGCTCTTCGTCGGCTTTCTTCTTTCCTGTTGCTATTTCCAAACCAGCTTTGTGTTTTCAATTAATTTTTGGAAGGTCATCTGCACTAACTTCGAACTAAATGCTTCATCAAACAAACACGTCGGCTACTGCAGTTGGCGCAATCAATTTATCTGTTGGCGCGACAATGTAGTGTGAGCTCACTTCCTGTTTACAGGCTAGAACGACCGTTGCATGGGGACGCGCAGAGGGGGAGGTGCTGGAACACGGAAGCTTTGCTTACCAGTCTCTTATTTTGGACGGACCGTGGAAGTTGATTGGATGAGGTTTTCCCAGGGTTTCTTGCTGTAGAAAGAATAAAAATTACTCAGTCAAGTTTAAGAACTCCTAACTTATAGGTTGCCACTGGTATATGAAGAAGCTTTTTTGCTGTTTTAAATGTAAGTTAATATGTTAACTTAGGTTCGTGAGCTGGACCACGCCTCATATTCAGTATTCTCTCACTAATCTACTCGGATCCGACTCACCTGGCATCTCACACCTGAATTCCATTCCTAATTACTCTGTGATCTATTTAAACCCGAGCACCTAGCCATCAGCGTCGCTCAGACTGCGGTCTCGTAAACCCCCCCCAACCTCCCCCTGATCCTTTATCTCGTCTCAGTATTACATCCCCATTTTACTATTCCCTCATCCCTTATTCATTCAGATAACTCTGATGTTGTTGGGATCATAAACAAAGGCCGATCACGTTCAACCTTCATCATGCAGTTCATTCGAAGACTCACTCGGGCGCCAGCCAAACTTCATTTCATTCTCCGTGCTGCTCATGTATCTAACCATCGGAATTCCATCGCTGATTCACTCTCTCGCCTCTCTTTCCAGAAATTCAGGACCTTGGATTCAGACGCAGATCCTCATCCAACTCCGATCCCACTGTTTTCAGCAACCATCTACAACAAACTACACAGCTTCAAGACCTCTCCATCATTTCTCAGAACGCTATCCTCAACAGCATTGCTCCTAGAACTCTCTCATCTTATCTTTCAAGATGGAACAGTTTTTAAAAGTTTCTATGTAACGAATAACCTTCCATTCCCTTCACTCATCCCGTCTTCTATTCGCCTCTTCATTACCTGTCCGCATCCAATCCTATAAATCCGCGTTTCTACTATTCAATCATACCTTTCTGGCATTAATTTCTTCATTAAACTGGCTACCGCCAACTCACGTCCAGCTCTCTCCGTTAGCCACATATCCATGCTGCTCAAAGGTCTTAAGAATCAAGAAACACCTTAACCTAATCACCGATTCCTATAACCTCTGACCTCCTTACCCGCTGCATCCACACAATCTGTTACGGTTACTCTCCTCCTCTAATCAATCCCGTTTAGATCTGGCATCAACCCTGATAATTATTCAATCCACTCCATCCGCATGGGCGCAGGCACTTCAGCTTCTCAGTTAGGCATTTCCGACAAGACTATTCAAATCCTAGGTCGTTTGTCATCCTCAGCATACCGTTCTTACATTCAAAATAATCTCGACGATCTGCACCATGCTCATTCCTTGCTTCGTTAAATAATGACCAACTTTGGGGGTCCTGAGCAGGCTCGAGAAGAAGACCGACTTCCGAAGACTGCACCCCCACACAGAGTCAACAAGCCTACATCAGTGCATCCTTCCAGACACATCATCTCTCTAACCTTTGTCAATAAATGAACTAATCAAAACTAATCTAATCTCCGTAGGCGTGGTCCATGCTAATGAAAAGGAAATCGTATACCCTGCCTTTAACTGTCGTTTGGTTCAAAAAGACCCGAATCACTGGCTGAATCCGTGGTGTTTTGGAGGCGAGTAACAACAAGTGATTGATATAGCGACATGAAGCCAGAAAGGAAGAGAGGACCTTCTGCCATGTAGGGACACTTTGAACTGATGTTTGTTGATCAGGTAAATTCTGCAACCTTCCTTGGTTGTCAGACCCCTTGTGAGACCATGTGCTGGTGCGGTTGGCCCTGGGTTCTTCCTAATGCAAGACAACGCTAGACCTTCAGTGGCTGGAGTATCAGCAGTTCCTGCAAGCAGAGGGTTTGATGCTATGGACTGGCCCACACATTCCCCAGACCTGAATCCAGTTAAGGACATGTTGGGCTTCATGTCTCTTACCATCCACCAACGCCATGTTACACCACATTGTCCAGAAGTTGGCAGATGCTTTGGTCCAGGTCTAGGAGGAGATCCCTCAGGAGACCATCCGCCATCTCATCAGGAGCATGCCCAGGTGCTGTAGGGAGGTCATACAGGCACATGGAGGCCACACTCACTACTGAGCCTCATTTTGACTTGTTTTAATAGCATTACAAAGTTGGATCAGCCTGTAGTGGGTTTGTCCACTTTGACATGTGACTCTAAACCCAGACCTACATGGTTTGATATTGATTTCCATAGATATTTTTTCTGAGATTTTGTTGTCAGCACATTCAACTATGAAAAGAACAAGGTATTTAAGGAAGATTTTGTTCATTCAGATCCAGGATGTTATTTTATTGTTCCCTTTATTCCATTGAGAAGTGTATATACAATTAGGAATAGTAGGTTGAAGGATAGCTCAAGCATGACACTGTTCTGGGTGCACGCAATATCTTGCATTGTGGCCAACATGCTTATAAAATAAAATAAATCTTAAAGGAATCCAGTCTCATCTTGCTTAAGAGGCAGCTATTTTTGTCTACAAGACTGCGTAGGGGTTCTGGATCACAGTAGTAAGTGTTCAGACAAAAGGTAGATTGCCCAATGACAAGGAGACCTGAAATGTTTTATGGTTTTGGAAACCTCATTCTCCCAATGACTGCTGGAGATGGGCATCAGACCCATTTTCCCTCAGAACTTAGTAACACCTTACTGCTCAGCGAGTACTTTTGAAATAACATAAAACACCTGAATTAGGTTTCCATGCTGTCTAATGAACCATCACTAAGCCCTCAAAGTGAGATTCCTGCTTTTCATGAGTGGATTGACATCTTCACATTTACAGCTAATAGTCCCCCAAATTAATAGTTGAGTTCTAAAGAAAATCCATATGGAAAATCCCAACAGAAATGTTTAAAACCTCACAACTCTTCACTTATCTTGAGAAGACATTAAATATATTGTTCATGCTGAGGAGTTTCTGAAATGAAACACCATTTTGTGCCTCAGATCTCAATACTATATTAGTTCTGCAATAAAAAGCTACTAGCTGGTCCTAGAGCAGATTATCTAAGTGAACTATTACAGTCCTAGACTGTTTGGATAATGTACTTCTGGTCTCTAACCAGATGCCTCTTACAGTCTTAGACTGTCTGTTTATGTTTGCAGGGAAGAGGAAAACATCAAGCCAGAGTGAATGTAATACAGCAGTGTTTGAAATGTATTACTCAAAAAGGAGGCCACAAGTAGGGCTGCACGATTATGTCCAAAAGAATAATCAGGATTATTTTGATCAATATTGTAATCACGATTATTAATCACGATCATTCATCCAGTCCTGTAAAATATCTATTTTTATTCCACCAATTACAAACTTTGAAATTTTTTTTGTGAAAAATAAAACTTTAGATTAGAAAAAACAAAAAAACCAACAAAAACAAACTCCAATATATATATATATACATATTTATATAAATACATATATATATATAAATATATATTTAAAAGTACAAGCTAAATATGTTATTGCAGAGTGCAATCTCAAATTGCAATTTATGGGAAACATTTACAGCTTATACAGAAAAGGCCTTTGACATTCCCTGCATCCAAATCCTAAGTATTTACTATTTGCTACGTAGCAACTACTACTCACTTGTTAATGTAATACTGCATAGCAAACAATCGCGTAATTGGCATGAAATCAGACAAACTGCTCCACCATTTTGCATGTCCTTTGACCCATATGACGTCTGTTGACCCAGATGTTTACGTTACGTTCGCCTGTGGTCCCGCCATCCTCTAGTCGTTATTTTGTCTGGTATGACTTAACAACTTAAATGTTTAATCAGTCAAAAAACAATTAGAGTAATCAGTAACATCGCTACATGTACATTTATCTGCCGAAACTGCAGCGGTGTCAATGTTGTGGTTTTTTTCAATATCTTTATTGAATCGCTTTTTATATACAAACATATATGGTATTTCTGATAATTAGTTACCATATTAGTTACAATCAACTGTTCAATCACCTTCAGCAAGTACATAAACACAAAAAGAAAAAGAAAACATTAAGAGGGTCGTCTTATAAAAGATCTTGAGTTTCCAATAAAGAAAACAGTTTCTGGGCGTTTTTTGTGTCCATATAAGATAAGGATTGTTTGAAAAGTTTCAAGCCATTTTTCCATCCAATGATGTGATGTATCACTTTGAGACCCATGCATCTGTGGATACATTTTTTTTTTCCAGGATAATCAAAATGTTCACCAAAAAGTGCTTTTTCTTAAACAAGCAAACACCATCACGTTCCACCTTTCTGCAGCTGAGTCAAGCAGCTGTCATTGAGGGGGCTGCTGTGCTCCTGATGACACCTGCAGGAAAGAGAACAGAGAATGATTTCTAGGCTGCCTGTCACTCAGCAGGGTTACCTCAGTCCTGTTAAGATGTCCACCCCTTGTAAAGTTACTGTCAGGTATATATAGGATGCAGAATCAATTGTCATTTTCCTACAGTCATATCTACAGATGGAGCACATAGTGCTTTCATGTCTCAAGCTGGGCTAAACTGACTGTTTAAAATGTATGTTATGTCCCAATCTGATAGGACACACACACACACACATACCTCTGTTTTTGCCTGCTGATTCCGAGATTCTTCAGTAGTGTGGATTTTTGAGAAGCCACCAGTTTACGATGCTCCTCATCCAACCTTTTCCCCACATCGCTCTGCTTCACCTTATCCCACTCCTCCTCGGTCTAAGGATAAAACATGTGTTAGGACTGGCCTTCAGGATCAATGTTAAAACACTCCCAGTCAATGACTCACCACATGTTGGAAGGCCTCCCCATGATAATAGCTCTGGAATGCAGGATAGGCTATTCCCTCTTTGCTAATCTGATCCAGACAGTTAGCCACCAGATGCAGCTCGTCTCCGTCATAGCCGTACACCTTCTGGTCCTCGCAGGTCATCAGGACAAGCTGGTCACATGGGTATGGCGTTCCCGTCACATAACCGATGACCTGCATCGTCACCGTGGTGGGGAGATAAAACTTTGCCCATCCGTTCACCACTGCAGGCCTGTCTTTGTACTCTGTGTCCTCCACAGGTCCTATGGTCAGTTTGGACCCCTCTGGACTGAGTAGGGAGAAGCTGAGGCGTCTACAGTCAGACATCCTCTGTTGCACTATGTCCAGATACCCTGGAACTGAAGAATATCACACACATCAGGAATTTGAGAAAAAAACAAAATACTATTAAAAACGTAGAAAATGTAATGTAATGTGCAGGTGTACGTAGCCTACCTCTTTTTCCATTGAAGCGAAAGAAATCATTTTTACTAAAAAAAACAACAAAAAACATTACTAATAATCCAGTCAAATAACTAATCTGATCTAGGCTCCTTTTTGAGTCTACATTATAGATTTCACAAATTTCCTCTCAATCTAGATTATGCAAAACCATCTTCAGTTATTGCCTGTCCTGCTTAGAGGTGACGTTATCAATGCAATGACTTACAGCACAGGGAAGGCTTTTCCTCACTACCTTCAGCGTCGGGTAGAGCTGGGTATTGATTCAAATGTCAATCGTTTCCATTGCGATTGTCAAGCGTTATAATCTATTATGATGGTACACTATATTGATGAGTCGGTGCTGTTAAAAAGATTTTTTTCTACTTTAACATTAATTACATGACTGTAATTCAATGATGCAACACTGGGTGGTTAAAGTTCTCCCCAGGCAAACCTTATTAACCCTTTCTGGTCTAAGCCTTAAAATGTCTGTCCGGACTTTTCCCTCATATTTTAGCTCTAAAAAGAGAAACGATTAAATTGACGTTTAGCAATTTTCTTAAGTATCCATTCAGAATCAAATTTTTTTCAATACAGCACCAGTGTCGGGTCCTTATTGTTTAGCGTTTCAAATTTAATAACGCACTTGTTCATGGTCAATGTACAACACAGATATGTGGTCTAGATAGATTTGTTTTATTCCACTATCTTCTCCCAGGGAACCGAGTCCTTAGACGAACATCATCCAGCTGGATGAATAGATTCCCATCCCTGAAAATTCCACAACTTCTTCCTTATTCCATTGAACAACTATTGAATCGAAGCAATGGGCCTTCCTGTGTGGAGTTTTCTTTTCTCTTCGTGCATGTGTGGGTTCTGCTGTGGTACTCCAGCTTCCTCACACCACCAAAAATGTGTGAGCTAGAATAGCTGGTTACTTAAGATTGTCCTTAATAGTGAGTGAGTGCATATTGCTTGTCCAATGTTAGCCACGTTGCCCCATGATGGACTGGTGATCCCCATGTAACCCGGCTCTCCTCCAATTGACCTCTGGAGAATGGACTGAGCAGGTATAGACGCCAATATTCATGCTTCAGCCTCCTCAAGTCCAATGGGAAATTATCTCAAACATTCACCACATTATATACACTGGTGTGGAGCTGCACCAGTAGCTAAAGGAAAATATCTTCAACAATGTCACACTGTATAACAATGAGGTGCTGTCATCACAGTTTTACAGTGTAGTAAATACATTTAGTACAGCATGGTAAAGCCAATGCTGGCTCTAAGTTTGTTCCATCTGCCTCGTGGCGGCAGCAAAACTCTATATTATCTTCAGGGTGTAATGATTTATTCAGTATATTCTAACATTTAGTGAGAGGATGTGATGCATGTAGTTCTTCCAGAGCGGGGAGTTGACAGTCGACTACTCGCCGGGCCGCCTTTATGACTTCTGGGGTCTTTCTCTGCCATCGGAGGTTGAAAGCCCATCCCAGAAGCGGTATGTGTGAATGATCTCTATGGAACAGACTGTCTTCTGTGACGCCATCACTGAGCTTGGCATCTGTGGAGGTCCACACTAACCCTCCGGTTACAATCTCCGTTTGTCCCTGAGCCACAGACAGGTTGAGTACAATACTCAGGCTGGAGATGTAAGAGTGAAAATGATAATAGAACTTTTTTTACAATATTGTTATTTCCTTCAAAAGCATCTGAGCCCCAATAATTTAGACCTCAGACTCACTGGTAAGACTCCTCCTGTTCAGGTTGGCACAAGTCTTGCTTCAGAAATCCCCATCATTAGGCGTGAAGATGGTGTTCTTCCTCTTTAGCAGGTTCAGGACTTCCAACGCCATCCGGGGCTTCTGATCGGTATAAACCCCAATTTTCACTGTTCAGGTTGAACAAAACTAGTTCAAAATGTAACTGTGAAACCCTTAATAACCAAACCAACAAATATAACATTTTTTATTTTATTGCCATACAGGTACATTATACTTTGTTTGACATCTTTGTAACAAACAATAACATGTTAATCCAAATTGCATTAAATGTGCAAACTTGACAAGACCTTCTGGAAAATACTGTGATCATCCTCCAAGAAACTCTTCATCTTCCTTTATCTTTTAGACACTCTTTCACCAACGTGTATTTGAAAGCCAGTGTGGTTGTAAATATACAAAATCCATTTACCTTCCAGGAGTCATGAGCAGGAAGGTCCTTTGTTTTGCCTCCGTACCTTTTAGAAGAAGACTCAGACGACTTGAGTTCACATCATTTTAGCCATGAAAAATAGTGAAAAGCGCAACAGATTCCCAGAGTTTACTAATCCAGGGTTAGGTCCCATCTGAAATAGGGTCAGTTTGGTATCCTCCTTGGAATTGTTTTCTAGCCTGTCCTGTGGTTATCCTGAGGACTTTATTCAGGTCAGATCTCATATCTTGAGATTAATTTTGGAATGGGCCTTGTGGTGTCTTCTCACATTGACGTCTCAGGAACACCTCCAACCGAAGAGGCAACATTTTACTCCGCAGGTCGGTCTAGGCACGCTCAATTGTAGCCTCAGCAGGTCTATCATTGGCTCAGCTAAGTGTACGCCAGGCGGATCACAGCGCTCTATGTTTGTAGAGAGATGTTGGGTGGACGTACCAACATCACGACTTTCGACGGAGCAAAACAACAAAGCAGTCGCTGGTTCAGGAACGGCGTCCGTTTGAAACGGCTTTGACATAAGCTTTGGACGATTTAAACTTTGTTTTTTCCTGGAGATAAAAAGGTAGAGGCACATACTGTATGTTCTTTGACTCAACTGTAAATGGCAGACCGCCACATTGAGTGATTTCCGTCCATATGAATAGGTCATGTTAGTTCCTCGTATTGATTCCAAAAAAGGGCTGCCACAAACAATATTTTGATAATCGACTAATTACCCCTTATTTTTCCGATTAGTTGACTACTCAGATCACGTGTAAAATGTATTTTACGGCAGGAGCTGCTCTAATATAAGTGGGTTACCTCAAAGTGTACGTAGTATCTAAATTACTGACTGTTAAGATGATCGCTTATTTAACCTTCATAAACTAATTATAAAATTAGCGTTACAGAAGATTACACATATATCGAATGGCAACCCAGGCCCAAGTGGCTCAGGAGAGGGAAATCTGGCGCCTTGTATACACGTAGCCACGTATCTCACAAAACAGACATTTTTCTACGATATGGCCTTTCATCCACACGAAAACGCAGATTTTTGGCATCAAAAACGATTTGTTCTAAAAACTTTAGCCAAGGTGAACATTTCTGCTTTCTCTGTTTTAAGTGTTTGCCTGTGGACAGAAATAACCAAATTTAGTTGTCACAACATCACTGTCAGCCGCACAAGTGCTCCAACAACGCTTGCGATAGGATTTGGGGGAACTACTGCCCCCTATGGGTTTGATGTGTCTATGAATGTGCTTAACATGCACTTATGCAGTTAGATGCAGATGGGAGTTTTCTTCTCAAAACAAGAGGGAGAGAATATTCATATTTAAACACCACCCTGGATAAGCGAAGGACAGTGGATGGAGGGATAAATAAATAAAAAACAAGTCAAACCGGTAGATTTTCATGTGATATATTATATTAAAAAGCCTTGAATTTACGAGCAGACTGGTACTTACGGGGTAACTGACTCCATTCTGGCTTTCTGTAAATTTAAAAAACAAGCAAGGAAACAAAACTGTGAGAAGAATTCAGAAAAACAAACTCTCAAACTTTCCTCAAATATGGCTGCTTCAATAAACAGACTAAAAAGTGGTTATTTACACGCCTGAAAATGGCTACATTTATAAGTCTTAAATGTCCATTACTTAGCTCACAACAGGAAAGGGCATTTCTTACTATGATAACCAAAAGTTTTATTCAAGGCACACTTACACTTTTATCTTAATGAGTTGATAAAAATACAAATTTTCTTCTAATGTGTTTTTCAGAATTCAAAATCATAAAATCTCTGGATCACCTTGCTTCCAACTCGGTTTATTTTTAAACAGGAAGTTTAAAAACATTTCCAGACTAAGTTACTTTAAACAAATGTATTTGTTTACATAATGTTTTAACACTTATTTTATTATAGTAGCATGCTGTAGGGGGTAAATAGTTTAAAAACAAGTAGCTATGAAGTTCTGTGTGGAAAATTAAAGATGCGCAACAAACAAGGCGATCATTAAAACGCCATTTTTGTTTTCGTTTCCTGAGAAATGGAAGCGTCGAAATACTTCCGTCTTTAAGCGTTTGTTCTTTTACTTGAAAGTGTTTCACAAATGTACCTAAACCGTACAGTTTTAGTATTTTTAATTTGAAAGAATAATTATTTTTCACCTATCTATATGTCCAGTGATTAACATATTTTGAAATGTATTTATTTTAATACTTAAAACCTAACGCGGAGTCAAAATACGTTTTAAAATAACATAGTCTATATATCGTAAGCGACTGATTGCTGTTAAAAATGTCAATAAAACAAGCCAGTTACCTTTTGGAGAGACGATCCAACAGTCGTCTTGTAGCTGATACTGAACTTCCGTATTTCGGTTTCTCCAGATCACACCTTAATGCTGCCTTCAGGGACAGGCAGATTTTCTAAACACACAAGCTTTAGTTCAATTTGTGCGTTGTGTTTGCCAACAAGCCCCCTGTGCTCTGTACCCTTTGTTTTATGTGACATAACTGGATACATTTGATGGTAAGTTTGTGGATAATCTCAACTTTCGGTTCCAAAAAGCCCATAATATTTTACAAACAGTAAAAAAAAAAACTATTTTACAAATATATTGGTAACATGTAAGAGTATTTCAAATAAGATTACAGAACACGCTATATGCAGCTGAATGAAACAATCCTGCATTGTAAAACAATGTTTACTGCTAAGTGCATTAAAAAAACCTTTAAGTGGCATTAATAGTGGCTGAGTTGGAATATATTAGTATACCTTGTAAACTTTCATCTAACAAAGTCACTTGAAGGCAGAATGATAATTAAGTGCACCAAGGAAAGCCATCAACCACTGGTCAGTCTTTACGGTACAGAGCTACTCAGCTGGGCGAGGGGGGATAAATTTGGCCCCCCACCAGTTAGACAGACCTGAGCCTTCTTTTGATTGGCTAAATGACTGGAAGAATACACAAAAACGCTAATAAGGCAACATCTCCCCAGTAAATATTTTATTTCAATCTTACTTTTTTGGAAATTCTTTTTGTGTGTCATTTTGACTTGGGATAGAGTTGTTTTGGCTCCAGAAGGATTCCATCTAATTAAGTTAGAGGGCAATATATGTCATTGTACAATATTATTGTAGCCTCTATGAATAAGTGGCTAAAGAAAGTGCATTTTGAATAATAATCCAACATACTGAAACACATTTTAAATTATACATTATATTCTCCAGTACCCCACAACACCAAATGGGATTAAGGGGTAGGAATTAAATGAATATATCAAAATGAAGATTTTTGGGAGTTATATATTTAAGGCTGGTATCTGCAATAAGGCTGAGCCAGTAGGAATGCTCTATTATCCAAATTCAAGTGCAGTGTAAAGTTTTGACCTGAAGAGGGCACTCCACTAATGTTTTTTTGGTAGAAAATATTTTTTTTGTTACTTAAGTGTAGGCTACTAAACAACCAAAAATATTGAAGAAATATGTTGACAGTAGCCTACTATTAGACACTTAATTATACATCTTATCAGCAAAAAAAGTGGATTGGGGGATGAGCTGGACTTTAAATATCGCACAGTTATTTCTTGCCAAACCCACATTCTTTCTTTTGCTGATGCAGCCTTATTGCTATTTTCATGATTGACTTGAATTCTTGGTACTTAGTACTTTCAACTCCACTTCTTTGAAGTGTTATGTCCTTTTCTCTCCAGTTTCGTTTGTGACTCGTAAATTCTGTGATCCATTGAGAAGGTATTTATGTATTCAGGGTTTCCCAGAGTATGTTGAGTAACCTGATTCTTATCTGCTATTCTGGGACCAACATACTCAGGCTAAGCCGGTTTTTGGTTGATTAACCAAGACTTCACAGTTTACTATATGGTAACCAAGCTTTCTGGAACAGGCCCCTGTTTAGTACGAACTTTCCACATAGAAACAACAGCTCAATTAGTTGTAGCTTCCAAACCCTTGGTTGAATGCCCTGTTTGAATTTGTTTTGGTCGTTTTAGCTTCTATTTGAAGTGTTTTACATCCCATGAAAGCAACAAGAGATTATGATGCAAATGTATCCTAAGATACCCAAGTATATATTATACAAATGCAAAGGTGTCAAGTTACAAAGTATAGATACTTTGTTACCTTACTTAAGGTTACTAGTCTTCATAAATTTGCTCAGTAAATGCTCAGTAGTCCAAATATAGTGACGTATTACCATCACTACAATATATTAATTTTGAATCAAAATGGACACATGAAACTGAGGAGGAACTTAGAGTGAAGAAGAGTGACGTCGGCTATGGCGAGGACGGGACTACAGGTGATGCAACGTAACGTACACATCCCGGTAAAATGGTGGAGCAGTACGTCCGATTTCATGCCTACTTCTGCTTGTTTGCTATGCAGTTTTTACTGGATCAACGGGCAAGAAGTAGCTACTAGTAGTATATAGAACATACTATAGAATTCAGCCATTCAGCGGTCATTAGGAAAATGCGAGCGAGTTATGGGCAACAACAACTCAACCTGTAAGAAAACGAAAGGACATAAGTACTCGTTCATTCAACTTTCGAATTATAACCCATGCTGAACTTGCGAAATCTACAATCAAATCTTAGATTTCTCAACGGTAATGGGGTGAAAAAGACAAATTTAGCCCTCTAGCTCCATAGACTCCCATTCATCTCATATTCGCTGAAGAACCACAGAGGTGGAGCTGCAACAGAGCCAGCCACGCCTATTCCACCAGAGGCAGCCCCGCCCATTCCACCAGAGTAAGCCCCGCCCGACCAAGGTCAGCTTAGCCCCGCTGACTTTTTTCTTGTTTAAACTATGTTGCAAAGGAATGAATTTGCAAGAAAATCTTTCTTTTTAAAAAACTTTATTGCAAAAGAATGAATTTACAAGCAAATCATTGAATAGTTAAATAATTAAATAGCTTATGGGCTATATGCACGCATCACTTCCGTGTTCTGCGTCAGATGGCTGTGGAACTTCCAGCCCGGTCTGAGCAGAGCGGCGGATTCGACTTTGTTTACGGAAGATGGCAGACTTCACCCGTTGTTTGCTTGAGCTTCCCAAAATATCGATCAACGGTGTGAGACGAATTGTGGGAATATCCAGCAAAACTCCACAGAGCCTCATGGAGAAAGGCTTTAAATTCTACGTCTGTTCCTGTGTAACCAACTTTGAAGGTAAGTTTAATGCAACTCTTGCATCGGACTACTAGCAAAGGAACTTGACTGAAATAGTAAACTCGTTTTCACAACGATCCCTCTCTAGCGAGCTCATGTTATTAACTTTTATGCAGACTGTTGTTTTCACATGTTGTGTTTATAATTTTCAGTGTCAGATAAAAAGTGTCTGACAGGGGAAGTCACAGTTAGGGCTCGGTGTTACCGCTCCATGAAGAAGTACGAAGCTCCTCGCCAACTGAGAGTAGGAATAGCAGGAGTCTTTAGACGTCCTGCTATTCACGTCCACTGTTCAGTTGGATTTTATGTTCTTTGGTCCCGTTGAACTTGTACTGTTGTTCTATAGTCCGGTTGGACTTGTACTGTTCTATGTTTTGTAGAACATGTTCAAAGATTCACGACACAACATTTCATCTTGTGCTTATTACAATACAGAAAGCCAGGCATGATTAAATCTGGCAGCACTGATGCATTTAGATTTCCTATAAAACCCTATTTTAAAAAAGTATGAACCTGGTTAAATTTCAAACCTTCTATTTAGTATACCAATGAATTGATACATATATCTTCAACCTACTTGGCTGCCTTTTATACTTCATTTAACTTTATGATCATTTCTCTAAAACCTTCGAAAAGTAGGCCATTAATATTGTTGCAGATTACGCTACGTGATTCAGCCCCAGTTGTGCTGGTAAGGAGTTCTTGCTCTTGTGTGGCTGGCCGAGCACTGTGCAATCATATAGTAGCTCTGCTATTTCAAACTGCACATTACTCGGAGAGTGGGATGTCAGTGGTGCCACCTGTCCTCTCCTGCACTGAAACAGAGCAAAAGTGGCATAAACCTCGAACCATGGTTGGTAATATTTAGCACAAGAGGCAACTAAAAATGGAATGCTTGTTTTCTTGCTGAACGAAAAATTGTTTTATTATTCCTGATGTACAATGGCTATAATTTATATAAATTACAAATAATTTTTTGTTTTTTAGATCCACACTCTACAAAGCCTACAGGGGTGAGCAGCCAGTAGCCTCAACACTCAACCCTTTAGCTCACTATGCAGCCTTTGAGCCAGACATGCTTCCACTGATCTGCAAGATGAACATCTCTGCTGACAAGCCACTGGTAGATTCGGCTTTTGGTAAAGTGCAAGCTGGCAGTATCCTGTCATACCACCACCCTCCACCTTCACCTCAGGGTGTAGTCATACATCAGGATGCGCGACCTTTTCCAAAACTCCCACTAGACGACTACCACATACCACCAACTAACTGTAGTTTTGTGCCGACTTGTCAACAGAAGCTTCATCTGCACTCACTGCAGGTGACCTTGTCCCAGAGGTCAAAGTTCAGCACCTGAATGGCATCTTCACAGAAGGGAAAGGGTGACCGCGTCTCATTTCAGAGAAGTTTGCCACGTTAGGGGACAAAAATCTGCAGAGAATTGGCTAAGAGGATCTTTCGGCTGAGAGGATCTTCTGGGGCACAAAACAAAGTGCACTCATGAGAAGAGGGCTTGAAATGGAAGCAGCAGCTTTAAAAGATTATGCGACCATGAAGAACCTCAACCTGTCTCAGTGTGGACTGGTCATACACCCTGAAGAAGCATGGCTTGGAGCTTCTCCTGATGGGCTGGTGTATGATCCTCTGGAGAGACTAACATGTGGCTTGGTGGAGATGAAATGCCCGTACGTGCAGAGCTACATTGACTGTACATACCTCACGGTGCAGCAGGGCCAGCACAAACTTAAGGAGAGCCATGCCTACTACTGGCAGGTCCAGGGACAGCTGCTGATCACTAGCATGAAATGGTGTGATTTTGTTGTTTGTGCAAATTATGACATGTTTGTGCAGCGCATTTACAGTGATGAAGCAGTGTTGTCTAGTGTTAAGGAGAGGTGTGATTTGTTTTTCTTTAATACATACCTCTCAAAATATTTATCCTCAAATGGACCACCCCCTCTAAAGGACTACAGTGACAGGGAGATGGCGAGTATTTACTGTATGTTTTTTATCAGGCTCTTTTTTTTTTTATTACTTTATTGCAACGATTCTTCCATTGTAACTTAGTCATTGTGTAGTTTTGAATCTCACTGCACGTTTTCTCTTTTTTTTGTTAATTGGGATAACAGAAAAGGGGAACAACCAGGTTAGAAAAAAGAAAAAGATAAGAATAAATTAAAATAAAAAACAAAAAAATGGGGGAGGTGGGGGGGATTCCTACCAGATTATCCTTCAATCCATATTTTACTTTGTTGAATAACGTGGAGCAGGAATGGAGTAGTTGTTCCAATCAAAAAGCACAGGGTCTTACTCCTCTTCTTAGCATACGGTGCCCTTGCGGGGTTGAGGGCTGGATCACATCCACTGCATCAAAATGACGGCAACAGACTCTAGTATTCTCTGTCATGACAAACTGATCTCTTCTAATATTAACTATCCACTTTTTCCGTTGTTTGGCATTCTTCGGGAACATGAAAAAACTTAAAGCGGAGTAACACCGTGCTGAAGACGAACATATTGGAACACAACAGTGGTAGCTAGATGTGCTGTCTTGTCTCCGATGGAATGTAAACTTTGATTTTTTTGGATGCATATTGTACACACGCAACCATACAAAGCAAAAACAAATAGATGAATAAAGAAGAAACACTGATTTAAAATCAAACACCCAATAATCTGAGTCGATCACTTATTAGAAATGGAAGTCTAAACAATAGCGTCTGTCATTACTGGAAGTTCCAGTGGAACCTGATATTTTACCAGAAATACGTCACGCCGCTTCGTGCATATAGCCCATTATTTATATTCCAGGGACACTATTTTCATAAAAGACCTACATCACCCGTCCCATAGCCTGTTTCCCCTTCTGTTTTCTGGATAAAACATAACCTCAAAATTAATTAAATATCTCAGGGTATCTCTTGTTTTGGTAACAGTATTAGTTTGTAAATGAGAAATGTTCTTTCCTTCAACTGACTCTTGTATCTTGTGGCATTGAATGAATGGTTCAAACATTTTTTTATATAAACATATAAAAACAAGGGGGAAAGGATCAATTTAAAAAGGAGCAGGAAGAAGTACAGACTTAAATCCTGTCCCTGTATCACCCCATGTTGATCAAATAGTAATGCTGTAATACATGTAATAAATAAATCCAAAACACTAATCAAATAACGGTATACAGCATAGTTTTTATATATATATACTGTTACCACAGAGAAAATGAACATAAATTGCCCGAAATTCTGCAGATTACAAGATGCAAATAGTGAAATATGCTAATGAAAACGCTAATTGAGCAGCAGAAAGAAGGTTTTGAGTGAGCGAGAAACTTATGACTTATGGTTATGTATGTAGTGGGAAGTGTAAAAGGAAGAACAAGGATTGCCGTAAAGCAGTATCTCTGGTTGTACAATATGTATGACGCCATTGACATTTTAAAGTAGTTTTTTAAAGCAAATAATTGACTCTAAAGAATCAAACATCCAGCAATATGTAATTTCTTTGCATCTACTTTCGAAAACAATATTCAAATTACCACATAAAAAATATATCCTGAGAAAAGTGGATTTTTAGGGGTATTGCTCCATAGACTTCCATTCATTCTGCACTCGTCATGAGAGCACCCTCACATGGAACCAGAGTGGAACTGCAACCCGGAAAGTACCAAAAGAGTGATGCCCTGCATCCGAAACCACTGAATGTTAGCTTCTAAGCACTAACACTAGCAACTAATCCTTAACCTTTCATGGGGTCAACAGTGAGAACACTATGGCTAGTAGTCTAGGGAGCCGTTCGCGAATGTGCCCATTTCAAACAGCCTTTCTACCCAACGTCATTACGCGACGTAAACGCACATGAATGACACATATCAAAATAAACCTTCGGAAGAGGTTGTTGTACTCACATGCGCCTTTCGGCCATTTTCGTTATTTTACGGGAGGTGGGCCGGGCGACTTGTATTGATGGCATCTTGTGGTGCAAGGGATTGTGGGATGGCACATAGCTCCTAATCGCCAGTTAGTTAGCATCAGAGGTCCCTATGCTAAAGTGGCTATGATAGTTAGCATACAGGCCACTTTCCATAACTCCTTCCTAACTGGAAGCCCAATTCAGATGCATCTTATCATGGCGGACGCTGATGCACATCCAGTTTGGTGTAAGACCTCTTACCAATTTAGTGATTTCGGATGCAGCCGAAGTTCTTTTTTCTTTTTCTTTTGGCTTTTCCCTTCGGGGTCGCCACAGTGAATCATCTGTCTCCATTTAGTCCTATCCTCTGCATCCTCTGCCCTCACACCAACTGACTTCATTTCCTCCTTCACCACATCCATAAATCTAATATTTGGTCTTCTTCTCTGCCTCCTGCCTGGTGGCTCCATCCTCAGCATCCTTCTACCGATATAATCGTCGTCTCTCCTCTGAGCATTTCCAAACCATCTCTATCAAGTACTTTGAGTAACTGTGTTTGAAAAGTGCTTTATAAATAAAGTTTGATTGATTGATTGATTAACATGAGCTGTTCCTCTAATGTACTCATTCCTGATCCTATCCATCCTTGTCACTCCCAAAGAAAATCTCAACATCTTGAGTTCTGCAACCTCCAGTTCTGCTTCCTGTCTTTTCCTCATTGGTACTGTCTCTAGACTGTACAACATCCCTGGTCTCACTACTGTCTTGTACACCTTTCTCTTCATTCTTGCTGAAACCCTTTTATCACAATTCACACCTGGCACTTTTCTCCACCCATTCCAACCAGTTTGCGCACACTTCTTCACCTCTTTTCTACCCTCTCCATTGCTTTAGACCATTGACCCTAAGTATTTAAAGTCCTCTAATTTTTTCACTTCTACTCCCTGTAACTTCACCGTTTCACTTGTGTCTTTCTCATTTACACACACGTATTCTGTCTTACTGTGACTAATCTTCATTCCTCTTTTTTCAAATGCATACCTCCATCTCCCTAGCTTTTCCTCCACCTCTATCCTGCTTTCACTGCAGATAACAATGTCATCTACAAACATCATCGTCCATGGAGACTCCTGTCTAACGTCATCTGTCAGCCTGTCCATCACCAAAGCAAGCAAGAAGGGACTCAAAGCTGGCCCTTGATGGAGTCCCACCTCCACCTTGAACACCTCTGTCACTCCTACAGCACACCTCACTGCTGTCTCACAACTTTCATATACATGTCCTGTACCACTGTAACAAACTTCTCTGCCACTCCAGACTGCCTCATGCAAAACCACAGCTCTTCTCTTGGCACCCTGTCATACGCTTTCTCCAAATCCACAAAGACCCAATGCCGCTACCTCTGACCCTCTCAGCATCCTTAAAGCAAAAATAGCATCTGTAATACTCTTTCTTGGCATGAAACCATACTATTGCTCACAAATGCTTACTTCTGACCAAAGCCTAGCTTCCACCACTCTTTCCCACAGCTTCATTGTGTGACTCACTAACTTTATTCCTCTGTAGTTGCCACAATTCTGCACCTCTCCCTTGTCTTAAAGAGCGGCACTAGAACACTTTTCCTCCATTCCTCAGGCATCTTCTCAGTCTTCAAGGTCTTGTTGAAGAACCTAGTCAAAAACTCTACTGCCACCTCTCCTAAACAATTCCATACATCAGCAGGTATGTCATCAGGACCAACTGCCTTCCCCTTCTTCATCCTCTTCAAAGCTTTCCTCACTTCATCCGTACTAATCTGAGGAACTTCCTGATCCACAACAGTCACCTCTTCTACTTTACATTCTCTTTGATTTTCCTCATCCATCAGCTCTTCAGAATACTCTTTCTATCTTCCTATCACACTCTTGGCATCTGTCAGTACATTTCGCTCCCTATCCTTGATCACCCTTACCTGTTGCACATCCTTACCGTCTCTGTCTCTCTTTGGGAGTGCTTTCTAGTGATGTGCGAGTCATGAACGAATCGTTCAAAACTCAAGAACCACTTTACTGACTCATGAATCATGATTCACTACCACAAGTGATTCATTTACTGACTCATTCCAGTTAATATTAGCAACTTATTTCATTAGTAGTTTTTAATTACATTAAATTTTAAAATTAATTTAAAAAAACAAAAAACAACATTTCTACTCTGGGCTGGAGAAAAAAACAAAGTACAAAGCTCACATCACGAGAATATATAATTAGTTCTAAGCAGCAATGCTCTGCTAACATGTTAACAGCACATTGAGTTCATCACCCCTTCCTTTCCGAGAGCTAACCACAGCTAGCTTGCAATGTGCGGTGCTGAGTTTTAGAATGAACGAATCGCACCATCCCACCCGGTACACAGCTCGAATGAGCTGAACGAAACGGAATGAAATTCAATTCAAATTCAAAAATACTTTATTGATCCTAGAGGGAAATTAAGTGTTGTTGTAGCTCATTAATTCATTTTTCAAAGAGTTGTTGTAGACCATGATGCTGAGGAGATAAGGATTTCCTGTAACGGTTCTGTGTTGCAGCCGATACTGCAATGATTAATCTTGTTGCTGTAGGACAGTATTTTCTCGTGAAACCAGGATGTTCAGGGATTGCCATATCTTTTTAATTTATGAAGAATCCTTTTTGCATCATTATCTCACGTTGTTCCACCAGTCGTCCAAACAAAGAACAGAACCAGCCTTCTTTATCATGTTGTTGAGCCATTTTATTTCCTGGCTCTGATGCTGCTTACCCCACAGATGATGGACGAAGAGATGACACTTCCACAACCGATTGTATAATATTTGCAGTATTCTGCTGCAAACTTGAACGGACCCTCAGCTTATTCAGAAAGTTCAGTTCTGCTTGTTACCTTTTTGTAGACGGCTCCACGGTTGATTCTCCAGTCCAGTCTGTTGTCTAGGTGAATTCTGAGGTATCTGTACTCCTCAACCACCTCCACTTCTTCTCACCCCCTCCTCCCGGCTCACAGCTCAAACGAGCTGAACGAAACAAAACAACTCACCCCTCCGGCTCACAGCTTTTTCTTCTTCTTCTCCTTTTTGGTTGTCAGCCAACTTTATTTTTTTTATTTATATTTTTTATTTTCATTTTGTTGATTCAATTTTAATTTTCTGTTTGTCAGAAATGTCATTAATATTCTATTGAAAGGAAAATAAATATTCCCTTTAGAAATCTTTTTTCTTTTTTACTCTTTTTTGCTCTGTTAGATAGTTTTATTTTTCATTGACTCATCTTATCAGTAGGATTTGCATAAAACGAAAAACAAATTAAGTGTGAGTGAAACTGTGCATTTTTTGCATTGTCTGGGCAACAGACTGTTTGACTCAGATGACTCAAAAAACCCGATTAATTTTAGAATCAAATTTACCATCACTAGTCGTTTCTTTATTAGAATTTCTTTGGCTCCGCCTTGGTGTCTCATTCATCTTGCACTCATGGCAATCGCCCCCAGCGGAACTCTGGTGGAACTGCAACCAAATTTCGTTACAATTGGATTGAATAGAGTGGCACGGCTTTCCTAAAACGGCTATGTTATGTGTTCGCATAGACATGTATAAACAACTAATAAATACATAATAAATATGTTTATATCTATATTGTCTTCGAGTCAAGGATCCTGACTGCGCATGTGTGAAGCGAAGGGAAGTCGTATGAGCGCTTAGCGGAAGCCATGACGTCCTTTCTGCTCTCGGACTGCCATCATGGTGAGTTCGCCATGAGAGTCGGAGAAATGTTAACTTGAATTTCGTCTTATTTTGTGGTTTTTACATGGCAGAAGTTTCCATACACCTCACCGGGATGTGTATAGATTTATAGCTAACGCGTTTTATAATGTCCAATTGCTCTATGATGGATTTTGTTGCCGAGTCAAAGCATGTCGGCTGTTGGCCGATACACAACGTGGTCCTTTAGGCTGTGTAGGCCCAAAGATGTCCGATGATAGAACCTAACACATTATATTCGCCTTTAAAAACCTCACATTCCTCTAAACGAGAGACTTAGTGCTATATTGATTTTGTAGGTCACTGTTGAATAGTTAGCCTTAGAAACGGTGCGCTGGCTAGCTCTGCTAAACTGTAACGAGCGTTTTATGCGGCGTTATTTGCAGCTGAATCTTCGCGTAGAACTCAGTCATCTTATCACCAGTAGGCCTATTTATAAAGTTAATGTATTCCGTTCATATAGCATAATGATGAAAACAAAAAAAATCTGGGTAACACCTAGACCGTCGGACTATTTTTCATCTTCCAGATCCAGTCATACTCCTGTTTCTTTCAGGTGTTCAAGCGCTTCGTTGAGGTCGGCCGTGTTGCCTACATCTCCTTTGGACCTCAAGCTGGCAAGCTGGTGGCCATTATAGACGTTATTGACCAAAACAGGGTAAGTGATTCAGTAAATCGTGTCACACTGACTGGAAGTTGGGTTAGAGTTTGAGAAATGCTTTAGCTTTGCTTTTCTGTACTTTCCAGGCGCTTGTTGATGGTCCCTGCACAGGAGTCAAGAGGCAAGCCATGCCCTTCAAATGCATGCAGCTAACAGACTACGTCATCAAAGTACCTCACAGGTAAGTAATTAATAAGAGACTATAAATACCAGTTCAAATTGTCTTCCTATTAGTGTCTCCTGACTTAATATTTTACATCGTTTTCATCATCTTTAATTTTAGCTGCGTTGGCATCACAATGGTTGTGGTGGGGTTGTTTGTTATAGATAAAAAGTGGATACTTCGATGCTAAATAGAAAAGAAAAAAATCTTTTTTAATTTCAAATTTCTGTTTTGTGGTTATCTTTTAATCCAATTCGCCATCACTTGTTAAAACGATCAGAAAAAATTAAGCCTTCCAATTCACTGCATTTTTGTGTGTGTGTGTTGTAGAAGTATCGGCGTTGGTACTCTGCATTGTCAAGTACTCAAATCGAAGTATCTGTATCGTATCCGTTTGCAAAAAAAAATCTTTGCATCGCTAACTAGAACTCAGATTTGTTTTGCATATATTGGCCGCTGTGATATCAAGATGCCGGCTGCATCTCAAGGCTGCAGGGCGGCAGTTATGGCGTTTTCACGTGGGACTCGAGTCCGTACTTGGGTACCGTATTTGCTCAAAATCCACTTATTTCGTACCATGTGAACACAGCCCGGACCATGCCAGAATACGGTCCGAGAAGACCCGCCTTGGAAGGAGTCCAGGTACGAGTGAATACGGATCATGTAAACACGAGCTGTACCCTGACCGTATCAAAGACAATAGACACGCTCCATACCACCGACCGAAGTAGTGCTGTAGGTATCGATTCTTTTTGTAATCGATTAATCTATCCCTTAATCGAATCGATTAATCAAAGAAGTTTTTTATGTTTTTGAATAACCAAAACAAACTGGCATAACAAAAAGTTTTAGGGCTGTAAAATGATCCAGCATTTTCCTTTTATCGCTCAAAAAAAAAAAAACAGAACTCCAACACTTGGCTCCAAAACTAAGCGCATTTACAGTATTTATTTATTTGACAAAATAACAGTCAACAGCAATAATGTAAGTTAATAAACTAAACAGTCCATCCGCTTTTTTTGAAAAAGCTTTTGCGAAAAGTTGCAATGTTTTTTTGATTTTATTTTTTTACCAATCACTTAAATTACTTGAAAAACAAGCAGAGTTTGAGACAACACTGTCACATAAATCTTAGTAAAACTAAATGACTTCAAATGTCCTTTTAACAGTTTAAAACTCTATAAATGTGACCAGCTCATATTAGGTCCCCACTAGAAGAACATCTTTTCTTTTATTTTGGTGTTACAGTCCCAGACCCATCCTGGGCCCCTTTTAGCCCCCCTTTATTAACCTCCTGGATACGCCCCTGCTCAGCACCACTGAGCGTTTAGGAATAATTACTTATTAATCATTTTAAAACCTCACAGGAGTATCTGTGTCTGGAGAGTGAGAACGTTTTTTTCTTTACACTTTTTCTGCCGTTTATGGGCATCTTTATTCTAAATTAATTCAAACTGTGTATCACAAGCTACTATTGTGCTTCGCACAGGTGTGAACAAAACAACGGTCCGTGTGAAACAATCGGATCTGTGTGCTATAGTGCGCGTTATAGGAATTTAACGAGGCAGAGTTTTTGCCTTTAGCAATTTTTGAAATTGAGTAACCTGACGAATCGTAGCAGGCCTACACCAAAGTTATCGAACCGCCACGCAACCGTAAAGAGATCAAAACAACGCTGTTCAGGCATCCCACAGCAACATACCAGTTTACAAAACTGCAGATTTACTAAAACACTCACCCTGTAGATGGATTCAGGTAGCCGTTGACCAGTAGACCATTCTAGGCTGTCGCTAGTTTTATGATGTTGGCACTTCTCACTCCCTTGTTTGTTGGAAAGCTACAGAATTATTTGTATACTGCCACCTGCTGTTTTGGTGGAGTGTAAAACACTGGATTCCAGCACGGGCCGAGATCCTGGCATGTGAACAGAAAAACATAGCATTTTTCTCTTGCTGTTTTCTGGCACGGCCACACGTGAAAGTGCCCTTAAACTCCATCCTTTCTTTTTCTTGTAAAGGAGATTTGCATTCTGTTTCTCCCATTCAAATGTTTCATGAAAATGTGACTACGATCAGCAGCTGTACGACTCTGGCTTGTATAGGGGATGACTGCTTTATTTTTAAACTGGAGTGTTTCTCATCATTACATGAGAATTTTTACTATGCTAGTATTGTTGGCATCCATATACATTCAGATAGCTTCTAAGGTTGTATAACATGTCAAAGCAGGTAATTTTTAATTTAATGTAGAAAGCATTATCTTCATAAGAGTTTTAAAAAGACGACTTCATAAATGATGGGAATCAATTTAGAATAATGTCATTTGTGGGGTTGGGCATCGTTTGTATTTTAACAATTCTGATTCTCAATGTCGATTCCTGTATTAAACGGTTCTCAATTCTGATTCTTTGAGGTGCAGGAGAGAGAGAAAAAATTTCCTTTGAAAATGGCTTTACACAGCCTTTTTTTTCCGTTTTGTTCTTTCAATAAAGTTAAACCTGAACCTGAATTTAGCTTAACTGTAGTTGGATTGTTGGAAAAAGTTCGACAGTGTTTTGGTACCATTCTTTATTCATGGCTGTGTTTTGGGGCTAAACTGTAAGTGAGCCCACTCCCTTGGATGAGAAGCAACCCCACACATGAATGGTTTCAGGAAGCTTTACTGTTAGCATGACACAGGACTGATGGTAGCGCCACCTTTTCTCCTCCCGGACAAGCCTTTATTCCAGATGCCCCAAACAATCAGAAAGAGCATCATGGGAGAATCTGACTTTGCCCCAGTCCTCAGCAGTCCATTCACCAAACTTTCTGCAGAACATCAATCTGTCCCCGATGGGTTTTTTTTTTTTTTTTTTTTTTTTTTGGAGAGAAATGGCTTCTAGACACCAGGCCATCTTCCAAAAGTCTGCGCCTCACTGTGCGTGCAGATGCGCTCACACCTGCCTGCTGCCATTACTGAGCAAGCTCTGCACTGGTTGCACGCCGATCCCACAGCTGAATCCTCTTTAGGAGACGATCCTGGAGCTTGCCAGACTTTCTTGGACGCCCTGAAGCCTTCTTAACAAGAATTGAACCTCTTTCCTTGAAGTTCTTGATAATCCTATAAGTTGTTGGTTTAGGTGCAATCTTAGTAGCCACAACATCCTTGCCTGTGAAGCCATTTTTATGCAACGCAATGATGGCTGCACGCGTTTATTTGCAGGTCACCATGGTTAACAATGGAAGATCAATGATTTCAAGCATCAGACTCTTTTTAACATGTCAAGTCTGCCATTCTAACCCAATCAGCCTGACATAATGATAATGACAACTGAGGAAAAGATCTGAAAGCAGTTTAGCAGCAAACTTTGAGAAAACGAATATTTGTGTCATTCTCAAAACATTTGGCCACGACTGTATTTGCTGGCCGGGGTCTCTGGTTAGTTAACCTAGCTGCAGCTGCAGCCTGCCTTATGCTAACGTCACTAGTATATTCACACTTAAGCTAGTCTGTAAAGAATAAAACAATCATCATTTTCATGTACCCGATTCCGTTTTCAACGAGGAGTTGCTGGCTGATGGTTGATTGTCCGAAGCAACGGGACCAGGAGAGCGACACGCAACACATCAAACACAGTACACTCGTTGCCATACTATACCACGCAGCTGTTTAAGGTGTTTTGTCATGTTTGTTGTTCATCCTCCTTTGGCACTAATACGTTTATCACAGGTGTTGCACCGTACGAATCCATCCTTTTTGTAAATTAAAATGAAGCAAGACTTTCGAACGCCGTCTACGGTTCATGTTGTTCAGAGTATAATACAGTCTATGGTTCAGACGCGTCACCTTTTACTGGGCTCGCTGGGCGGAGTAATACCTAAAACAAACCCCAGAAACAAAACTAGTGCACCTCCCGCGCTAATTTGTTTGCTCACACTGCGGGAATTTAGGAACTAAAAAGAACTAAAATTCAAACATCTTCTTAATGGTTCCAGAACCGGACGTTAAGAACCGGTTCTTGGTGCCCAACCCTAGTCATTTGATAGTTACATTGCAGTCACCAGTATGGGAAGTTTAAATATAGAAACAAACAATCCAAGCCATCAAGAACACGTGCATTACTTCCTCTTACAAGTTGTGCTCCTTCAGGCGCTTTTTACAGTCAACTCTGTGTTGTTGATGGGGTCTGTTGTAGGCGCAGCAGAGTTTTATGTTAAGAGCACAGTTATGCACACACGCTCTTTGCATCTTTTCTAATATGTATGTGACATTTTGCAGCGCTCGCCAGAAGTTTGTGAGGAAAGCCTGGGAGAAGGCCCAAGTCAACGAGAAGTGGTCACAGAGCAGCTGGGCCAAGAAGATCGAGGCAAGACAGAAGGTAAAATTTATGTTGCAATGTTAGTGACATTTTATTTAATCAAAGTAAAGAATTTGGGAAACCAGAAGCGCCCCCACCAATTATATCTTCCCTTTTTTTATTTTTTTTAGGACGGATGCTAATGTTTAGCCGTACATTACAGAAAATGATGAACTTTATCAAATTATGTTAATTTTTTTAGGACATGTAGACTATTAATATCTACCAGTATAGCATTCAGTCCCACTGATATGAATATCTTCAGTATGAGATGTTTAATGTTGCTGATCACAGCTTCAATCATCTGGAGGATTTTCTGGCTTTAGCATTTAAAGCTAAAATATTGTCTTAAAAATTGATGAAGTGTGGAATAGTTTTGACCTGAGGGGTGTGTGGGAACCCTGGTCCTGTATCTGACCATTAAATCTAATTCTGTTTCCAGAGGGCCAAGATGTCAGACTTTGACCGCTACAAGGTGATGAAGGCCAAAAGGATGGTGAGTAAAATGAAGAGATGAGCCACCTGAATCAGGAGCTTCTCATTAGAGAGACTTCTCTAGAACTTCCTGCCACCTTTTATATATCCATCTGTTCCCTATGGACTCGTAAGCCAAACTGTTGGTGT
This sequence comes from Apricaphanius iberus, assembly GCA_028564705.1. NCBI lineage: Eukaryota > Metazoa > Chordata > Actinopteri > Cyprinodontiformes > Aphaniidae > Apricaphanius > Apricaphanius iberus. Next base: position 1,806,837 of record JAPXFQ010000717.1, on the reverse strand, counting down.
ATATAACATGAGTCGCCACAATCTGGGTAACACAGATGTCTGTACATCTTCCTTGTGGATTCTAAAATGCATTCAAAACCAATAGTCAGAATGAAATGGTAACCCCAGATTGTTTCAAAGCCTTTTACTACCGCTAAATTCATAGGTAGAATGGAATTTAAATAAACTGTGTGAATCCTGACTACTGATGGTGGGCGGAGAGACGGGGCTTCACTTTGGATTAAAGTCTGGTGTCTAAAGAGATAATTTGACACTTACTGTGTTTAGGCTGTGATACTTAATTAAAAATAATTTTAAAATGACCAGATCTTTCAAACAAATGCAAATTAGATGGTATGTCATAAAGAATTACCACACACATACTACACCTGCTGCAGCAGTGCCTCTCCTCTGTTGAAATGTATAATCGTTGAAAGAAGTCTGTGGTGGATGTCTGTTTATTCGGAGCAAACACTGGGAAATGTTCTAACTTTACAGGTAGAATCTGTTAACTTGCTTTGATCATAGTGTCAGAAGTCCATTTATTTAAGTCAAAATGTTTCCACTAAGGTTGGTTTAAATCAGTGCATCTTTCTGAACTCTGTAAAGCTCTAATATTCAGCATCAGTAGCTGGATTAGTCATCTACAAACAAATGTAGAGAACTGTTGTGTAATTTAAAGTTGACAGAATACGTGATGCACAAGAGAATTGACTGAACCAAAAAAGCTTCCCTAGTTCCTATAAAAGTTTCTTCAGTAGAAACGCATCTAAAGTTGGTTGAGATTAATCCCGGTAGTTTAGAATAGGCAACAAGAATAGTTTCTACAAGCACATCTAGTGTTCTGTCCAACTTTCTGGTAGCTACAAGGAGTTTGAGCTGTTAGTTTAGACATGAGTTATTAGTATATCTGGAAAAAAAACTGAATCATCACACTAATCAATGTTTCTTTTATTTGTGCAGAGAAACAAGATCATCAAGCATGAGGTGATGAAGCTCCAAAAGGAGGCGGCAAAGAAGTGAACAATTTTCACTCAATAAATTCGCTGTTCAGTTGTTTATCTGTCTTCTGTGTTTTCATTTCCCAGAATTTAGTTAAACAGAAAGCTATCGGATGTATCTGCATCTTGCAACACTTGTTCTGATCAAATTTGTAAAATAAACTCAGACCTCATTGGGTTTTTCTCTGCATCAGTCCACTTCTTTCAAAGGAATTGATTTCACCAAATTCTAAAAATGTGTAAGTTTTAAGTAACTGATTATCAGTAGTTGTGTCACAGTGGTGCAACGCATAAAACCTGCATGGCAGTATAAAATATGATGTCCCAATGTTTAACAAATTTAGGCAAATAAAACTAAAATGATCCCACTCTTGTTTTGAAGCTGTTTTGTTTTTTTTAGGTAAGCATCCACTAACGAGGTACGTTCTCTGTTTTAATGTAGTTATGCTCTGAAAATCTGGTCCCAAAGCACGGCAGCATCTGAATCTGACAAAAGACAAAAAATTTACATTTTCTTCCGCGCCATTTTGTCAGATGTCCACCAGATGGCAGTGTTGGTTAATTAGTATCGAGAAAACAAAGCAATTAGATTGATCTCAATTTGCGGTTTTAAGAGAAAATAAAGATGCTGTTTAAGACCAAGTCTGGGGAATTGGTGTTTGATCGTTTCCATCCGAAGCTGCTGGAGGAGTGGAGCGCGTCTGTGTGTTTCTAGAGCCTGCCGCCTGTTCCTGGCTGAAACAGGCGTGCGTGCTGAGAGACGCTTCAACCAGCCAAACAGGTTGCTGCTCAGATCTCGGGCGGAGCTGGTAAATATTGCATAACGGGAAGCTTGAACATTGCCCAGCTGGTTGAGTGAAGAGAACCGGAACAAAGAGCGATGCCAACACACACCCTCTGACCCCAGCCAGGCGTCGACTTCCTCAGAAACTATTAAAAGGGAAGGGCTGATCAGGGAGGTTAAAGGCTGCTTTAATAGAACCACGTAATTTTCACACACCTGAACATTGAATACATATCACCTTCTCACTATCAGTGCGCTGCATACTATTACGCCCGACTAATGAATGACCCGACGATGGGTAAAGAGAAGCGGGGTTAATTTAGACCAGTTTGTTATGAAGCTGATAAACGCGCTGTTTTCTGTGCGTATCCATGAGGTGAGAGCTAACGGCGCTATCATTCATGGGCACCAAACCGGAAAGTGTAACAATTGTTCTTTTCAGGATAAAAGCTCACGATTTAATAATATCCAAAAGAAAATAAACTGCCTAAACGTCACATAAGGCATGGGTGATTATCTGAACCGAAAACTAAATCACAAAATACATTTTCAAAAAAGAAATAGTGTGTTCCTTTCTATGTTCTTTTGTATTGTGACAAGTTTATTTAAAAAAAAAAATTAGTTTTAAAAGTTTTAAGATTTTCTTATGAGCAGAGGTCAGCCAAATAAGTATGTCCCCATTTAGCAAAGTTGCTATTTTAAGGGAATTAAATATGCATGTAAACAGACCGTAACCAGAATCTTTTTGTGGTACTACAATTATTTGCCTGTGTTTAGCTTAAATTGAAAAGGTAAATATCGTGTTTCTCGTAGGCTACTATATGCTGTTCCATACGCTAGCTAATGTGGACTCATTCCTACTTTTGGGTAAAATCTTCAACCCCCTAACAAAACCAAAATGGCAACAAAAAAATTTACGTTTTGATTTTTTATGGTTATGGTGAATAAAGCAATGTTCAAAAACTCTTTTCACATTGGTGGATTTTTCAGTAATCAGACACCCCAAAGCGCACTGAATTCAGAGAATGACACACCTAATTATGTGTATGATATATTGATCTAAATCAAATAGTTTCCTGATGAAAGTTATCTAAAGTAAAACCCAAGCTTGATGAGTATCAAATTGCATTGTAAATAAACCCCGTTCACTGTGAAACAATCCAGTCAAGTTTTGACCGATCTCAGTGTTTAAGACTTCGAACATGTTAAGACACATCGGAGGAAGAAATGTGTGAGGTTCCCTTTGCGCAGACGTTTCAGTTCTTGACGTGGCTGTCCCAAGGTCAAGTCCTGGCTCCAAGGACATTTCTGACCTATCCACTGTCAAAGACCACTAAGGCCACAAAACTCTTTTTTTGTTGTCTTAAGTCTGTGAAATTGCCCTTAAAATGAGAACTGATTTAGACGCAGCAAATCAGACATAAACTTTGATTATTCAGCCATTAGTAGCCAGTACGGTGTACAGACTTGTGTTCCTACAGTGTGCAAAAACTGGCGGTTGCCAGATCCCAAAGGACTTTGAATTCAACAGAAAACTCATTGGGAGCATATCTGATGCGTGTGATCACCCACAAGGCCATCCCGTCCTGCACAGAGAGCCATATCACCCGTATCAGCATTTTAGAAACCCTTTAACAAGTTATTTCAATAAGTTGGACACAAAGAGAAATCCAATTAATATCCACCCAGTTTATATAGTATCACACCATAATAGCTTTTTTTTTTTAATTTAAAAAACACTACTGTTCCCAGTCTGCAGTGGTCAGTATCTATGAAAAGTGACCCAAGGCAGGAACACTGATGACTCCATGATAGGGAAGCCAAAAATCACTGATGCATGTGAGAAGTGTGGGCCGGCCCAAAGTGAGCCACTCTAATAGATGAGCTGCTGTCACTGGTGCTGGTGTTGAAGTTAATGCTGGTTCTGAAAAAAAAGGCATCCGAACCCACGGAGCATCACAGTTAGGTACAAATGAGGCTGCGTGCAGGAGGAAGCTCCAGAACTGGATCATGGAGTAATTTAACAACCTGGACCAATGAGTCGTGTTTTCTTCTACAACATGTGGATCGCTGGTTGGCATGCGTGTCTCTAACCTGGGGAGGCCATGGCACGCTGGTGGAGGCGATGTGATGCTTTGGAAAATGTTCTCCTGGGAAACACGAGCCCTGCTGCAGACCATGGAAACGGCGGTCCCCGGTGGCTGTGGCCTTTCTCAGCACGATAATGTGGGCTACTCTTCCACCAACCAAACAGGAATCAAGGAGGATATTCAGGAGTTTGACATGTTGACTCAACCCCCCGATTCCCCAGATCAATCTATTTAAGCATTCTTGAGATTTGATCAAAGTTGTCAAGTAAGTTGAAATACTTTGTTACCGTATTTACATAGAATTTTGGGGTATTTATCCTTCACTGGAGTAGGCTAATAATAGATTGGCCTACTTTTTACTTCTACTTACATTTCCACACAATTATCTGTACTCTCTATTACATTTTAAAAATAGCCTCATTACTTCTGTTTCCTATGTGTGTAGGACACACCTGCTGACTTTAAAATGCTGACTTATCTAGGGTAGCTGACCTAGCTGTATATGACACAAACCACTTCACAAGAGCCCCGCAGTAAAGGCAAATCCACAAGTACAAAAAGGCAGCTTCTCATAATATCTTCTGCTCTATGTATTAAACGTGTATTAATGCACAGCATTCCACATGTAGCTCTTTAATGTATTTGCATTGCACTCAAATGCCTTGATTTTGATGGATATATGCAGCTGAAATTGGTTGCTGAGCATCCCTAATTCTTTTATATAAAAATTGTTATATAACATAACATTATAGTCATTATGACCTTTAGTTAAAGAAAAACATGGGAGGGGGTAGTGATTTAGTCTTTAACAGCTTAAACAAACTTGCATTACTTTTACTTTTATACTTTAAGTAGTTTTGAATCCATTACATTTTTTACTTGAGTAAAAAAAATGTATACTTAAACTTCTGCAGAAGTCTTTTTAAACCCTAGTTTCTATACTTCTACTTGAGTATTGGATGTGAATACTTTCACACCTCTGGATATAAAAGATATAAATCTGATCCAGCATAAAGAGGTGGGTAGTAACTAATTACATTTACTTAAGTAACTTTTGGAATTTTTTTAAACTTTTGGAGTAGTTTTACTAGACTGTACTCTTTACTTTTTAGCTGAGTAATACTTTTACGAAGTCTTGCTATCTTACTTGAGTAAAGCTTCTGACTACTTTACCTACAGTGAGCAACTTTACAGAATGAACCTGAATGCTTGTTTTAACCAAAACTGCACAAGACTCGGTTTAGTTTGAAGTGATGCTATTGTTTGTACACAAGCTTTATCATTTTAACGATGTTTTTAATCTGCTGAGGCTGTTGGCACAACAGGAGGTCAAGAAATGGTACCTTGGAAAATTTGGTAAAACGCTTATTTTCAAATGTTTTATTTTACAATTATGCCACATATTTCAATTTATTTGAATATTTAGAATTTGCAGATAACTTTATATTTTGTCCAATTACTTAAGCTATTTTTTTTTTGATCTTCCATTAAATTTTAAGATCATGCAATGACTTGGAAGTTCTGTGGTCAAATAATAAGTATGACTTCATTTCCAGTGTTAAATAAAATTGTTTATAATGATTTCAGTAATACAATTCCTTCCCTTTCCACCAACGCAAGAAAATTGTGTAAATTAAGTATTGTTGATAATTGCTTGAATAGTACTTCATTAAATCATGTAAATAAGAGCAATGTGTAGGCTGTAGATTGTGTAGCATTTACAAGATTTGTTTCTGTAAATTCAAAGACCTGCTATTTTCTTTTTTCTCAGTGTTTGAACGCACCATTAGGGTCAACTCCTTCACCAGTCAGGGGTGTGTTGGCTGCAAATAATAATATTATTAATCCAGATTGAGTAATATACAGAGCTTTCTTTTTGTTATTTTATTGATAGAATTTTTTTTTTTCCTTTGCAGAGTGCGCCTTCTTGGTTGTGTTTGTTTCAAATGAAAGAAGGGATTGAAATCAAAATGTTTGCCCAGGGTAACATTCATAAAAGAACCGCACCTGCTTCAGCAATAGCTGAAGTTTAAAAATGTATATCCAGTGTGTCTAAAACCAGACTGATACAGAAGGTTCCCCCCTCCCCCTTTTTCTGACAGTAGAACTAAATACAATCCTCTGGTGGCGAGGTGAACGCTTTTATTCTGAAAGCCCAGAGCTCCGCATCATCCTGCTACCTGTGTTTACTTGGCGCAGCTAATAGCGCCAGAGCGAAAGGGAAACAAGAGGGCTGGAGCTGATAGTGTGACAGATAAACCCGGGACTCTTTTGGCGGCCGGGTCTCTGTCAGTGAGTGACAGCGAGTGTGTTGAACCGAGCGGTGACGGACTTCAGCCTCGTTAGTAACAGCCGTCCGGAGCCCCGCACAATCCCGCAGCCATTGACATGGACCAGATAGGACGCCTGGCGCTGCCTCGGATTCCTCTGTGGTAAGTCGGACTTGGCCCTGGGTAGCAGGCACGCAGAGTCAGGGGTTGTGTGGTGTAAAGTTGGGCCGGGGGTTCTGTTGGACCGTGTTGCGTTTCTTGAATGCATCATGTTACAGCGCTGACCGATGTGCCGTTTGGCGCAGGCTGCTGCTGCTGCTGCTGCTGCTGCTCTCTGCGCTGTCATGTTATTGTGGATGCAGCCAGCAGGCATGTTGACAGCAGAGGAGCCTTTCATACGGACAGCAACAAGGGGGCTTATGTATAAGCTGGATATTCTCCTCCCTGCACAACATTAAACATTCAAAATACACACGCTGATGTATGATTAGATATTACATTTCAAGCTGATGCTGAGGACACCATTGCTCAGCCAATGCTGGTGTTAAATGAGTATTTAGGTCATCATACATGATTATTGATGGTTGTAAAGAAAACATTATGGCACACTAAATCGTTTTTTCTCTCTCAAGGAGATATATGAACTCATAACTCATAATATTCACGTCTCCAGTGACATAAAGAGAGTTGTAAAAGAGATTAGATATGAAGAA